>CAJNDS010000701.1:0-76760 GCA_905221605.1 Symbiodinium natans
AAAACGAAAACTCAAAGAGTTTAATCTTAAGGGTTTAAAGTTCGGGCATTCAGACCTTAACCCTGATTCGTTTAGGGTCAGAACCGCAAAACCCTACAGGGCTCCCAAAGGTTCAAAGGTTTTAACCCTAAAGGGTGCTGAAGGTATACATGCCCAGACCTTAGGTTGTCGAAGATGAACCCTATAGGGTTTCAAGGTTTAAGTTTAAGGTTTGGGCATTAATTACCTATACAATAGAACCATAAAACCCCAGAGCACTTAGGGCTCAAATCCCCAAACCTTAAACCCCACAGGGCTATGCCTACGTTTGTAGGGCTCTTTCGCCCCGGTGACGCGAGAATACTGTGAGAGAATGTCCTGAAAACTACTTCATGGGATTCAAAATATAAACACAGAGGATAATTCAAGTTTTGCTTATCGGGGGATGGTTGCTTGAGCGATCTTAGGTAAGGTAAAGCGTTTGGGATAGAGGTTTTGTTTTGCTTATTGGGGCGTGATGGGGTTGCCCTCATTTTCTTATAGGTGAATTTACATGTATATCAATCAAACCCTGAACCATAGTTATAACCGCAGCAAAAAGTTATAACCTTGTCATGTACATATATCCGCAGAGCTCGTCACTTTCACTACTTGCTGGGATTCAACATATGCACAAACTATATCGTTAAATGATGGAATTCAGGTGTTGCGTATCGGGGAATGGTTGCTTGAGATATTTTAGCTAAGGTAAAGTATTTGGGATATTTCGCTTGTTGGGGCGTGATGGGGTTCCCCTTATTCTAATGGGTTTACATAAGTGTATAAAAATCAAACCCTAACCCATAGTTATAACCACAGCAATAAGTTATAACCTTGTCATATAGAAATTTCCGCAGAGCTTGTCAAATCCGATGATGATGTAGGCACCCCAACCCTAGAGGGTTAAGGTTGACAGGTTTAGGGTTAAAGATTGAAGCATTGAAACCTAAGCCGGCAATTCAACCTAAACCCTAACCTTAAAACCCTATAGAGTCAGGGTTTAAGAGTTAGGGTTTAAGGCGCAACCCCATATAGTATACGTATACTTATGAGCAGAAAAGATACGGGAGACACTGCTTGCGATTCAGAATATTCGGAGCAGAAAGGATACAGGGGACACTGCTTGCGAATCAGAACTTTAGGAGCAGAAAAGATGCGGTAGAGGTACCTCGGCAGGAGAACCATTAAACCATTAAACCATTTAACCAATAAACCATTAAACCATTAAACCAATGGTTTCCCCCTTATGAGAATCCCCTAAACCATTAAACCATTAAACCATTAAACCAATGGTTTCCCCCTTATGAAAATCCCTTAAACCATTAAACCATTAAACCATTAAACCATTCAACCATTAAGGCATTAAACCATTAAACCATGAAATTAAACCATTAAACCATTAAACCACTGGTTGCCCGCCATGAAAATGGTTTAATGGTTTAGGGGATTCTCATATGGGGGAAACCATTGGTTTAATGGTTTAATGGTTTAATGGTTTAGGGGATTTTCATAAGGGGGAAACCATTGGTTTAATGGTTTAATGGTTTAATAGTTTAATGGTTTAGGGGATTTTCAGAAGCGGGAAACCATTTGTTTAATGGTTTAATGGTATGGTTTAATGGTTTAATGGTTTAATGGTTTGGGGGGGAGACCATTGGTTTAATGGTTTAATGGTTTAATTAATGGTTAAGGGGATTCTCATAGGGGGGAAACCATTGGTTTAATGGTTTAATGGTTTAATGGTTTAATGGTTTAATGGTTTAATGGTTTGATAGTTTAATGGTTTAATGGTTTAATGGTTTAATGGTTTAATGGTTTAATGGTTTAATGGTTTGAGGGATTTTTGGTTAGATGGTTTAAGGGAATGTGCAAAAACACAGGGGAACCGCTATAGGCGGTGACCCATATATATATATATATATTTAAAGGCTGACGCCGCTGCCGCCGACCCCCAAGATAAGGACGTCCGGGCACCAAGCCCACCAATTCGGTAGGGGTTTTGTGGGGGGGCTAGGCAGGGGGGGTTCGGGGGGGGGAGGGGGGAGGGGGGGGGTACGAGGTGGGGGTCGGTAGGGGGGAGGGAGGGTGCAGCCAACACAAAACGTGTGGTTCCACCCACTTGCCCCCCTTCCAAAACAACAAATTCGGTTCCACTTGGCCGCCTTCCAAAACAACAAATTCGGTTGCTTTTGGTCCTTCTCCTGTGGGGGGGGGCTAGGCAGGGGTAGGGTGCAGCCAACACAACGCGTGGTTCCACCCCTTGGCCGCCACAAATTCGGTTGCTTTTGGTCCTTCTCCTGTGGGGGGGGGCTAGGCAGGGGTAGGGTGCAGCCAACACAAAACGCGTGGTTCCACTCTTCTCCGCCCGCCAAAACAACAAATTCGGTTGCTTTTGGTCCTTCTCCTGGGGCAGCCGCGCGGGTCCATGGGGAGGGGCACTAGCGGGTCCAGCGGGAAAGGTACGAGTCCAGCTTCTTGACGCCGACAAAGGGGGTCGGCGGATGATTGAACAAAAAGCAGTGTGGAGCTGGCGATTCTCCAGCCAAGAAACAGACTGGCGCAACTTTCTCGTGCAGTTGTTTATGAGATGATTGCAAGAAGGGTCTCATGTTGGGTGTAATTCAAAATTTTGTGTCCGACGTGTTTTAATCTGATTGCAGGGTCAACCCTAGAGAGCTTGGCCAGCCAGGCAGGCTTTTGAACAGCCTTGTTTGTTTGGAGAGTTCGCTGCCAGCACGTGGGCCGACGAAGTTAAACAGATCCTTAAGATGGGAAGCAGAGGAACAGATGGACACGAAATATTCTATGGAACTGGAATTGTTCTGTTAACCCTCCACAGTTTGGGGCCTGAAGTGGTCTGTTGGGGCCCCCCTCAGAAACCGAATGCATAAGATTGAATGGTCGCAGTTCGCCCGAATCGCTTTGGGGCGTTCCGCAAGCACTCCGAATGCCTTCGCTTGGACTCCGAACCCCCATTTCTCTCTGAACACTGTGAGCATTGTGACATCACTTTCGACAGCACTTTTGACATCATTCCCTGGCTCAGTGTCTCCAATCCTTGTGAAGTGCTGGGATGTTACGCTTAACAGGTTACAGCGAGTCTACCAGAGCGAGTCTACGAGTCGTTTCACGGCAATAAGGGTTCCAACATGCAGAGTATGTGGGGCAGCTCGATACTGTGGCCGCGCTCACCCTTCTCAAAGCTTGGCTTCTGGGTTGGCGAAATGCCAATTTGAGTGCTCTGGACTTCCCCCCAAACAGTGAGTCAACACTCAGGGCAGCCAACGTCTAGAGCAAATAGGAGGGGCTAGATCGGATAGTACATGCGGCACGCGCGCCCCCCGTGTGCTTTTTCCCGAAGCTTGCACGAATTTGGGATGAACATCGCACTCTCGCCTAGGCGAGGGCGTTGCGACGCTCGTTGTGCTCGAAATTTCATCGTTTTGGACTTCAGTGCTCGCGAAATGCGAAATGGTAATCGTCGTCGTCGACGTCGTCGTCGTGGCTTTTGGACATCTGCGCTCGCGAATTGCGGAACTCTCATCTTTTGGACATTGGGTTCGGGGCTCGCAGGGGCTCACATGGTCTCTCAAGATTTGGGGTCTATGCTGGCAGTTTTTGAGTACAGGAAAGTGAGTTGAATGAGATGCTATTCTTTCATGTCGCAGTGTAATGGTAGCGGAGGGAGGACTCGTGTTCTAATGGCAGGTCTCCGCAAACCCATTCATTGCATGCTTTTGCAGTGGCTCCTTGATAGTTTGACGAAAGTTGCCTGATGCGCTCCGGTTGCTCAAAGAGCAAGAGCTTGCAGTCTCCATGAGTAAAAAACGCAGTCATGTGGGTTGTTGTTTGCAGTTTACAGTGGCTGGGCATAAACTTTAAACGAATCAGTGAAGACCCTCCTGGTGCTAGCAGTACACACATGTGTCATTTCACATCTTCGTCTTTCGTGATTTCAGCTTCGTGAGCGATGCGCCATCCAATGAGCTGTCGTTGGATGCGGCCTTAGGGGTGTGCTCCCAGAGCCCCGCTCTCACACGGGCCGTGAATGAGAAAGGCCAGGATCTAAATCAAAGGGTCTCAGCACTTGAGATCAAAAGGGGGTCAGCTCCCAAAATGTCTTAGAAAACCTGTTTTGCACAGTCTGGCTGATGCGGAGGCCTCAGCTGGTACAGGACGAGGTTCTTCGAGCTCCAGCTCAGCAGGCATGTTGGGACTTTTGGGATATATTGTTTGTCCAGACACCCAGACTGCTCGTTGAAAGGTGTTCCACGTCACCTAGTATGGGGACGACCAGAGCTTGAAAGTTCCAGTTCGGCCGGGGTCTTTCAGCATTCGTTTGCTGGATTGCAGTGGCAGCAGAGCTTGCAGAGTGGCCTATACGAAGCTCTCCAATTGCCGGGGGGTGCAACAATATGGGGACTGGAGCCTCCTGGGGCCCGATGTCTTCCTCTTTCGACTTGCAGCGCCTACAAGCTTTGCCTCTCTCGCACCTCTCTTGTAACTTGCTCGCAAGCTGCGCATTCTGGTGACTTTGACACTGTGATTGATTCCTGTGCTCCCGGCTGCCAGCAACATACAGATCGCACAGTCCTCCATCATTGTTTGCCCTCTTGAAACTTGAAGGCTTGTGATACCTTGTGGGGCCACTTATGATGTTGACTCGGCATGAGCTTGGAACCTCATTAGGAACAGGGAGAAGCTGAGAAGCAATGCATCTGCCAGCCTGGTATCGCCTTTGTGATGTCGGGAAGCATGTTCAAGCCTTCAGACAGATGGGCTTGTTGATCTTTCTCCTTTTTTGTGTGTCGTGATCGTGCAGTCAACACCCTGAGCGATCAATTCGAAGACGTGTACTTTTGTTTTCCCATTTGGTTTTCATTTATGCCCTTGTTTTGATGTTTCTATGTTTACCAATGGACAAACTACTTCGGGGTGATTGCGTTGGGAGTATGGGCTACGAAATCGATGACCCTTGCGGTGGTTGTTGTGGCCGGATGCTCTCGCCTAGGTGCCATGCGCAAGTCGCGAACGATGGCGACCCGCTCGCTGTTTCCGAATTTCCGGTCTTGCCTAGGCGATGCGCGCATTTCAGGCCCCCCCGCAAACATCGAGAGTGCTCCCAAGCATCATGCTTTTGACATCACGGAGGGTGCCAACTTGCGCTCTCGCCTAGAACCATGCGCGATTCAGAAACTGGACGCGATTCAAGAAACCAGGGTTCAGGAAACCAGGATTCAGGAAACTGCGCGATTCAGGAAACCAGGATTCAGGAAACCACGCGATTCAGGAAACTGCGCGATTCAGGAAACTGTTTTCCCGCGATTCAGGAAACCGCGGTTCAGGAAACCACAAGATTCAGGAAACTGAAAACACGCGATTCAGGAAACCGCGCGATTCAGGAAACTGACAGCACGCGATTCAGGAAACTGCGCGATTCAGGAAACTGCGCGATTCAGGAAACTGCGCGATTCAGGAAACCAGCGGATTCAGGAAACCACGCGATTCAGGAAACTGCTCGATTCAGGAAACTGCGCGATTCAGGAAACTGCACGATTCAGGAAACTGCGCGATTCAGGAAACCACGCGATTCAGGAAACCATGCGATTCAGGAAACCGCGCGATTCGGGCCTGTTGAAATGTGGGGGGCTGCTTTGTGACACTAACCGTTGAAGCGCATTGGGCTCCAGCAGCCATTCAAGCAACAGCATTGGGCTCCAGCCTGTTGAAACTGGGTCTCGGGGGGGGGATGATAGCGTCAAGGACAAGGCTGCTTTGTGACACTAACCATTCAAGCGCATTGGGCTCCAGCAGCCATTCAAGCAACAGCATTGGGCTCCAGCCTGTTGAAACTGGGTCTCGGCGGGGGGGGGGATGATAGCGTCCAGGACAAGGCTGCTTTGTGACACTAACCATTCAAGCGCATTGGGCTCCAGCAGCCATTCAAGCAACAGCATTGGGCTCCAGCCTGTTGAAACTGGGTCTCGGGGGGGGGGGGGATGATAGCGTCCAGGACAAGGCTGCTTTGTGACACTAACCATTCAAGCAACTCCAATTCGCGGTTTCCGAATCCGCGTTTTCCAGTTTCCTGAATCAGCTGGTTTCCGAATCCGCGTTTTCCAGTTTCCTGAATCAGCTGGTTTCCGAATCCGCGTTTTCCAGTTTCCTGAATCAGCTGGTTTCCGAATCCGCGTTTTCCAGTTTCCTGAATCAGCTGGTTTCCGAATCCGCGTTTTCCAGTTTCCTGAATCAGCTGGTTTCCGAATCCGCGTTTTCCAGTTTCCTGAATCAGCTGGTTTCCGAATCCGCGTTTTCCAGTTTCCTGAATCAGCTGGTTTCCGAATCCGCGTTTTCCAGTTTCCTGAATCAGCTGGTTTCCGAATCCGCGTTTTCCAGTTTCCTGAATCAGCGGTTTCCAGTTTCCGAATCCGCGTTTTCCAGTTTCCCGAATCAGCTGGTTTCCGAATCCACGTTTTCCAGTTTCCTGAATCAGCTGGTTTCTCGAATCCTGGTTTCCCGAATCCGCGTTTTCAGTTTCCGAATCCGCGTTTTGTAGTTTCCAGAATCAGGGTTTTCCAGTTTCCGAATCCGGCGCGTTTCCAGTTTCCGAATCCGCGGCTGACCGTCATAGGTCTTGTGCGCATGTCGTACTTGAAGCCGTGCCCTTGCAGTGGTCCTGATCCGTTTCGCGAAAACGTAGCAGGGACGGACGGCGCTTTCATGCATGCTGAGCTCTTGGATGGTGTGGCTTCGTGCGATGCTCGTGGAGTGTCCTTAAAGTGTGACGTGGCGTTTGGGGGTCTCTGCCGGCATAATTTCGCTTCCCAGTTCTGAGACTATGTTCAACCCAGACAGCGCTGCCCATGCTTCGCAGCAGGATCAAAGGTGTGCCGCATTTCCCGGGTGTCTGACTTTCAGGCTTCAGTGAAGGACCCAGTATGCAGTCTTTGACGAGGCACCCATACATTCCTGCCTGCTTGTTTAGCAGCACGCATTTTTCCCAAAAACGCCGAAATGCGAAAGCTCGATGTTTGCGACAGTTGAAGTTCTGATTTAGACGAGGGGAGGGCTTTCTTGAGAACCGCGCAGATTTGAAAACTGATTTTGATGCGCTGAACTGACTTGCCATGCCATGCCCAGGCACGTAGTCACGACATAGTCATGTTGGACTGAAAGATTCGAGCTTTTCGGTTGAGTCTTCGGCGTGTCGTCGAGTTCTATGGCATGCCCATTGCATGCCCGATGGCGCGGAAGATATTTGTTTTGGGAACATTCAGTGTTTTTGTCTTTAATGTTCTCTCCTTCAGGGAGAAGACCTCTTCAGCCCATATGAAGACAAGGATCGAAGGCGCGCCAGCACTTTGCACTTTTCACTCTCCATTTCGTGACAAGTCCGGCTTGTGCTGTAAGGATGGGCCACGGGTTTGCAGCTAGGCAGGGCGCCGGGATTTGAGCGGACTGGCATGGATTTTCATTGCAGTTCAGCATCGCATCTTAACCCCAAACGCAGGAAGGCTCGGAACGAGCTCGTGTAGGCAAAGGTGATTCGTGACAACCTGGCACGCACCAGGAATACCCAGCTGGAGCAGCAGATGCAGGAACAGATGCAGGAGCATGGCGATACTTCCAATCCTTCCAATCCTTCCAGCTCCGTATCTTGTCATCATGCATCATCGTAGCTTCGTGGCTTCGGATTTTGAAGGTGCAAGCTTTGGAGATTTTGGGTTCAAAGCTTGCCAGACAGCCTCGTGTTTAGGGCAGTTGGAGATGGTTTTGTGTCATTTCAGGCAGGCTCTGTTCTGTGTTCTGTGTTCTGTGTTCTGTGTTCTGTGTGTGTGTGTGTTTGTACCAAGACGAGCAGCTCGGACACCAAGAAGTCTGGCAAGGACTCCGCGAAGGACTCCGGGCACTGACATGGGAAGTGTCCGAGAGCCTGAGAGTCCGTGGAACGGAGCCAGGACGGGTCTTCCATGCCGGCTTCGTCGGCCAAGGCAGCCAGAAAGCATCGGAAAGCAGCTCATAGCAAGACGGAGTAAGTCTTGTCATCTTTTGGACGTTGACCAGGTGTATGTGAAGGATTTCTATGCGAAGTTGAAGGAAGTCGCAAAGCACACATCTCCCAGCAACAGGCCGCTCCCAAGACTCACTTGCGGCGACTTCTCTAGAAAGCATTGCGCGAGGTACTGGTTCTGACAGTGATGTGTGGTGCAAGCGGTTGATGTTTTTTGGAAACGGCTGAGTTCTTGCGATGGGCCGGAGGTTTAGGCTTGACTTTTCACTTTGGCTTTTGCTTTGGCTGGCGTGTGAGCCACGATCTGATAATTCAGAGCTATGGTACTTCCAACAGCTCGAAATCCTTCCAAACGAGTTGCAAGCGACAAGTTTCGGTGAGTGCGCGTTTTGTCGGCCCAAGGGGCCAAGCCATGATGGGGGTCTGGGGTGGGACTTGATCCGAACATGTGACTCGTTTGCCCTGCAGTCGTAGCATGTTCTGCATGTTATCTTTGGTTCCTCCCTATGGTCACGTCTGCGGCTTTGCAATGGCAACCTGAAGGTCTATGTATCTTCATGTCATGTAGGTCGTGTCATCGGTCCATGCGGCTTGGCGTCGCATACATGACAAAAGGGGGTAACAGCACAAGTTTTTTGAAGCTGCCCCAGCGTGTGCGTCCCTAGCAGCTGGTCTTCTGGTCCACGCGTAGAGCGAAATTTTGACTCAAGTCTACACGCAGCGAGACCTTCTTGTCTCTTCACACTTTGCCCTAAAGGGGCTGCAATTGCGAGGACAGCCTGGGACGCCGATGAGGTGGCAGAACTGGCAAGGCTTCTCGACGACGAGGTCCGCAGAGTCAGCACCCTGTTGGACTGGGAAAAGGGATCTGAGCAGCTGCAGGCTGACGACGAAGACAGAGCCGAAGAAGAGGAAGATGATGATGACGAAGATGAGCCCGACGGCACCGTTCTAAGTGAGGTTGCGACGATCAATTCTCACGATTGTTGGCCACTCCATCAACTTGAATCGCTGCAGGTGAGTGGTCGGTGGGATCCGAGAACCACGCGACAGGGCAGTGCAGGATTGCCCAAGTTGGCTTGGATCATCTCGGATCACGAGTTGAGTGCGAGGACAAAACAAATCAACAAAACACGGCAGGAGGAACGGGGGAGAAACAAAGAGGAACGGGGAGGAACAGCGAGGAAGGAGAAGGAATGACGAGAGCGAGGAGGAGGGAGGACATACTGTGAAGTGCGTCACGTTAGCCGCTTTAATTAGATAGCTTTCGCAATGCTGCCCTTATACAGTCGTGTCGGTACATAGAACCGCTGGAATCAAGAGATGTGGAAAGCAGATACTGGCATCTTCGAGGTGGCCTTGCCATCGCCTTGCCATCACACAACTGCAGCGTGGGCAAAGGGCCCAAGAGCAAGCAAACCCAAGGCTTTGGATATGTGCCCTAGACCATTGACAAGTACAACGCACTTTACTTGACCGATACCTCGCAAAACGCCGATCCAAGTGCACGCTTTCGCGTAGTACTCGGCAAAAATCGCTAAAGCATGACTAAAACTGATTTGGGAAGCAGTGCGCTCTGAACCCTGATGGCATTGACGGGCTGTATCGGGCTGTCCTGCAACATTGATTTGTGGTCGCTTATGGCATGAAGGGCTGAAGGGTCTTTCGTGCCTGAAGGCCCTGCCATTACGTATGCACCTCAGAGTCTTCTTTCCGAAAGTGTTTTCCCTCATATACCGTCGGTCTTCCTATCTGTGCAGGTCTTCTCGAAAACTGGCTGCACAAATGGTACAGCGCAAGACCCTCAGATCTCCGAATGCACGCAGGATCTCAGAGAGTTGCGGAGTTTGTGGTTTGGTGGTATCCTGCAAGTGAGACATTCAGTATGGTGGACACATGAGGGAATGAGTTTCGTTGAAGCAGATTCGGGCAGACGCCAAAAGAAGTAGCCTCATTTTGGTTGTCCAGAAGATGCACCATGCAACCTGGGCAATCAAGGTGTACATTCTGTCATTTGCCACATCCGAAAAGGTTCAGGCCAAGACCCTGCAAGCCCGCATCCCAAGCGACTTCGATGTTCCTGCATGTGGCATGTGCGGATATGTGTGGGCTCGGGGCTTCCATGGACTCCCTATAATCTCCTTCGTACGAAGGAGGAAGACTTATCTTGCCTATGTTCAGGTCCAAACGCCACAAGTGTAAGCGCTTGGCGGCCGTCCTGGACAAGGCACAGTGCTTCAGGTGTTGTCGTTCCGTATCGTCTCAGCACGAGTTAGATGTGGTGCTGCCGGCGGGCCCCTTGACGCAGGTGCGGTAGTCCCCCTGCCCCCGGCCATCCCACCCGCAACGTGGCACCACTCACTGTGCCAGTCGCGCCATGGCAGGTTGCGGCGAAAGAGCTGGTGGCCCCCCCTGAAAGAAAGGTGGAAACATAAGGGGCTTCACCCTACTGGTAGCCTTGCGCCTGGCTCCTCACAATACGGGCGTACGAGCCGTGAGGGCTTGACTTGGGAGTTGAAGTCTGGGGGGGGGGAACCCACCAGCATTAGTGCGCAAAACGGCGGCTAACTGCCCTGTCGGAAGCGACATCGTGAAACAAAGTCAAATTCAGTTGCGGGTTGCGCATGCTTTTGTCGGGGCCTCATGTAAGACCGGTAAGTAGGGATAAGCGTACCACGGAGCGTTGGTGATGAGGGGGACCTGTGAAGAGGACGTAGAGGCAAACCGTGCAATTCCAACTCCAGAGCCGCACTTGGGAGCAACTAGCGCGAGAGGGCCGCGGGCAGCACGGCGAAGGGCAAAGTGGCCGTTCCGGGTGCCGGTAGGGGTCTGGGGGATGCATGGTTGTTGGAGCCACCTTGGACAAGGAAACGTTCTGAGATGGAAGCCCAGAAGAAGCTAGGAATAGGTGGGCGCTGTACAACACGCCCAACACTGACATAGAGACCCCTAAAGCCCTACAAGGCGCAAGCCAGGGGAACAAGAGGAGGGGCAGCTGTCGCAACCGAGGGGGACGGAGGAACGAGCGAAAATTACTGGGGTATGCACGTGAGCTAAGATTGTTCCGCGTGCACCATGAAGTAGCGATCGTGCGGCAGTGTTGGAGGTTGGGGATTGACGAGCCGATGAGCCCTCTCCATTGGCCATCCGTTTCGACCGAAGGTCGCTCGATGTCGCTCGTGGATAGTCCGCTGAGGCGAAGTGAAAATAGGAGGCTTCACTTGATTTCACTTGGGCACTGCATCCCCTTGTTCCCAGGTCACTGTGCCGTAAGCGCATGATGTGGGACGAGTGGCTGGGACAAACGAACCAATGTCAAGTCGAGTAGGGGTAGCTCGGCGGCCCTGTAAGACGCCCTGCCCGGATAGGAACGGTTGGAGTTCTCAGTTGCCAGCTCGTATATATATATATATGTATATGTATATGAGAAAGATGAGAACAGGAGGCCTCACTCTTCGCACGCGGGGCAGTGCATTACATGCCCCATCATGCCCTCAAGCCTTGCTTCCCACATTCCGGGCCTGCCGAGATGCTTTTTGAAACAAAAGGCCAGTGGGCTTGCGGCGGATTGCAGCGGTCTGACAATTGTCAAGTTGCCGAGTTTTAGCACAGGTGTTGGATGATGACCCTGACGCATTTCAGAACGTGGTGGATCAGCTTAGTGCCCAAGGCGAGTCTCCACAAACATCTCCCTGGGATCTGTCGGAACAAGTCAAGTTTGAGTTTGGTAATGTTTTTTCTCAATACTTTGCAACGATGAGCGTTTCAGGTGGATACCTGAACACAGTGGTCAAAAGCAAGGTAAGAAGCCTTCAGCAGAAGGCTCAGGCCGGAACCTTGTGTTCACATTCCCACTACGCAGTTTTCAAGCGCGCACGCTGCCAGGGTTCAGAACAGCCACAGGACGCACGGCGTGTGCTGAAGCCAGGATTAGTATCTTTGTGAGCCCCACCGGGTTACAGCTTTCCCCATCGACGCGGTCTGCCTAGAGCAGTTCCCGTAGCGGTGCTCGCAGGCTTGAACAGCGTGACCCGGGCATCCTGAAACCGATACGCATGGAAACCCATGGTATGTCGTCTGGTAAAATGCTTCAGGTTGTGGGATGACCGGGCGAATTTTTCAACGCTCGGTTTCTTTCAGGAAGCATGAAATCGAACGTGCTTTGCCAGCATGTCGAAGGCCATCGCTGGTTTACATGTCCTAGACTCCTGGGTTCTGGCGAGAGGGGCCTCGATTCAGGCGAAGTTCGTTGTGCCGAATTGTGTCAGCCTCCCCTACATTGTAGATCGAGCTCGTGACAGGTCACGAGCTCTGCAGCTCATGCTTTAGGCACTGCAGCTGCATAGCTTTGTAACTGGGACCACATATTATGACTTGCGACTCCGTGAAAGGTGTCACAAAGCAGCTCTTGCACCGGCTGCGTCCCACTCTGTGAAGTCTTGTCGTTCTTGTAGAACCTTCACTCTACTTTCCTGCGCCACTGAAGCCGTTGCAACACAGTCTCCGGTGTGTGCGCGCGCATGTATGTATGTATGTCTGTCTGTCTGTCTGTCTGTCTGTCTGTCTGTCTGTATGTATGTATGTATGTATGTATGTATGTATGTATGTATGTGTGTGTGTGTGTCACGAAAGCTCGCAGTTTGGATCCCGTTCGTGTACTGAAGGACACCTTGTTCCAATCACTGCAATCCAATGCGTTAGATAATGTTCCACATTGGCGTGAGTTCTCTCACCGTAGTACTCAGTAGCATCAAATCATGTCAAGTCCATAGGGCAAGATGGGCCAAGGCCAGTTACAAACGTACGGTCGCCGTGCGTAATGTTGCGATACTATGGTAGGGAGTCACGCGTGCCCACCCCCATAAATCTCACATGTATAGTGATTAGTTACATATAAGCTAGATAACGAGCACATACGAGCACTTCTAGCCACTATTCTGCTTCATTTGTTCGCCGCCTCTGCTGATCGCCATGTCGTGGTTTCGCCCGGAGGCGACTGCCGCGCCTGCTGCGCCACTCCGTCACATGCCGTCTTGCTACACCTTATCTACACCTTCAAACCCCTTTTTAAGCCCTGAGAGGCCAGTGGGGGCAGCGGATCCTCTTCGAGCTCCAACCGCTTCGGGCGGGTTTTTTCAGACCTGGCACCTTGGATAACCTTGGAGATCTTGGCCAGTATCAGCACACATTCATGAACATGTCATGGAGCACGCTCCAGACAGACTAAGTCAGAATATCAATGAGTAACTCTTGGCCGGGCTACGGCAGCCTGGGTGATTGGAGCTGAGTCCGCGTGGAGTTCTCAAGTGCTGGCCGGCTTGCATGAATTTGCATCAGGTCAGGATGTTGGTGGACACAGCTCTCAAACGCTTAAACGCTTGAACCACTCTTGAGATCTACAGACCGCCTCCATGAAAAATGTTTCTACGACTTCGGAAGCTCTTTTTGCCCTTCAACTTGTAGGTTGGTTGGGAAGGGGCTGTTGAAGCATGAACATGATGTATGTCTGCCTGTAGCTGCAGGCCCGAGCAGGGTGCCCCCTCAGCTACAGGTTTAGTTTCCTTTCCCGCCCACCCGCCCTGCTGCAATTACCGTTGTTGCTTCAGTTTTGGGTCTTTGCTTTCCATTTCTGGAAAGGGGAGGGTTCCAGAGGCCACTAATGTAGCTGTGCTTTGTACCCCATGAGTATCCACTCCGGGGTTGAAGCTTAGGTGACAATCCTTGCACCTCTGAACCCAGTGTCTTTGACCCTGGCCCATCTTTCACACCATCGGCATTGATCATCTCAACATGTTCTGAGGGCGTGTCCTGAGAATTGCTCGGGGCAAGACTTGGCCCAGACATTTCGCGAGCCTGTAGTTGAAACATGTTGAAACTGTTTTCCAAATGCGACCCGACAATGAGAATCTGTCTGTCCTTCAGTGATTTTGTGCCTTTGGATTCCTTTTGGAATGCTTTTGGAATGCTGGCTTGGACAGTAAAGACCAAAACAGTGGCTTAGGGTGGTTTTCAGAAAGAGCACGTTCTTGCAGGTTCAGCTTGTTTGGAGCAACCAAGCATGGTTTTAGGTGGAAACTTGCATCACCTCCACAGGATCTCTGTCGGATTTGAGGCCAGCGCAGGGCGGGAAGTTCGACGAGTTGCCCAAGAGACACGAGAGTCAAGCTTGCAATAAGACTGCACTGTCCGCATGGCTGCTTCCACCTTTGTTCTGGCACCGCCGTTCGATGCTGCTTCCACGAGCTTAGGATGCCATGGTGCTTCTACGCCACACAGCCAAGCATGGCGAGCAGGTCAAGAAAGCTGTGTGTTAAATGCTACGGTCGGGAAGTCGGGAAGGGTCTGGAGGGGTTCTGGCCGAATGTCCGAGGGGAGCTGGGTTTTTTCGCATCTTTTGGAGGCCGGAGCCGGCTACTTCCCCGAAGCCGCTGAAGCACTCTCCGATGGTTCCTCCGTGCAATCTGTGCAGGTCGAGGTGATTGCAGCCGCAGATTTATCCATGGGCTCCAAGTCACTTCCCGTGCCGTATTGCGCCCTCGCCACAGGATATCGAGGTCAACCTTGGGCAGCTAAAGCCGCTGGAAAAGCAGAGTGTATCACCCCCCCTGCACTTCGCCAAAGGAACCCTCGCTGGAATGCGCTTTGCAAGCTCCGACTCCCAAAAGCTTATGTGTCACCTTCTCGCGTGGAGTTCAGCAAAGACGAGGCTGCGCCACAGGAGGTGGAGCTTTCTGTGCGAGTCATGGATGCGGGAGGCCTGCGAGGTGACAGGATGGCCGGAGAGGCCCGTATTCCCCTGAGCGGCAGCTGCGGCGCCGGGACCTTTCGCCTTTTGGGTGGAGGCTATGCTAGCCTCTCCGTCCGCTGGTCGTGTCCCAGTGAGTTTAGAGAGGAGGAGGAAGAGTTGGAGACATTCAGGGCAAAATCGTTCGAAGAGGCCGTGCAGTTCTGGTCAAAGCAGGACTTGGCCACGTGTGCAGGAATTGCACGGGCTCAAAGGGAATTCCAGGCAAAGCTTCAGACAGCCCCGGATTGGTGCAACGAGCTCTTGCTCCAGACGCCTTTGTGTCTCGACCAAAAAAGGATAGTGTGTTCAGAGGCTAAAGCGACCTGCCTCTGTACTCGTCTCTTCTAGTTTCGAGGTCATTGCTCTTGTCTGACACTGACGGAGCAGATGGGGCGCCCTCCCAGCTGTACTCAGGTGGTACTGTGGCATGCAGTCGCACTGCAAAGCGTGAACATGGGCTATGTCGTAAGAAGCCGTCATGCAACTGCATTCTCTTGCCAGGCAGCCAGGCACTCCTTCGAGTCCTATCTGAACATTTGCAGTCGCACAATCTCTCCGCACTGGCCAGCAGCCGGCTCATAGGCTCTCGGTAGCTGTGAGCTTCTCACTTGTTCTCGATTGCTGTTGATTCTCTTTGAGTCTCTTTGAACCTCTGCTTCTTGTCTTGTGCGCTTTAGCCAAGCACCGTGGCGAGGCGCTCTCGTGGAGAAGCTCTCGATTCCTCGTGGCCTTTCGGTCATGTAGTGGGCAGTGTTGGATGTTGTCGGATGTTTTGCAATTTCAACGTATGTCTATGTCTGATGCCAACGTTACTGAGACAATGAGACAGTGAGACATGCTGCTATCCCATGTTGCCAGGTCCGGGCGGTCTGGGGCCAGGTCCGGATGGTTTGGACCCCGAGGCTGCAGAACACCTCGCTGTACAAGAGGCTAGGGATGGAACGTGAACTTGTGGAAGGGATGGGAAAGGAGGAGCTGCAGAGCGTCCTTGACTCCTTTCTGCAAAGGCCATCTTATGTAAGATCTTCCTTCGAACCGAGGGCAAGGACTGATCTCATAATAACCCTTTTGCGACGCTGCTATGCCATTGCTCTGTGCATCCCATGCTATCCCATGCTATCCCATGCTCACAATTGCTCACAGTGAAAGCAGCTTTTTCATTTTTGGTCCGAAGGAGCTTCTGGAGCTGAAGCGTCTAGGCGAGGCCCATGTTTGCTTCCGTTCTCCCAAAAGCTGCTCCGAGCGTGTCACGTGCCAACGTCCAGGGTAACGCAGGGGGGTTGAGCGCAGTGCGGCACATGCGGAGGGCTCGCACTGCACGACGCAATGAATGAATGAGAGAGAAAGAGAAGTGGGCAGAGCATATTTAAACAAACAGAGAGTGGCGTGTGGCGGGTGGGGGCGGCCGTGACGAGGGTGGGGTGCACCCTCGCCTCGCTTTTTTGTTTTTTTGGTTCTGTCTCAGGGCCCAGTCAGCGCCTCTGTTCTTCATCCCTCCCTCGCATGTCTGTCTCCCTTTCTCTGTCTCTTTGAAAATGTGTTTTTTAGCTTAGCAGCTCTGAGAGACAACTATGTTTTCTGCCTCTTTCTTGCCTCTGCTGGAGTTGTGAGTGATCTTGGAAGTGTGCTTTTGGACTGTCCCGGGTCATTGTGGAGTGCTCTGCCTTGTGCCTTATGCGCCGTTTTGGGTCTACCTCGGCAATCTATTTTGGCACAGTTGGCCATTCGCTACTTCTGAACATTTTCATCACCGCTATCGCACTGACATGTTTACCAGCCACTGCCAAGTCGATGCTGCTGGCGGCGGCCGCGACCTTCGCCACACCATCTACTCGGTGATATCAGACCAGGCGCAAGGATATGCAAAGGAGATGCCAAGGATGTGCAAGCTCCCATGTTTGACGTTGCTGACCATAGCTGATCTTTATTTCGAGCAGGTCAGGCGAGAGTCGCTACTTCAGCACTTTGTTGATCAAGTTGCGGATCTGAACTGCTTGCCGGTGCACATCTTGTCTGACATTGACATGACGGTTTGGGTTGGAACGTTTGGAGCAGGTCCGGGTGAAAGCTGGCTACCGCAGAACGTACAAGGTCATGCAAACCATCGCAAGACGACACACATATGCGTGCTACACCCCCCCCTCCTTCCCCCCGCCTGCCCCCTTTTGCTCTCCCTCCTGCTCACCTCTCACTATATTCCGCAAGTCATAATTGCCAAGCCCTTAGCGGGGTGATCCCAAAACTGAGTCACTAACTCTAACTCCTAAAGAGTAATGAGCTTTCTGTGCCCCCCTCGAGGCTTAGAACCTATGATTCGCTACATCCTAAACTAATCGGGCATCCTGCTCATTAGGATGTCGCGAAAAGGATTTAGGGAACTGGATTCTTCCCTAAGTCCGAGAGACTAAACAGAATAATTTTATTGCCTTTTTGTTGTACTTCCTAAAGCGGAGTGTCCACGGATGAGCAAAGCTAAATCATGTTGGCCAAGCCTAGAGTGAGGGGATTGCAAATCTTAGTCCCAAAATCCTATTGTCTAAACCTGAAAAATGAGGGATAAATCCCTAAATCTCTAAGCCCCTAAATCCCTAAATCCCTAAATCCCTAAATCCCTAAATCCCTAAATCCCTAAATCCCTAAATCCCTAAATCCCTAAAGTCCTAAATCCCTAAATCCCTAAATCCCTAAATCCCTAATTCCCTAAATCCCTAAATCCCTAAATCCCTAAATCCCTAAATCCATCCCTAAATCCCTAAATCCCTAAATCCCTAAATCCCTAAATCCCTAAATCCCTAAAGTCCTAAATCCCTAAATCCCTAAATCCCTAAGAGGAGTTTTTTTAGCACCAGAATAAGGGGGGTCATGAGAATCCTAAAGAGGAGAAGTGTTTACAATTTCTGTGTTTTTCCATTGTGTTTCTTCGCCCGTCGTACTTGCCGCGGCCGAGTACAGGGTGTGAGTCCCCCTCCCCCTAGATGAATACCCCCGTTTGGGTTTAAGATTTAGGGTTTGGGGTCTTAGGGTTCAGGGTTTAGGTTCCCCGCCCCCTCGTGGTGTTGTTGTGGGTTGGTTTTCGGGTAGAGGGTTTTGGGTTTGGGTGTAGAGTTTAGGGTTTACGGTTGAGGGTTTAGGATAGGGTTTAGGGTTTAGGGTTAGGGTTAAGAAGACTCAGGAATCTCGCTCGATTTAAGGGCTCTCCTAGAGGCTCTCTTCTGTAGAATTTAAGGACACCCCTTTTTCGGGCTTCGGGGAAAAGGGCGTAGGTAGCAAAATCAAGCGAATAAGATTTAGCGAACAAGATTTGGGGATCCCGCTCTTTAGGACTTAGTGACAAGGACTTAGGTTTTAGTCGGGGAATGGGTTTGGGAGTAAGATTAAAAGAAAACGTTTTTTAGGATTTGCGGGCTTTCCCAGGGGTTCTCCTCTTGAGGACTTGAGGGCCATACAAAAGCTGCAAGGCGCATCGAAGACGGGGTTTTGAATTTGAGTCGTCGAGTGAAATTTGAATCGGGCCTCTGAGTGAAGATTGAAGATCCTACATATGGCACATGTGTGTATATGTAAATAGAAATATATATATATATATATACATATATGTATGTATAATATATGAGGCGTATCGTATGTAGCAATCGAGATAATATGTCAGGCGTATAGCATCCAGCAATCTAAACCTGCAACCCCTGAATCATTTAGACCCTTGCTAGGATATATATATATATATATGTATATATGTATGTATATATATATATATGTATTCAATTATAGATACATGCAAAAATGCATAAGTATCAACATATTTGTATGTGGTTGCGCCCCGGCCCACCCCACCCCTCCCCCTAGCAAGGTGCTCCCCACTCCCCCCTGTGGTGTGGTTGTGGGTTGGTTTAGGGTTTAGGGTTACCCAGGTTTAGGGTTGAGGGTTTGGGGTTCAGGGTCTTAGGGTTCAGGGTTTAGGGTTTCCCCACCCCATCGCCCCGTGGTGTGGTTGTGGGTTGGTTTTAGGGTTTAGGGCCAGTTTAGGGTTTAGGGTTACGGTTTGGGTTTAGAGTTTAGGGTTTAGGTTTTTTTGAGCGAGACCGTGCACCGGCGGGGGGGGGGGCGAGAAAGCAGAGTGCACAAGCACATAAAATGGTCTCACATCCCCCACCTCCCTTCAGGATCCCTGGCCCTAAGCGTGACACAGAAGGCCCACCGACGCACCAGCTCGCAAGCCGCAAAGAAGGAGAAGAAGAAAGCGCAGATCGAGGGTCGAATTGGCATCGGTGCCGGGGTCCGTGCGCGAGTTGGACAAATGCTCGAACACAATGTCAAGGTCGACATGAGTTGGGTGGAAGTAAAGAAGCGCGGACTTAAGATAGTGAAGTGTCGGTGGGTAGCTGGTTGGAAGGCGCTGCCGGACGACCTCGAGGGCGTTCGTTCAAGATGCAGGAGATCAGCGCACACCGTCGTGGGGATGTCTCCTCGGGCACTCCACTTCTCAAAGGGCGCTGGGGACAAGGAGAAGCGAAGCTGAGAATCGTAGGATATCGTAGGTTTGTTGGCCGATACGATGTGTCAGTCGCCTTCTTTCATGCGGACTCGACGGCCAGCGGTCCGACTGCGCGACGACACAGAATGAAACCCATGCCAAAAACACCTGTGTCTTACCATATGTAGACCCAAGCTCGCAGCCGACTTTCTTGACCTTTGCAATGCAAACCAGCCCAACGCTAAACTCAAACCCAAAGACCTGATAATGCAAATCGGAATCCATTGTAAAGTCGCTATTCCCTTTGATCCGATTAACAGCAATCGCAACCAGCTAGGCAATCCGAAGTCGTAACCCCATGGTGTCCCAGCCTTTTGATGAAAACCATTCGAACAGTAACTTGAAACGCGCAGAATTCAGTCAAACTCCTGAGAAGCTGGAGGTTACTGTGCCGGGATGTTTTGTTTTTAATTTGAACTCTTGGTCAACCCGAGGCTCGGAAATTGAAGATTGCCGGAACGACTTCCCAGGATTCTTGTCCCGAACTTTCGCGAATTAACACACAGACGTCTTTCTTTCATGTCATGTTTATGTTTGCGTGCTGACCAAAAAACAAGCAATACGAAAGGAAAGTGGGTCGTCAGAGGTTGAGGTAGGTTAGGGTTTTTATTGTTAGTATCACCAAAGGACACTTTTTTTCTACACACACAGATATCTGGTAAGAAGCCACAAGCAAAAACAATATATATATATATATATGTATGTGCATATATATATATATATATATATATATTTATGCGTATATATATATATATATGTATCCATATATACACACACTTGCCAACAGTAGTATGAACCCTACCTCCTATGCAAACATGGTCTGTCGACTCGGCTGACCCTTTTTATGCGAGTTATGATGCGATACCCCTAGATTCACCCAGCATCGCCTGCTTGCCGGCTGCATCGCAATGGTTGCAGGTGGACCAAAGTTTCCAGCTGGTCCAGTCCCTGGTGCGCTTCCGCTATTCACTGCCTTGGGTGGGCGCGTGACTTTCCTCTCAGCAAGACCACCGATCTGGGAGGGCCAGACAAGGCTGTCAAAACAGAAAACGCTCGTTTACTCTCGAAGCTTCAGGATAAAGTCGTCCAGCGGCACTCAGCTTTTCATGTATTCGACATCTTCATGTCGTACTCCTGTAGGCGGTTGTTGGTCGACGACATCGGCATCGCGGAGGCAGTGGTGCTGCCCGGTTCCCTGAAGGCCGTTGCCCAGGTGCTCTTTGCGCCAGAGCAGGCTCGGCAAGCCATGGCGGAACGCAAGACGGAGGTCTTCGGGCAGTTCGCCACACTGCATCCCGAAGCCCTCTTCGTCTTTATCGGGGACAGCGGTGAGGGGGATGTCGACTTCGCCGAGGAGTTCATGGCAGTTGAATGGGCAGAAAGGGCTGGCGGGTGCGGCGGGCTCCCTGCACGCCGAGCAGCTCTGATCCATGACGTGGTGAGGTGCGGCATCTTGAAACGCATCTTTTTCGCTTTTTTTAGGATTCGGGCACGTTGTCCTTTTATCTTTTTGCTTTGTCTCCCTCTCTCTCTCTCTCAGGTCCGATGGTGTTGTGCCGAAAAGCTCTAATGAACGCAGAGCAGATCTTCACCTACGCGGCATCCATGTCTTTGACACCTATGCAGGTGCATGTCCTCATGCGGGTGGTGGGTTCGCTCTTGCTTTGCTTGGCACTGTCTCGGCTCGGCGGTCCAGGTGCTGCCCTGGAGCTTTTTCGTCAGGGCTTGTTGGACATGGAGGCCAGATTTGACATCCTGAGAATGACGCACACCCGCACCCAACTTGCTATGCCGCTTTCCACTTGCCAGGGGCTCCGTTGTGCTACGCACGGTTGCCTGGAGGAGTTTGCAGAGATCAACCCAGATGAATTTGCCTCTGTAGAGGAACCCGGGCAGGGGCACTAACACTGTGGCAATCACGTCCAAAGCATCACTCAGCGTCACTGTTTTAGGTATGTACAAAAGGAACAATGATGCATCCGGAGGGTTGTGGACATTGCCGCGTTCAGCAGCTTGAATGGCAGGTCTTTGAGACTCGTCGCATGGAGCTGCTGCGCGATGTCAGAGAGGTTAACGCAGCCCTTCGCATAGCCGGTTCAGCTGCCACCACTGCCCCACTTCACACAGCGCCGGGCCTAGCAGGGCCTAGCTGCCGGTAGCCAGAGTTTTCAGCATGCTGCGCCGCAGTAGAGCAGAGCTCAGAAGAGACCTGCTTTTTCCGCACTGGAGGCCGGAACGGAAGAGAAAGAAGATAAAGAAGGAGGCAGTTTCGAGGAGGAGCTGTTTCAAGATGTTACACGCTTGGAAAAATCGACATGTTCCAGCCACGCTAGGAGGTTTTTGAAGCTTTTCAATAGCGGATGAAAGAAGCCACCGCACGTTGAGACCTTCCAAGCCCGCGACTCGTGGATTTCGTGTTTGTCCCATACACCTGAGCACGTAAATGTTACACTGCTTGTAATATGTAGGGGCCCCCCCCTCCCCAACAATTTGGACCCTCTATAAGCCTGTGGCGCGTCGACCCCCCCAAACAAATTGGGGGGGGGGGGGGGGCAACCGCCCTCAGGGCCTCAAACCTTTGGAAACCTTAAGGCCTGAAGCTTTCCAGCCTTTAAGATTCCTGGAGCCTAAGGCCCTCAGGGCCTAAGGCCCTCAGGGCCTCAAGCCTGACTGCGTAAGCCCTCAGCCCTAAACACAAACCCTTAAAACAGACAAGCATCCGGGAAAAAGACTGTGTATTATCGAGGGCTGCGCATCACGAAATTTGTTTGGGGCCTCGTTTCGTAATGACATGCCATAGGGCTTTACATGGAACTGTCCGGGCTTACTTTTCTGGATTCTCAGGGCTCTGGCTCCATCATACAGCTCCGCCATCGTGGTGACAGTATCATCGACTATCATCGACTACCACATCTGGTCGTCCCAAACTGGAACGCATCATGTAGGACCGCATCGTATTTGACTTGTGAGTGGGGAGCTCTTTCAGTTCAGTGAGCGCCTTGTAAGGGGTGGACGGGGGCAATATGCAAAAGTCCGACTCACTTTCAAAAAACAAGCACAAACCCTTAAACAAAAACAACCGTCCGGAAAAAATGTGGTAATAGCGGGTACCCCAAACAAGCAGAATGAATTTTGGAAACTTGTGATTATAGACCCTCCTTACATTATTAAAGACCACCTGAAAGGTGGCCTCACAAAACTGAGACAGAACACGCTGTTTGTTGTCAAAGAACTGGACTGTCGGAGTCAAACAACTGGCTCGGTCGGCACAGGTGTGTTTTCGAACATGCCCATCTGCGAGATTCTAGATCATCTGCAACTTAGGGTGGGTAGTCGAACACAGCTATGGCACTGTACATTGTGCACGTGTCTGCTTGCTTTCAATGCGCGATCATGATTTGTGCAGGAGAAGGTCATTTCTACGTCGGTCAATGTTGAAGTTGTGCAGCATGGAGATCTTCAGCAGCCACCAGACGTTGTGGAGGCAGATGGTTTCTCAACGATACGCGTAGGTTTCGTTGACTTTCTTCAGTTCATAAATACGTTGTGACAACAGAGCAGCCTGCCGAACGCAAGGAGACGTCGCATGCGATTGCTTGTGGGCTGATGCCAAAACGCACAACACCAGAAGTGGCTCGCACGAACATTTTAGGAGGCTCACTGAAATCAAACTTGGTTTTTATAATTATATCGAACAAGAAGCGCCGAAAATGAACAGGATCCTTAAGGGCGCCACAATCAAGAGCCTGTTCGAGCACGCAGGTGCACGTTCCAGGTGCTTGCCTTGGGACGTTTCACGGTGCAGGCTTACATTTCATTCTGACGACAACGAAACAGGTCTATTGGGGGGCATACTCATAAGCATCCTTCTCCTCGTCATCAGCAGCATCATGAGAGATGGTTTGCCAGCACGTTCTGGGGTGAAATAGAGGCCTGGTGATGCTCACGGGGCTGCTGCGTTGTGAAACACAGCAGCGCTCTTAGACGAATTGCTGTCACCGCGTCGCACCCCTTAATCCGTGCTGTGATTCCCCGCGGACGCATACATTGAGTAATTAGGTGACGGTGTTCAGATTCTGTGTAGTGCGTGTAGTGCACATACTCGTGCCAGACCTTAGTGAAAAGACGTGCCGGAGATGAGGGGTTCTATGGTCAATTGTGCGGGGTGGTGGGAGGACGATTGGCAACCGAGTCGTTGGGATGTTGGTGGGCGACAAGGTGGTTCAAGCATTGATTGGGGTGACATGGAGATTGGCAGCAGGGTCAGCGGAGAAGGGACAGCGGCGCACACACCGGATCGTAAAAGATGTTGATTGTTCAAGTATGTTCAAGTGATTCAAGTGAAAGTTGTTAAGAAGCGTGTTCAGTTTGCCTCCAGGAGATGCCTGCCTCAACTTCCGAAGCTCACGACGCCGCCTAGACTGTGAAGTCCATCGTGTCCGATTCCAAATCAGGCATGCCGGTATTCCTACCTGCTATGGCATTCCTGGGTGCAATTCCTCGAGCCCGCACGAGCTGATGTGAGTTCCTCTGGCGCCAACGAAGAATTTGCAGATTACGGAGAGCCCCATTTGCGTCCGACACCCTGGTGACCCGAGTGTGCACGGCATCATTCCAACGCGGCACCATCATGCGAAACAAGTGCTGAACTGTGCCCAACTTGCGGTTGACTGCCAGCTCAGCCACCCTGCCCTGTGACAAAAAGGCGGCTGGTTCTTAGCTGTGTTTTGGATTAGCTTCGTCGGTTGCACTTGCACTTCTTTTGGGAGAGTAGAATAGGCATCCATGACCACCAGGGTTTTGGCATTGTGAGTCGCTAGGTGTCTCTACGTACAATGTGGCGGACGCATACTTTCTTTCCACTCCGGGTCTGTTCTCAAGGGGGTTTTTGTACCTCACTGTGTTCCAAATGGCGGTCTCGCCTCAATCTCCCATACGCATTTAGCACTTTGCGACGTGGTGGGGTCGGGGGTGGGGGGATGGGGTTGGTTACGTCATTTTTTGGCCGAAACATCGGAATTTGCAGCATTTTTTGGTCGTCTGGTGAACTTGTCTCAGCACTGCGGTGCCCTGCAAAGATTGCAGAATTGCCTCGACGTTCTGAATCCGTACGTTTCCATCGTCTCACATGGCCGTTTGCAGTTTGACAGTTTGACAGTGGCGAAGCAGCGGCGAGGGCTTTTTTGAACATGATTTCGCAAATGTTTGGTGGGGAGCTTTTCGGTAGATTGGTCCACTTCTTGCCGCGTTAGGCCCCATGAATTTGGAACATGCTTGAAAAGGCTCGCTGCAACAAGGTGCTGGCCAAGAGCTACATTCACGGATGTATGTCCAAGAAGAGACAGAATTTTTTTCAACTTGCAATTGCCGTCGCCCGGGATCAAGTCACAAGCGCTTTCTGCGAAGAGAGCCGCAAACATGAGCAACATGGATGCACTTTCTATGCACTTGTTGGTCGAGTCCACAACAACACTGTTGCTCCAAGCCCAGGTGCAGGCTATGGCACTGCATCTGGCCACCTCGGCATGTAAAACGCATGTAAAATGCTTGCAATATGCATCTGCAATGCCTGGGAACATCTCGGGCGCCACTGTTGATTGCAGGAGCTGGCGCTTTGTCCAAAAGCATCGCCGTGCTTGCTGGAGATGGTATCGGCCCAGAAGTGATGACTGAAGCTGTCAAGGCCTGTGTCGAATGCTGCTTTACTGCGTGGCGCTGTCGACATCAACGGAACAAGATCATTCCCGGAAACATTTTTCTCGGCAGGACTCTAAAACAATTAGAGCCATGTTGACCGTGTTGACCTTTTACTCAAACGTGTTACAACATGCTGCAACATGCTACAACATGTTGCAGCAGCCACAGATGTTCCCAGTCATTGCCGCATTTGACTCGGTGGCATGCTGTAATTCATGACTGCGACAAGCCGGAGAGCACTAACCTCCACACATCACAAGTGATGGGCACAGATCCTTTCGTTGCTACTTTAGTTTTGCTGTTGTCAGAAGAAGAACCATCAATCGCCGCACACCACTGCTTCGTCTCTAGGAGCTAAACCTGAACCTCGCGAAACAAGGGTCAATTGTCAAGGTACGAACGAAATGAACGAAGTAAATCGGCGGGCAAAAAGGAAGTCATTAATACGCCCGCCATAAGAAGAGAATAATACACGGGCCTTTACATAACATTCATACTGGCCCGTACATTTATTGGTTTAGAAAGAGCGTCCGTGAGCCCCGCGAACAAGGAAGCGCCCATGCATTCATTGAGAATACAATTATAGCGGCCCTATTAAAATATGCTGGGGGCCGCACTACGCTCATACATTTCATGCTGCATTTCGTGCTTCATTTTATTCATTACAAATGCAGCATTAAATGTACTCACTTCGTACTATTAATCTCTTCATAATTCCTGTCTTCACTTCGTTCATATTTTAATTGGGGATTTCGTGCTTCCAATCACTAATGACAAGCTGCAGCAATCGCCTTTAAACCCCAGAAAAGGTTGAGCAGTAAAACACATGTTGTTTGGGTTTTTCTTTGTTAGGCTCGATATGAGTGCCTCTTGCCAATTTTGACAAGCGCGGGCAACCAAAGAACACCAAACCAAAGAATGCCAAGGCGTTCCGCACGCACGCAGACATGATCTTTTCAAACATGGCGCAGGCACACGAAATACGCAGTGTGCCTTTCCAAGGTTTGGGTGCAATAGGCCTCGGAAGAAAGGTGAAAGTCCACCGGCATGAGCTGTTACATTGTTGCCCTTGCTCTGCACTCGAGAGCTGGCAAGTCCA
The DNA here is from genome assembly GCA_905221605.1 of Symbiodinium natans. Lineage (NCBI taxonomy): Eukaryota > Dinophyceae > Suessiales > Symbiodiniaceae > Symbiodinium > Symbiodinium natans. The sequence continues at coordinate 26,144 of CAJNDS010000701.1, forward strand.
TTTTCAGCCATTTTCAGCCTTCTATACCTGCAGCCGCTCGTTGGTGAGAAAGCATCTGAAAGGCCTCAGCAAGGACCGCGCCGCAACCCGGACAAAAAAAGAGGCTAAATTGACTAGCTTGACTCGCTTGTGCTATCACATGTCATGCCATCGCACGCTGCCATGGGCAATCGTACAGGTGTGCCCATGAATCAAATTACCGATGGTTCCCGGAGTAATGCCCCGGGTTCTGTCAAAGTGATGTGAAGCCTTTGCTTCTGATCGCGAACATCTGGTAGGTGGTACAGAAAGTTGGCGAGCTCTACGGCCACAGCTTCACTTTCCAGGACTACAAGGTGCAGACCCCGTTGCAGAACCCGGAGTGATGCGGTGTGCAGCTCCCACGCCGGACACTCTCTGCACTCTCTGATTGTTTGCCGATGTCTGCCGGGACAGGTTGGTGGGGCCGCGTGGGCGGCTGCGGAGGCCTGCGGGCGTCGATATGCCCAGAGCGGATTTTTGCAGCAGATCTTTGCTTAACGCATGGGCTTTCGCGCGTGTTTTTGCTTAGTTTAGGATTCTGTCAGACGCGAGATCGGGTCGCATGGCGCAGGGGGGATGAAGGGCACTCGGGAGGTTCGCAAGATCAAATGGGGTGGGTGAGCCAGAACGGTTGGACAAGAGATGAGCAAAAGGCATTGATGGTATTGTTTCCATTGTCTTTCACTCGAATCATGACCTGTGGGTGCTGAAGTGCACGACGGGGGAGAGTATAACCCAATCGGATTTCATGGTCACCTGTGCAGTTGCCTGTGTGTTTACCGATTTTGCCGATTCAAGTTTTCGTGTTTGGTTGAGACATCTCCGCTATGTTGAAGAAGTGTTAGAAAGTCTGGGATAGTGAGTTCCATCTTGAAGAGCAAGCTTGCACCTGCGGCGAATGTTTTGCATTCTGAACAAATCGACGGGGGCGCTGATTCTCGCGTCGTTGTGTGCAGGCTGCAGGAGAGACACCCACCCATCTTCCTGCTCACACACTCGAGGGCTGCGAGAAGTCGGACTGGGTTGTGCGATGTTGTGCGGTTTTCTGCAGTGAAGTACCTTGTTGTAGCGCTTCTCACACATCACTACTGTAGTGCCATGGCTCGAATCTGATGTGCTTTATCGCAAGAGTTTTGCTGTTGTACCGTAATGCTTGCAAAGCATTGCCGCGAATTATAAACTTACGACTGGCTGAATAACATGGAGCCTAGTGGTGGTTTTTCCAGGATGCCATCTTGTTCGGCTCTGTGGGAGGGCCTGTGGATCAACAACATGAGCCTGAAACCTGGCATTGCATGATCCTTGCACGACAGCATGTGGAATGTGGAGAGGGAGATGAGAATCGAAGGCCGCAGTGGAAGGACTGCGAGAAAAATGCTTTGCTGGGCTTGAGGAAGCGAGCCTCGGATGAAGATGTAAAGCAGAAACATGCAGCATGTGCAGCTTTCCTTCCGCCTTCAGGGGAGCGTGGGGCATTGTGGGGATGTCGCGTGGCTATGCGCGTGTTTTGTTGTTTCTCTCCCGAAGGCTTCAAGTTGGCTGTGAACCTCCGACCTTCGAAGGCCGAAAACGGCCCCAGACTTGCTTCGGATGTCGTGTCTCGGACCCTGAGTGTGGGAGGTGTATCCCTTCCTGTCGCATCTTTGTCCGTTGAAGCCATCCATCATAGGCCTTTGGCCTGCCATTGAAGGACATCGTCCTTGTATGGTAGCACCTGGTAGCTGCTGACGTGGGAGGTGCCGGAGTTGACATGGTGATCATCCGCGAGTTGGTGGGAGGCAATTCGTGGGGGCTCTAGTGCATGCGGCGCAAGCGTATGTCAGATGTGCATCTGGCATCATCTTGCATCACACGGCATTCATGGCCATGGTGGCGACGAAGAGGCATCTACTTCGGTGAGCACAAACGCGATGGAGACAAGGCAAGTCTCTCAGCAGAGCTTTCAAGCCTCTGTGCAGCTCTAGTGACTCTAGTGCTATGGCCATGCTTTGCCATGCTGTCAATGATTTTTGGAGGCCTTTGACGTGATGGAATACACCGCAGTATTCTAAGCCTGCCAAAGCTTGACGAGATGACGCGAGATGGGGCCTTGGAGAAGTCTTGGAGCCGAGGTGGAGGGTATCCGCAAGCCCATGGTCTTTGCCTTCGAAGCAGCGAGGCTTCGGCGCAAGAAGGCAGCTGCGGGCGCAGCATCGAGTTGCCTCGAGCATGCGACATGGAGCCGCGTGGTGCTACAGATTGCTACAGCTGAATCGGGCCACTCGGCCTGGGACAGGTGACCGTGGTGGACAAGGCCAACGTGCTTGAGTGTTCCCGTCTTTGGCGCGAGGTGGATGTCTTGGCTTGCATATCGTGCTTTGTAGTGTGCTTTGTAGTGCCCTTGTGATGCTTGTGTGGAGCTCGGAGCAATCGCCAGTCGTGCAGCTTCCGTTCCTGCTCAGCTTCTCCAGGTGGCTCGAGAGGTGCACAAGGGCTACCCAGATGTGGAACTGGACTTCATGTGTCCAGACTTACCTCTTGGGCGACAGCACACCCCACGATACTGAAGTTTCAGCAGCCCACCTCCTCGGCCTTCAGAGTTTGGGTTGAAGGTGTGCTGAAGGGCACGCAGAGCCTGCTGTTTGTTTGCAAATAGTTTACATGGACTATTAAATTAGCTGAATGTGATTTTAGTCATGTTTAAACAAGAACAAACATATGTTACTTCCTTGGTTTCTTGAAATACTGACGGTTTTTAGGTAATTGTTGCCGTACTTAAAGTTTCTTTTTGACGGAATAACAATAACGCATTCTTACGAACATGGTAGTTTTCGTGTTGCGATAAATATAGAATGTCTGCAGAAACAGGAAAGACGAGAACCACAAAGCAACGGTAAATATGACGATGTATATAGTATAGCATTTCTTCAGATTTCTTCAGAGTAACCACAGCAAAAAGGCATGAAAAAAGATGCCATAATTCTCCACATTGCTATGTGGAGTTCTGGCATTGGCCTGCCCCCGCCGCCTGCCCGTCTGCACACCGACATCGTAGACATGAATACGCACCGCCCGACCGGCCCGCATCAAATGGACTTCGAAGACATGAATGTTTAGCACAACGCCGCCTACAACACCCGCATCCCAAGGACATCATAGACATGAATGTTACACACTCACCGCCGACATCTTAGACATGAACGTTGCACACGCACACACACACACAACAGCACGCAACAGCACACACACACACACACACACACCCACACGCCCACACACACACACACACACACACACGCACGCACGCACGCACGCACGCACCCACCCACACGCACGCACCCACCCACACACACACACACACACACACACACACACACACACACACACACACACACACACACACACACACACCCCCGCGCCCGCGCGCGCGCACGCGCACGCGCACGCGCACGCGCACGCGCACAGACACAGACACAGACACAGACACACAGACACACAGACACAGAGACACAGAGACACAGAGACACAGAGACACAGAGACACAGAGACACAGAGACACAGAGACACAGAGACACAGAGACACAGAGACACAGAGACACAGAGACACAGAGACACAGAGACACAGAGACACAGAGACACAGAGACACAGAGACACAGAGACACAGAGACACAGAGACACAGAGACACAGAGACACAGAGACACAGAGACACACAGAGACACAGAGACACAGAGACACAGAGACACAGAGACACAGAGACACAGAGACACAGACACAGACACAGAGACACAGAGACACAGAGACACAGAGACACAGACACAGAGACACAGAGACACAGAGACACAGAGACACAGAGACACAGAGACACAGAGACACAGAGACACAGAGACACAGAGACACAGAGACACAGAGACACAGAGACACAGAGACACAGAGACACAGAGACACAGAGACACAGAGACACAGACACAGAGACACAGAGACACAGAGACACAGAGACACAGAGACACAGAGACACAGAGACACAGAGACACAGAGACACAGAGACACAGAGACACAGAGACACAGAGACACAGAGACACAGAGACACAGAGACACAGAGACACAGAGACACAGAGACACAGAGACACAGAGACACAGAGACACAGAGACACAGAGACACACAGAGACACAGAGACACAGAGACACAGAGACACAGAGACACAGAGACACAGAGACACAGAGACACAGAGACACAGAGACACAGAGACACAGAGACACACACAGAGACACACACACAGACACACACACAGACACACACACAGACACACACACACAGACACACAGAGACACACAGAGAGACACACACACACACACACACTGCATCTTCTCTCTCCGTCGGTGTACCTGTGTGTGATTGTCCGGCAGATCCGCAACTCTGGGGCTCCATAGATGGTGTTGAGCTCGGGGGTCGATCGTCAATTCAGCGGCCGGGATCGGGCAAAAGCACAGGCCGCCTGGGGGAGTCGGGCGGGCCGGGGGGGGCCCTTGAATTTTAGGTGTTCGAAGATGACCAAATTCAAATCGACAGCTTGTTGCCACAGCTGAGGCATCGCTGTTAATCTACATTGCACCGGCATTGATGGCCCTGAGCCTGAACCTACGGCCAGGGAAAGCAAACGGAGGACGCACAGTTCTGTGACATGTGCATGCAGCTCTAACTCTGGGGTGCTGGGATCGTGGTAGGGCATGCCATGTCCGAAGTCTGTTAACGACGCTTGCAAGGCAGATGAGCTCAAAAATAACTGTACAGCATTCGGCAGTGAGGAGGTCAGGAAGCTGCAAGCGATGGGTCGAAGGCACCAGGCCAGCCCTGTCTAGGGTCCCAGCTTGACGCATTCACAATCCTCAACCTCGGCTTTGCTTCGCCCTTGGCCTGGCCTCTTGTGCAGGCCAGGACATGCTACTTCGCGGGGTTGCAGGCAGGCTGCTATGGCATATGGTGTAATGTGAGGGCACACGCACGTTAAATCGTAGTCATGCAGGCTTGGGCTCTCTTCTTGGAGGCTTTGGCGTGGCAGAGTCCATGCAAGTGTAGGCCGTGGTGTTGTAGATGCCTGCAACTCAGGGATGGGTGGTCATGTTCCCACGCAACCCAGACCTTTTTGTCGTGGAGGCTTAACTTCAGTCAGTCACGCAAGGGGCAAGAAATTATGTAAAGAGGCTGCAATTTATTTGTCAGCCGCATTGCTGAATTCGAGAATTTTCTTTGGGGCCTTGTCAGCCCTATTTTCCACTTCAAGTCTTCATCCCAGTGATCCCTTGAGATCCCTTGGGCAGTCTGAGAGCTGTGATGCACTCAGGCTGGCCAAGGTACATCTGTTGAACACCCAGGTGCATCTGTTGAAAGCCCAGTTGCATCTGCTGAAGGCTCCGTGCCTGCAAGGAATCATCCGCAAAGAACTTCGTGAGACAGCACAGGGGGGGGGGGGGAAATTGGAATCCACCGACACAGAGCCTGATGGACGTCAAGTGTGATGCAGTGTACGCATGCACTGATGTTGAGTCCAGATGTACACGCTGGAAGAGGACTGGAGATAGAGGAGGGAAGGCGGCGCATATCTTCCGCTTGCGTTAAAAGAGCTTTCTCCTGGGCAATGACAGCTCAATCGCAGATCTTTTGCTTGACATGAAAGAGGTGTTTTGACATGCAGAAAGTGCAGGAACAGGGCTTCTGCTGAATTGCCCAGACTCTTGCATTCCCTGCTCCTTTGACTTCATGCAGGTGTGGGATAGAGTTGTATTTTGAATGCATCTCGGGAACCGAGCATCATCTCCATCGTGGGGCGAAGCCCGCGGTAAAGCAGTGGGCCGAGTCAGTAAGACCACGGAGGCCTGCGACCAAGTGTTGTCGGGCCTAAGTCAGAGCTCAACAGACCGAAACAAATGAACACGGACAAGACGGAGCTCAAAAAGAATGTAAGCAGGCGAAGCAGTGAAGAAGGTGAACGCATGCCTTGCAAGCCGTGCAATCACGTCGAGCATAGCTCCTGGCTGGTTATGTCTGCAAACCATCTAAGTTCAGCGTCCCTGGCACGTCTTTGATTTTGGCTCCACAGAGAATTCAAGGACACTGTGAGGGGTGTGGTGCACGTGAGCCTTGAGCCCTGAGGGCAAGTGCTCACGGCATTCCATCTCGCATTCCAGCAGATCCACGCAGATCCAGGCTTGCCCTCGCGGCTCTGCGCGTACATGCGCAAACGCTTTTCTGAGAGAGCCGGGTGTGCTGGGGTGTGAAAAGGACGCGCTGAGCACAAGCGTCACAAGAGCAGCTGTGTGGCAGGGCCGGCCCGACGACCCTCCAGCACTGATCTGCACGCTGCTGTGGCTGGATTTTTCACAGTGATCTTGCAACTGTGATGCGAAACGGATGCTCAGATGCTGGCAAGGATTCTTGGTCAGCGAAGCTGCCACCTCGCTCCCTAAGCTTGGAATGACGGAGGCCTGGCACCCGAGCGGCCTGGCAAGCGGGAGCGTGCGTTGTGCCGGTACTCATGTGCCCCAGGCTGACGCCGCGAAGGGTGCGGCCACGGAGCCAAAGCCAGAAGACTTCAACATCGAGGAGGCCACCACTGGGCAGAAGCCTACGAGTCGAAGTCTGTCTAGGTACGCGGGATTTCGCAAGCAGTCCCAAGTTGTGAGCTTCCTGGTGTAGGCGCTGGAAGCTTTCCTTGCCGACGTGCCACCTGGCTGCAACAGCAGACGCCGCGTTTCATGTGACGTGGCGATGTGGTGCCCTTCGCGCTTCGCACAGGAGTAGCAATGAGCTTCGGCTGCCGCCCTTGGATCCAGAGCAGCGCAAGCAGGCAAGGACGGCACACGCTCATGCAAGCTGATGTGAGCATGAGGGGGGCGCTGCCGCCCGTGACGGTCGCAAGAAGCACAGCAGGCAGCACAGCAGGCATGGAAGCTCGAACAAGACCTGCCAGGCCAAGAAGCTTGCGGAGAAGTATCCAGAGATCAAGTGTGAAAGCTACGGCTTCGGGGAGGAACGAGCCTCTGCTGCACTGAGAACGGCTTCAGAGGGTTGCACTTCTCAACTTCTCAAGTGCTTGCGGCATCGACTGCTGAGCGATGGTGTGTAGTTCTGTGCTGTGTAGTTCTGCTCGGCTGCATGGTAAGGCAGGCTCCATCTCTTCAAGACCCCAGCAGCGTTGAAAGCTGGCCTGGCAAAGGAAGGTCTGGGCGTCCAAACTAGCAGACTGGTGACTAGTACAGGCGATGAGATGTTGTCACCCTCCGATGGTCCTGGCGGAAGGTTGCAGAGAAGGGCAGCGAACGGAGTGTGCTTCGGACCAGTCAACAGCCGTTTCAGGCCCCTTGGCAAGCTTCATCACCCTGCGTCGCTGCCACTCCCGCACTCCTGGAGTGCCTAGGAGCAACTTCGCCCGAATCTACAGAGGATGCCTCCGGCGGTGCCTTTGAGGATAGCCGGGATGTAGCCACGGCACCACAGCTCCGAGAAGAGGTCTCAAGCATTCGCTGCTGGCAGAGCGTCTGCAGGAGATCGCGGCGTTGCCGTCGAACCTCTACCAGGTGCGGAACACTTTCATCCACATCGAGGTGGGGCTCCGGCAGCTTGTGGTGCCTTTTTCTCTAATCGCCGGAATGTGTGCAAGAACACCTGCAGATACTGGCAGGAGAGGGGCGTGGCGGATCAGCGCAACATCCAGTCTATGCCGCACGGCATGCACCCGGGCCGCAAGTTCGATCAGAGATGCCAAGATATGCCAACCTGTGACCATGTCGATGTAGTGTCGCGTCTAGCTTCTCCAAAACACTCCAGAGAGACCTGCGGTTGGCGGGTCAGGGTTTTGCAGCTTTCGCACCGGCTAGTTGCCGTTCAGCCAGGATGCGCCTCCGGGCCTGTGCTGCATGTCTTAGTAATAATAATCCGCTGTTCGCATCCCTTGAGGTTCGGGCAGCGCCTGCAGGAGGAAGCCATGCAAGGCGCACAAGACCGCGTTGCAGGCCCGGGCGTCGCACATCCCGCGCTGTAGCCGCAGCCATGCGCAAGCGATGTCTGTGCACGTCGTCCCTGGCTCTGAGGCACAGATGCCCCTCCTGCAGAGCCAGCTGTCAAGGCGACACCTCCGATTCCGGAGGAGGTCGCCAACAAGGCCAGCCGTAGCATTGAGCCGTATTCAATCGTTTTGATTCCAGCGTTCGCCACTCGCCACGTGACCAAGACACCGAGGAGTTTGCTCCTGGCACAGAGGTGGTCATCGAAGGCCCAGGGGAACATGCGGGGGCTTTGCGTTCTTTGATGGGGAAGCTCAAGCCGGCGCCACCTTGACCTGCGGGCTCCAAGGACTGCAGAAATTCCCCGCATTCAACGGCCTTCGCGGAACCATCCAGCTGTTAGACAAGGCTACAGGCCGTCGGAAGCTCGGCTTCCGTGGCAGCGCACAGACTTCGGGCGGCTTTGAGTGACCCGCTCTTGGGATGGTCCCTCTGTATTCTACTGCAAGCCGCGCAGCATGCCGCGCAAGGCTACAACGTGCAGCTGGCCTCTACAGATGGGCCGCTCGATCAGATCGCCAAGATCAGAGGTGAGAACCTTCGAATGCAACTCGGAGGCATTGCCTCTAGTTGACATTGGGCAGTAGTTGGGCCAATATGGGCCAACGATTACCCGCTCATGCTTTCAATCCGGTGATATCTTGCAAGGCTTCCCACGAGGTTGGTGAGTTTGGAGCCCTGAGCTCCCACGGGACCCACGGGCGCAGATCTGCACGGACTAGACAGCAGCAGCATGTTTTGCAGCCGTTTAACGGGACTATGGGGCGAAGCAAAGCTTGAATGTGCTTGTGAGCCCTTTCGAGTTAAGCTCACGCGAGATAGGGGAGCCGAATTAGTCGAATCGGCTCGAATAGCACGCACACACCGCTACGTTAACTTCTGAACGACACACACACACACACACACGTTCAGTGCGGAGGTTGGTGCCGCCGCCTCCGCCATTTGATCCTTGGGATGCACTGGCTCCGGCACTGGCTGCAACTTTGGGCCAGCGGTAGCTGCGGACACAGCATGACACACGACAAACACGCCGGGGAGATGCTGGCAACAACAAGACCCAGAAATAGAACTAGTGAAGAGTGAAGTGAACAGACATTAAGACTCAGCCCCAGATCAACCATTCAATCACAGTCTTCGAGAGATCCTTCAGATGTGGGCTGTCAAGGGTGGTTTTGCCTTAGCCTTTGGTAACAGCCTGGTGTTCGCTGCCCCCACAAAAAGCCAAATAAAACAATATTGAATTGTAAACTTGTGCACCAAATAAAATATTTTATAGGTCGTTTTGGGGGCCCGTGTCCCCCAAAAGCCCATATTAACATTATATTACACGCGTAAACTTGCCATATGATATTATAATAGTAGGGGCTTTTAGTGTTCACTTCACAGGCTAGTATCTTATGACTCATGAATTGTCTGGTCATTAAGGTAACACTTCGGGCGGCCACTATAATCCTTTGCCTGGTGTCCTCGTTACGTTCATTATATTCATGCCTCGCGGGCTCGTTATAGTACAACTCTCTTCACTTCATAGTAAACCTTAGTGCCAACATCCTTCACTCCTGGATACTCCTGGTATTCACTGGACTGGGCTCTTAACCCTTCATTCACCTTTCTCTCGGGGACGTATCCATGAAGCTGAGACTTTAGGATTATTGGGCTGTCAACCTGGCATGAAATTCACCTCTTTTCCCCGGTCCCCATAATTATAGTACGAACGAAGGTAATAAAAACACGCTTCGTTCGTAATATGATTATAGGGGCATAAAGGATGTACATTATAAGCCCCAATATAATAATATGGGCCTTACGTTCACTTCATGAAGAATGAATGTCTGGCAAAGCCCGCTTTCGTGGCTGACTAAGCCCTGCCGATGAGCGGATGCCTCGTCAGACACCTAGCAGATTCTAGCAGTAGTGCGACAGCCGAGGAGTCCAGCGTCACGGCCCAGGACTCAGAAGGCCTCAGGGAGTGCAGCTTTCGCGTAGAGATCGGACGCTGATGTGATGATGCTCTGGAGCTTCCCATGTGACATCGTGCGACCTCACGTGACAAAAAGTAGCAGGGCCGGGTAAAAAAGTTCCAACGATTTGCGACGCGAGCCAAGGTGGCTCCGTCAGCGATGCACGCAAGGCCTGGTGTCTGTTGCATGTCCTTCGCTTTGTGAGTCCAAGAGTTATTTGGATTCCCATGGCCAGGGCGCCAGACTTCGTTCCGATGCAGCGAATGGGCTTGACAAGCGTTCCGCCTGCTCCTCTGTGGCAGGAGAAGCATCGTGGCATGTCGTACAGTTTGCAGCTTATGCGAAGTGGCCCACACTGCCGGTCTCCGCAAGCTCTTGCAGGAGCGCCACCCAGTGCCTCCGCCGATGTACGCAGAGCCTCGGCCAAGCGCGCCTGTGTTGTCAAATTGTCCTTTACGGGGCGCTCCCGGGTGGTAACTAGTTTTTGAGCCTTCGGATGTCGATTGTTAGAATGGACAAGCACCTTGCGCTGGAACAAGCAGCAAAGTTGTTCATAGACGTCGCACCAAGGGCCAGTACGATCCGTACGTCCATCCAGCACACTCGCAACTCGCCTGCAATTGCCAGTAGTAGTGGGGATGCTATACTCTGCCTGCGTGGCAGGGGATGGCACTCCACTTCGAACTGGACCTTCACAAGCTTCAGCATTGGGGTTGGGGGCTTCGTGTCTCCAAGGTATCCTCCCGTTCCGCCTCCGGTAAAGTATGCAGCGCGCTGACCATCGTATTTCGACCGAATCCGAATTGGCGCCTTGGCGGAACGTTTGGACTTCGGACCGCATCGGGGCCGTCTGGCCCACGTGGTCAGAGCTCCATCAGCTGTGCGAACGGGTCGAGTGGCACAGACTCATGCATCCTGGGGCAGCTGAGGAGTATGCGCACAGCTTTGTGACTTATCGAATTCGCGCCTGGGCCTGCTAGTAACCGCCTCGCTTCTTCCAGCTACAGTACAGTCACGCCCAGAAGAATGCTTGAGATGATTGAGATCGAGCCACGTGCCATCTTTTCATTGAGCCATGTCTTCGCATACTAAGGGGCCTCCAAGCCCACGGAATCTGCTCTCAACTTGATTCAGAGCTGAGCATGCTTCACTAGTTTTTCCCATAGGCCCATAGGAGGGCTGAGTGATTGCACCGTTGGGGCCCACCCAGAAGAAATCGGATTGTGGATGCAGACGCAGAGATGTACTGTACTGGCATTTGGCTTCGCACATCGTCGGCATTTTGAGGAAGGCCTTGTAGCCTTGTAGGGGCCCGTGCCACTCAGCAATCGGCAAAGCCTCTTTCCTCCGTGCCCGCCTGGTCGAAATTCTGGGCCGGGAGGGCGAAGGAGACCCTGGCGAATGTCGCTTTTGGTTACTGATCGCGGACTTTGTGGGGACACCCCGGCAATGACGCCCACTAGCGGCGTGGGAGCTGCGCGGGTCGCGGGAGGGTTGCGCGATGTTTGCGATGTAGGCAAGGTCGACAGGCATTTACGAAGGCTGCAGTTTGAAGGTTGCGACGGCGCAGTAGGGGTGTTCCACGAGACCCTCCGCCACGATGCTGAAGCGTCCTCGACAAGCCTTGCCATTTTCACCCGTGCTTTGTGGTAGCCTGAACGGTTTTAAGGGCTTCCGCCGGGAAGGCTTCAGTCATCGTCACATGCTTGCACGCACCCCAGCGCTGAAGCCTCATCTCACCAAAAAAAGGCTCGCTGGACTCTGACTTTTCGCGAGCAGATCGCCTGCAATGCAACAGCTTTAGATCGCTCCGCATTCTGCTGGCCTTTGGCTCGACAGGGAATTCAACGACCCTGTGAGGTGTCGAGGTGGTACAGCATTTGAGCCCCGAGGGCAAGTCTGAGAGTCCAGCAGATCCAGGCCTCCCTGTTTCATGCACGCCCCAGAAACCACCAGTCGAGAGCAGTGGCTGCGCAGGGTCGACTCGATCGACAAACCATTCGATCTGTGCTATCTGCGCTGTGAGCCTAGGATTTGCCACGCTTTCTGCTGCACTGCAGAAGCTGCAAAAGTGCACGTTGGGCTCTTGAGGCTTCTTTGATCAGCGATTCTATCCCGAATGACTGGAATGACGCAGGCCTTTTGCCTAGATTCTAGATGCCTCTACACACTACATTCTGCAGTGCAGTTCAAGCTCGGAAGAACGTGAACCAAAGGCCCATCTCGCAGAGCATGCTGAGCCAGAGAACGGGCCAGAGACTTTCAACATCCAGGAAGCCGCTGCGACAGCATCTAGCTCAACGCAGCATGAGACATCTACACGGAATGGCTTTCAGAAGCGCAGCACCCAACAAATTCGTTTATTTGTGGCATGTTGGCCTTGATGCTTCTCTCTGCCCAGGCTCTGGATGCTTTCCTTGCCGATGCGCCACCCACCTGCATATGCGAGATTGTTTAATCACTACCATGGATTAGCCCTGCAAAGCTTGCTTCAGCTGAGATCAGCTGAGGAGCTGCAATGAACTGCAACTGCCACCGTTGGATCCCGAGCAACGTAAGCAGGCACGGAGCGATCGACTGAAGACAACGCATTGATGCCGTGGGCAAGGCGCAGGACTCCTCAACCCTTGACAGGCCAAGAAGCTTGCAGAGAAGTATCCGGAGATGAAATGCGAAAGCTATGGCTTTGGAGAGGAACGAAAATTTGCTGCACTGGTACTTGTAGTCGGAAGGTCCTCGAGCACAACTGATTTGTCGCGATCTTCGCTTTGTTGGGCCTGCGCTGAGGCAGACTGCATTTGTTCAAGACCACTGCAGCGTTGAAAGCTGGTCTGGCGAAGGAAGGCGCGCGGAAGTGACAGCCTGTTGGCGCTTTTATGCTGGTTGACCGTCATATGTAATTGCCAGGGATAGATGATAAGTGGCCCCACGACTTTCCATGGCAGGCTCCAAAGAAGTGCAGCAGACGGAGTGCGCTTCGGATCATTCAACTGCTGTTTCAGGACTCATTCCAGTCCTGTGCCCGGGGGAGGGCGTGGGGTGGGGGTTGTATGGTAGATCTACTGAATCACTGCGTGCAGGTATCTCGGTGCGCTTAGTGCAACGTACAGAGTTCTGAGGGGCGGCGTCCTGCTCACGCTCTTTGCATCGGGTTGGCTGTGTGCCTGTAGCTTCCTCCGTGTGCGACCAAAACATATGTTTGCGACTTGCACTGAATATGCTGGCTTCTGATTTCGTTTACCTGGCAAAACACGAATATTAGCGGGGCTGGAAGTAGCAAAGAAAGTAGTAAGGTGGGTGGAGGGTGGCGGAAAGTGGGGCCGAGTAGTCCGAACGTGCGCCCGCAACAGAGATCAATGACGCGATCCATGCACTTCTCGACGGGTGCCCTCTTTACTATGCGGCGTGCCGTGTATACGTCACGGATTTCGTAGCAAGATTTGCACAAACCCGGCCAGCTTCGGCAGGCCTTCCGAGCCTAAAAGTCGGCCCGCGGAGCATTCTGTGAGCACTCTTGCAGTGACACTTGGTATCTCTCTCTTTCTCGCTTTCTCTTTGTGACTAGGACTCTGCGCTGTTAGAATATTAGAACAATGTGACATTCACAAGAAAAGCCATCGCCGACCTGGTGCCTTCATCTGCGCTCATCTGCACATCGGCAAGGAGCAGCCTCTCCAGAAAAGACAGAGGGCATTACAGGTGGCGCCTTATTTGAAGATCCTTGGCACGGAGTGGGCCTTCTTTGTTCTCGATGTTCACAAGATGCTCCTGAGCCCTTCTCTGACCATCTCTGAGGAAGTCGCGGCACTACTCTCAAATCTCTACCAGGTGCGGAACACGTTCATCCACATCGAGGCCAGGTTTCATGGGGTGAAGTACCTGACAAGCGCAAAGCCAGCTTCTCCCAGGAAAAGGGTGTTGTCGATCAGCGCAACATCCAGTCAATGCCTCATGGCATGTGCCTGGTCTGCAAGTTCGGAAGAGCCTTAGTCGAATCAAATCAACAGCCAACATGGCGTGCCCAGAACTGAACGGTTGTTTCGTTGAGCTGCTCGCCATCCAAGGTTTCGGCAGTGCCTGCAGGAGGAAGCTGTGCAAATCCCACAAGACGGTGCTACAGGACCCGAGATGCTAGTTTCAAGCCACGCTCAGCCATAAATCAGAGTTGTGCGCTGCAAGGCTGATCTAAGTCACAGGAAGCAAAAAAAAAGGGCTCCTGACAGCCACTATTACTAGGCACGAGGTTTCATTCTCGGGCTGGATGGCATCTCGAGACAGCAAGCCGGTCAGTCTTTTTTTGGTGTTTACAGTTGTTCATTGAAGACCGGTTCGTTAGTCTACAAGCCTCGCCTGCTCTGTGTGTGTGTGTGTGTGTTGAAACTCTTGGATTTCGTGCCACCCCAAACCAGCATGGCTTCTGGTAGGACTTTAGTGCAACAAGGTTGCGGAATGAGTCACAGACCCGAAAAGGATTAGGGTTCAAAAGGCCTCACGTTGCCTCGCCGTTGCCGATCCAACTCGAACTCCTGTTTTGCGATTCAGTTCGTAGTGCCACGTGCTGGCCCAAGAAAAACATGGGTTGATGCATGCCAGGCCCAGCTACTCCTGCCGAAGAGCCACCGGCCACGGCGACACCTCCAATTCCGGAGGTCCCAGAAGTTCCTAAGGCCCGCCACATGGTGCCAGGTAAGGCTCCTGCCGGTTCTGGTGACATGTGCGACTCATTCGCTGCAAAGGAGTTCGCTCCTGGCACAGAGGTGATTATTGAAGGCCGGGGGCAACACGATGGGCTGACATGCTGAGCGCTTGCTCCGTTTTGCGGTGGGCCACGAGAGCGTGCTGTCACATTGTCGCGCCCGAGGGTTGCAGAAGTTTCCTGCATTCAATGGCCTCCGCGGCACTGTTCAGCTGCTCGACAAAGCCACAGGTCGTCGGGTTCTCAGCGTGCGCTGGAAGTGCGCTGGAGTACCGTGACGTAGCGTGAAATACATACCTTGGCAGAGGAACAAATCAGTTTTAAAGTCTCGCGGCGAGTCCTTGCAAGCCGAATCTTGCAAGGCTACAACGTGCAGCTTGCCGCTACCAATACGAACAGGCCACCCGAGCAGATTGCCAAGATCAAAGGCGACAATCTTCGGATGTTTCTTGCAAGCAATTCATACAAAATCTGCAGCGCGCTTCTGGAATCTGCGCGTCATCACGTGAGCACTGTATGCACCTGACTGCCCACGTTTTCGGTGCTGTTGACGAGTGTCGGCTGCCTGAGGTTGGTGCCGCCTCCTCCATCATTCGAACCTTGGGATGCACATCCACTGGCAAAGCACAGCTTCAGCGAAGGAGTCTTGTTGGATACCGATGGACCGACGCTTGAGGCCAGTGAAGAGATCCCGTCCAAGATGCACGCAAGGCAGGAAAAGGAAGAGGAGGTAAGAGAGACGAGAGAGAGGCTTAAGAGAGAATGAGAGGACTGCCAGCGGCTGTAGCAGCTAGGGAAGCCTTCGGGTGGGATTCTGCGGATTCCGGTCATGGCATTGTCCAAAAGAAGTGAAACTGCGAGTGCCGCTAGAGCATGCCGCATGAGTACCAGCAGCTTACCTACTCCAATCAATGTCCTCTAATCCGCCAAACTGTGGGAAAATGCAAGTTGACATGGAAGCCTCCCCACTTCCCATGGGGACAAAATTTGCGCACTTCACTATCGGCATTGGGAAGGGTTGGAAGCCCCGCGAAATAAAAGCGATAAAGTAGCTTGCTTGCAGCAGCCACTGCTTCCAACAGCTGCAACAGCACAGTTGGGCTCCCCTGCGCCTGCTTGGCAGAGTGCCTTCAGTCATTCACATGTCGCCAGGGCACCCGACTTCGTCCCGATGCAGTGTATGAGAATGCCGAATGTACAGCCAAATGTACAGCCGAATGTGCAGCCGAATATGCAGCTCAACGCGCAGCAGAACTTGCAGCAGAACTTGCAGCCGAGCATGCAGCCAAACCCGACTTGGCAGGACAGGGTGCATGAAATCTGCGACCTAGCAACTTTTTTCTTGCTTCCGCCAGCAGCTGTGGGGACTACAAAGTGCAAGTGCTGCTAAACTCGGAATGTCATGTCATGTGGGTGCGTGCCTACGCATCAGTAGTCTACAGGCTTCTCGAGCAGCACTGCAGCCTGACTAGATATGTCTCATGACTCCGTCATGTTTGCGAGGAGCCTGCCCTGACCATCCAGCAGAGCTACGCGTCAGCCTGAGCCGAAAGACAGCCGATGCGCTCGGACATAATTAACGAGTCTGTGGTGTGCCATGTTGCCATGTGGAGCTGCTGAGGATCCATCCCAGTACTATGCGTATCAGCTCCTTGGCCTTTGCGAGTCTCCAACCGTGATGAACTGCCTCCACCGTTGTCCGAGCGTGAAAGTGTCAGACGACATGTAATTCGCCCAGGTACGCTCCGAAGGTCGCAGCACGCTGACTGACTTCGTTCTGGGACGCAGTTCGGGATGGCCCTGGAAGTTCCCAAAACTACACTCCATGACATATGTTGGCATCGCGTCATGTTACTCGTTTACAGTATCATTCGTACCGTACTTACACTGTATTCTCGGCCCCGAGGGCCAAAGCCTATACTGAAGTCCACAACTACGGGCAACTTCCAGGGACATCCCAATACAAAGTATGCGCAAAGGTACCTCGATGGCGGGGAGCCCAGGAATACTCAAACTGGAAGACGTGCCATTTTGAACACTGCTCTCGAGCTGAGGTACTCAACTCGACTGTGCACTCGGAAACTGCTGGAATTTGCATCTTGCCTGCAGCGCAGACGCACTACGCACGAAGGGCTTGCTTCTGCTGGCGACCAAGGAATATGTCGACTTGCCCTCAACATTGCTTCAGGGCTTTGCACGATCAAGTAGCTTTTTTTGGCACCATCGGCTTCCTGCTTTGATGCACTGGCATGTTCGTGCTCGCCGACGTCGAACAAAGACGGGCAGCACGCTGCCAGGGATGATGCTGCCACTGATTTTAACTTTCCAAACATTTCAGAAGACCTGCTGAAGGATGGTCGAGTCTTTTCTGTCGCCTAAGAACACATTAGGTGTGAGCCTGGGTTAACTTGGCCATCTACTACTTGCAGGTCTGCATCCCTTGAACTTCTAGCTGATTCTAGCTTCTTGACAAGCACTGACCTTCCTTAGAATCCTGCGCAGCATGCATGAATGCAAACACCGCACAGGGTTGAGCGTACGTGCGGAGCGTTAATGTGGATGCTCAAGTGTTATCATTATTGACTGGATCTCAAGACTGTCAAGGTTGGCTTATTCTCGCTTGTCCACGGCCAGAATCCATGCACAAGTGTTGATGACCTTCTTGAACCTGTCAGGGTGCCGGACTTCCGTTCTCGGTCTTTGGTGCACTGCTGCTGAATGCCTTGGCCGCAGCCTGACACAAGCTCAAGCACAAGCTCAAGCGAGCAGACCTGCTTTATTATGTTGAACGGTTGGCCGTACGAGGTGACGCAAGAATGCACGTACGAGACAGGCACGACCCAAGAGTAAAACTTTGCCCGGCCAAAGGGGGCGGTTCCGAGCCGCGGCAATGTGCAGGCTCGGGCAATGAGAAGAGTGCGCAGCGGGAAGCAGCATGCAGCATGCAGCAGCAAGTAATTAGATCAAGTTGCCTCTGGCAATCTCTGGCATGCTTCTCGCATGCAAAACTCTCCAAAACAACTGAACTCGTGCATTGGGCACATGCCGCCCAGGGGCATGTCATGCCCTTGCGGCATCTTCAAGAGACGGCGTCGGCCCAAGTTGTGCGTTGAGGCTGGCGCGCTGAACGCCTGAAGGATGCCACTTTTGTAGAGACAGCAGCTGTAGCTGTACTGGGCTCCACTTCATTTGCCAGCACAAGAGACACCAACCGACGGTAGGAGTGTCGAAGGCAAGCCATGTAAACCGCTGTTGCGCTTCATTGGTTACAGGCCGAGACATCCAGCGGCAGCGAGTCGCATGAATCTGATTCTGAGCCCGGTCTCCGTCAGCTCAGTGAGAGTTGCTGTGATGTTGTGGTGTGTAATGACAGTGTACTGGCGCGAATGTGGATTTCACAACTTCAAGTTGCGCCTTGGATGTCAGTTGTGTTGGGCTGTGGGGGCTTGAGGCTCAGCACCCCGCCCAGGACCACTTCCATGAGGACGGAAATCCTGAACCTGCGAGTGGCAAGAAGCAGAGGCGAAGACAAGTTCACCGCATCTTGGATAGGGACACTCGTCTTGATTGCCCATGAAACACCTTACTTCATGGAACTTACAGGGGGGTGATGTCCTGCAGTGTACGGCACAGCCGGCCCCACGCCCTCACCCATTTTCTGCAGCGAGGAAGGCGTGGAGTTCCAAAGCCAGGGCATTTTCCACGTTGTTCAGACGCGGAGGACTTGCACGATCTTTCTTCTAGACTTTTTTCATACAGTCTCTGATTGCAAATGCTGGCAAGATTTTTGACTTCTAGTTTCTTTGCTGTACCCTGTGAGTTCTTTCTTTATCAGTCCCAATTCCATCTTAATGCAATTGGAGACCTTTCAACGCGGAAAGTCCTCCTTCGCAACAACATGAGGTAATCCATTTGCCTTTTCCCGGCTTGTTCGTAGTCACGTTGACCGTGCCTGGGCCCCAGTGATTTCGTTGATATCACTGGTGAATCGATGGGAAGAACGAAACAGGATTTCTGTGCACATGTTCATGCGTGTCACATGCTTTCGTCGGCTTCTTTGTCTTCAGTGAGGTACTTTGCTTGCTTCGCCTTCTTCGCTCTTTTCTGGATCTGGTTCACTGACGTTTGCGCTATCGGCCTCGACTCCTACAGAGATGCTTTCTATCTCTCGGTGGAAACACAGATGACAATCGGTTATGGCCAAAATGCTGCATTACAGTATTTTTTGTTGACATGTATTCAGTCAGTGCCACATGAACCGGATGGAGCCATCAGGGGCACACATGTGGTAGTGGGCAAAAGAGGGCCAAGGCAACTGGCAGTCTTTCTGGCGTCCAGAATCGGAATCTAAGGCGTTCCAGACCCGAACTTTGGTGACTGCTGGGAAGCAGCCGCTGGGACAACGTGAAACGAGCAATGGACGTTGCTCTTAGCATGTGATGGCAGCCGAAGATCCTACAACTGCAACTGGCCTGAGGCAGTCCTTATCGTGGTTCAGACGGTAGTAGGGCTGATGCTGGACGCCACTGTGATCGGCGTGGTTTTCCAGAAGCTGGCCAATGCAAACGCGCGTGCCAACACAGCCCTTGAGCTGAACCAGTCGAGCTTCTGTTGCCTCTGTGCGTGAGAGAGGCATAGGCTTCTGCAGCATCATGATGCAAGAGTCTCGGCACCATGCATGTACGCTTGGCAAGCTTTTGCTCGTCCTCGGAATCTGAGGTGATTTTCAGTGACACTGCGTTGCTAGAGGTGGAGGACGGCTGTGCATACCTTCGCTTTCGGGTGGCGGACATGTTCCTAGGCTGGGGTTCACGTAGCCAAGCCCGTCCCAGCCATCACCGACAAATGAGAATCAGAGACACAGAAAATGCTCTCGATGCATTCAAGGTCTTGGCGGCCATTGTCTCAGGCGACGATGTACCCCGGAGCAATTTAGAAAATGGTATGTCTGGGCTCGGGAGGTACGGTGCCGGTGGTGTGGCCACTGCCAGACCTTGCGGACAAGTAGGGCTTGCGTTCCGAGCGTGAGCAATGTGCCCAAAGCTGCAAAGGCAGGTCTATTGCGTGCAACATCATCGAGATGAGAGCCAGCCGCGCGGCATCCGCGTGGAGCTTGCTGCAGTACATCTGGAAGAGCCTGACACAGACATTCATAATGGCATCATATTTCTAGGTCGGGGCAGTGCCAAATCATGTCTGCTGCCTGGAAAACAGAGAACATCATGCAAATACCGACCGCGCGTGTGGCAGGCCTACCAGCTATGGTATCGCACAAAATCAACTACGAGAGCCCGCTTTCGCCAGATGTGCCTGCTGGCACGTGCTTTGGTTCGAAACTGCTGAAGGGTCCCATAAATTGGCAGACAGGTGAACGCCCTATATGCACAGTCATGCGAGACAGTGATCGGGGAATGAGGCGCAGGATCCTGTGCGTTGCCTTTGGCCGTCTGGCACTGCATGTTAGGACTGGAAGCCCTACTCCGAATGATGTTCGAAAATATCTGCTTCTTTGCTGAGATTGGAAGCGATGGGGAGGAGGGAAAACGCTCAGCGGACCGAACAAACTACGAACGACAGAAGTACTCACACTCGCTCACATATGGCAGAATGCGTCAGAGGGGTCCTGAGAGGTGTTTCTTCGCGGTCAACGTCGAGTCTGCATTGTGAGCTCAGGATTGAGTCGCCTTATTTGGAGGTGTTGGTGCTGCTGAGCGGCACTGAAGAGTCTACTGGAGCCATTGTCGAAGCTCGACATTCCTACACACTCGACGCTCCTTACCTGCATGGAAAGCTGATCGGTGGCATGAAGACTTCCTTGGAGCTTGAGGATTGTTGCATGCGTCTGCTGAGGACATGTTTTGGAACAGGGCGTATGGAACGTGCGTTTCCATCAGCAGTGAAGGGTATCACTGTGTCGATTTTCATGCTATTCACCATACATATCCCTTGTCAGCATTGCCAGAACAGCGACAGTCCGCAGTACTCAACACTGCCGTTGCTCATGGAATTTCCCATACATTCCCGGCCACCCTGGACCCGAACATGGACAGCGACAATGAGTGAGGCAGAGCTGCCTACTGGCCACTTCGTTGCTCCCTAACGAGGCATCCAAGCTGGCCCATCCGCGACGTAGAGTTTACAGTAGTTATTTAAAGGGCACTTGGCTCCATAGTGGCCCACTAGTCACTAGTCTCGCTTGTGAAGAACACAAGTTTGAGCCTGGATCCGGGCCGACCTAAAGAAGGAAGTCGGTCAACAAAAGTGCTTGACCCGCTTGGCAAAGAAAATCGTCCCGTGTCTGGGAAGACTCGGGTTCAAGGTCCAACCCTTTCACGTTGCTGCTCTGTTGGATTGTATTGCGCTGTAAACGCTGGCCCCTCTGCCATCTCATCAAACCAGCAGAGAGCGCATGGAAGTTGCGCTCATAGAGAATGCTGCGGCCATGTCGCTCGGCAGCAGATGGGCAAGCCCCCTTATTAATATTCCCACTTGCGATTTGTCCCTGCCTTCGTGTCGTGCATGTGCAAGGTGGACGCAGCAGGCGCATTTGTATCGTTTTTCGGCCCGAACGAAAATGGCATCTGAGGTTCCATGCTGAAGGCAGCCATGGCCTGGTCCCTAGAGCCCTCTTCAAAAATTCTGCATGTCAGAGAGAACTACGACACACCTTGTTCTGGTTTCATACTCTGCTCCAGAGCCTGGTGCCTTGAGGCCCGGCACCATGTCCACCCGCAACTCCGGCCTCGTTGCGTCCCAAAGGAGCTGTGAAGAGTGGTTATATGAAGATGGTGTTGCATTGCATTGTTTTTTTATGTGATATGAGAGTAATATGTTTTTATATGATGGCTCAGTAGTGTCAGAGCTCACAGATCGTGCCTCCTCCTTGCTTCCACGTGTCGACTTGCTCTGGGCGTCATTGCCACGGTGCTTGGGATATCGGGCTACCTCGAAGCTCTAAGAAAAGGGGTCCAAACACAGGTATTTTAGATCACTCGGCTGCACTTGCTCGCGTCAGTGTGGTGTGGCGAGCCCAAAGCCTTAAGCCGTAAACCCAATGCCAGGCAGGTCCTGATGGCAACCATAAAAAGGAGAGGAGTAAGGAACCATTGGCCGTTCGCAAAAATGGAGAGGTTGATCCCAAAGCCCTGAATCCCTACAGACCCGCCAAAGCATACTCCAAACCTGAATACCCGACACCCGGCACCCTAACAGGACACCCTAATTCCTTTGAGCTGCAGCTCTCAACTCGTTGAAAGAAAGCGCAGGTGAGTAAGACGTGAGAGACAGTCAAGAGAGACAAGCAAGGATGCACACAATCCCTTTCGTGGTTGTATTCTAGCATGGCACGCCTCATGCAGCCTTGCACTGGAGCCCAAGTCACAGCTGTTTCTTTGCAGGAGATGTTGCGGGCCCAAAGGCGGTGGTGGGAGCGTGGAGCGTGCCCAATTTTGGCAAGGGAGATGAGAACCAGGAACCTTGCCTTGCCCCAGCTTGCTTTCAGCTTTGGCATGGTATTTGCTAGCATATGAAACACGAGTCCCTCTTCGAGCCCTGTGCCCTGGGTAGAACTTGGCATGCACTTCGCGGGGTTTTCCCCGCATCGCGGGGGGGACGAGGGGTGCTCAGGATTTCGATTGAGTTCCAGTCCTCCCAGGGGGGGAAATTTATGCACTTAATCCAGCCCTGATGAACTCCTACGCCCAGCAATGAATGTTCCTGCACCCAGGATGCTTTCATGACCTCCTGTAGCGAAAATGGAACCAAATGCTTCGTGGGTGCCGCGCGCCGAGCTTCATTTTAGGTTCCACGTGGAAAGACGCGGCTGAACGAACTTGGGTCCCGAGGTTTTCGACGGGCATGGAGATCAGGGAAAGCGCATGTCCCATTTTGCGAAGCAGGCTCGAGTCTTAGCCTGATGGGCAACAAGAAGAGGGTCACACTTGGTGACACATTTTTCAAGAGTGTGTCCGACTACCAGGCTCTAAGCAAGAGCCTCTTCAGCAACACAGATCTCCATACTGAGCCTGTGGCAGCGATACAGGCACTGGGGCCCTTGGCATTGCAGCGCTGGGGATCACAACTTAGTAATGTGCCGTTTCACGACAACTTGCACATGTCAGGCAGCATTCCGGGACACCCAGGCAAGTTGGGATCGGGTTGATCGGGTTTTGCAATCCCTCGCGTTTCCGTGCAAGTCAGTAGCAGGAAGGCTCAAACCGGGCAGATGGAGTGCCGGCAAAGTGCTCAGGGCAGCGGTCGGGACGTACCTATATCTGCATATATCAGGGCCAAACCGGTCAGGATAGCTAGCGTATGGGGAGGCGCGCAGACTCCGGCAAAATGATGATGATGATGATGATGATGATGATGATGATGATGATGACTTACCGTCCGCGCAATCCATGCTTGAAGCAAGCAACCTTACCCAACAAAAAGACATCTTGTTCCGGACAATCGCAAATCCCGGCGCTGTCCAGGTCCAGGACGTGCTTGATTCCATGCACTGGATAGCCTGCATCAACTACAGAACGCACCACCACTTTCTGTCATTCGATGTTATCATTAAGACTTGCCTTTTCGCCTTGCAGGAATCCAATTGGTCCTTCTTTAAGGTGTATTCATTGGGCTCGCTGAGCAGAGAGCTTGAGGTTAAGGGCTGGAGGCTGAACCCTAAAAGTCATTTTGTTGAGGGTCCGGCTTCCAAAGCCTAAACCCTGCCTCGCCTCGGGATACCCTGTTCAAGACATCCCAAACCCTACAGGAGGCCACGAACTCCCAAATCCTGGCTCGAGCTAGCCTCACTTAAATGAGCCTCTCCCCTGGCAAAATGCAGCTACTGCAATTGATTCATTAAAGTACTATCAGTACATTCAAGCTCATCTCTATATGTTGCAAATTATGTGCAGTCCTCATTCGGAGTTTAGAACCGTTTAAACTGTTAATATTTCAACTAAGCTAGTTCACATCACCGATGTTTTTCGTTCAGTCATTGATATACCTAGTTGGCTCCTGGTTACGCTCCTCCAATTCGATTTCAGTGTCAGTCAAGTATGCACTAGTTGAAGAATCCACTCGCCTGCCTATTGATGGCTACTTTGACTACTGTGAATAACTTACTGTCTGCTCAAGGGGAATGCAGTCGAAAGCTCATACAATTAGGCCTTTTGGACGATCAGTTTTCGCCCAGGCAAGCTGCACTATAAAATGGCTCCGAATCCTACAAGTTAACCCCCCCTCCTCCCTTCCCCACGACCCCCTATTTAACCATGTCATATTAGACTTCTTCAGATTATTACAAGAACAGGCGCAACTTCGATGAACTAACCTGCAAAAAATGCCCACTCACCTGTCTTACAATTACAAGCTATTCCAACTTAAGCTTCCTCAGTCTGATCGGAGATTCGACTTCGCAGTTAAACGAACATCATGTCGGAAGTGTTTCTGGATAAGTGTTGCGTTCATGAAATGAACAATAATTACTTTTAAGATTTTAAGAATTGACCCAAACGTTCTTTTAGTTTGCCCCATCCTCTCCCCACCCTTAATCCACCTTTAGCATACTGACTTGACAAAGGGAAGTGTGGAATGTTTAGACTTAGAGGGGCTGCGGGTGTTGGTTTGAATCGTATTGTTCTTCAATATGCTTGCACCACCGCACCTCGCCAACGCGCCAACACACACAAACATGTAAGAAAAGACTTCATCGCAAAGCCGCTGTAAGAAAATTGTTCCGGAGAGCGCACCGTGTGCCGCGCGCCAGGAGAAGATTGAGAAAGAGCACCGCCATCAAGCAGAGCTGTCTGGGACAACAGCCATCACAGCCTACCAGAATCCTGCTCTGCATGGATGGCTGTAGATGCGAATCTGCCTAGCATTTTGTACGCATACTTCTGAGCCTACAGCTGCTACACATGTTACACAGCAAATTCGCGCCTGGATAGTGCACAGAAGGTCCTCGCCCCGAACCTTTGGCAGGTTGCCTTGAAGTCTTTAGTTTGTAGTCTTGATGTCCTGCTGTTTGCGGTCACTATTGTAGGCTGAGTATTGAAGGACTGGTGCATGCTCCTGGGGAGTTCAAGAAGTTGCTGACGAAATGGTCCTTTTGAATCCTTGTGGCTAAAATTCTAAGGCACCGCAACCGGTTGGTAGTTGCAAATGCCCGAGGCCTAGACAAAGTTGAACCTTTTTTGCCGGTGGCAGTGCAGCCGTAGGAATGACCACGCAGTCGGAGTGCATAGAGTTCTCATGAATTGAGGTGGGTGACTCACGGGCGGTGCTGGGTCGATGCAGCACGCCCGCTCGGCAGACAGTGTCTGCTGTGGATCTCTCCAATGACCAGCGCGCGCCCCAGGTGTCGGGCACCTTTATTAGAACTGAGTACACTGGCGCCTCGCTCCGGAATTTGCAGTGCATACCCACCTCAAATCCAGCCAAAGCATGCCAGCGAATGGGGGCTGAGTTTCTCGCTCCTCCTCAAGACCAGAGTTCTTGCTTGCTAAGGAAGCCAGCCCGGCCGGACGAACGGCAGCGCATCCTCGCTGCCGGAGGGACGGTGACTTGGCAAGTGGATCTAGCAGACTCTTGAGCTTCTGATGCCCCAGCCCTGAGATTGAGCGCCCATTCACACGCTCCTGCTCAGCATACAAGGTGACCTCGGTTTTCAGTACTCCCGGGCCTTGCATTGCTGCACAGGTAGATCAAATGGCCATCCCAATCGTCCAGCGCGGTGGGGTGAGATGGATACGTGCAGGCTCGAGCAAACGCTCCCTGCAACTTGATTTTGCAATGCTTCTTGCTGTCGGCTGAAACTCGCGCAGGTCCTGAAAGGGTCATGGACAAGCAAGGCACGGCCCCAAGCAACACCAGCGGCGAACGCTGCAGTCGCTTGTACGTAAGTCTTCAAGAACAATCCGACGGCCGACTTCATTTCTTGCAACAGCCGACTTCATGTCTTGCAACATTACAAGGCATGGGAGGCTTGGCGATGTCTCGCTCGCTGGGGGACTTGAGGCTGCGGAGGGGATGTTTTGGGAAAAACATTGTTGTGCAACAAACGTCTGTGCTATGCTTGCCTATTAGAAGCATTGTGCCAGCCATAGAATAGCCTTGAGACACTTTTGCATCTGTAAGCAGGCTCCATCCTTACGCGGCGCAGCTGCAGATAAGCCGGGGCACAAACCTTTGGACAACTTATGAAAGCTCATCTTTCTGCTGCCGATTTCCTCCGACGACGAGCAAACTAAGGTTAGCTCCCAACCGGAAGTCGTCGAGCGAAAGCTAGACAGCAGGGACAAGGCGCAGCAAGTACGGCGACTTCTCAACATTTCCTGATCTTGATGGCCGATAGCTGGTGTTCTCTCTTCAAGGGGAGCACTGTGTCCAAGCGGGTTCCAGGTTTCGGCGCCTGAAGCTCTTCAAATCTGTCAAATCCCGTAGAGCGCGAGCACGGCATGCCTTGGCGAAGCTGTCCTTTGCAATTTCGAGAGTTGTTTCCTGTCTGGAAGGTGCTTGTTCTTGCTTCTGATGGTGTTTGGGATCACGTGACTTCCCAAGAGGCCGTGCATGTCTCGTGACTCCCAGAGTGCGGCTTTGGGGCAATTCTCGTCACGGCCTTGCTTTCGTATTTCATAGTTCACTAATAGTTCACTGCAACTGCAGTGCTGACAGGCCGTGGAGATCGCCGGGAGGGTTGATGATCCCAAGGTGGCTGCGCGGGAAATTACAGGCCCGCTGCAGACCCCGAGTTGCTGTGAGCCCGGCCTCCTGCAGTTCACAATCTTGTTTTTTTATGAGTCAATTTGCTCAATGCCTTCATGAAACCTCATTTAAAATGTTCGCACTGCGGGGCGACTTCTGGAGCTGCAATTTGTACTGCCGCGACTACAAACTCCTTCTGCGACCCCTGACTGTCCCACATTGTCCGACTGTCCTTTCATTGCCTCCCCGCTCCGTAACATGCACTCTTCGAGTGTGCTTTTCCTCCCTTGCCTCGTGACTGGCCATGTGAATTTAGCACTTGGGTCAGAACACGCAAGCCACACTGCCAACGGCCGCTAACTTTAACGAGCCAGGAATTGCTCGTCAGCGCTGGCAGATCGCCACCGATGGCCAGATGTCAGACGACATCACAGCCGTTGTAGCCTCCAGCCCACAATGCTCGTACGTTGGGGTGTGTTGCATTGTTCTCTTGGCTTGGAAAAGTAGTCGCTGTCAGACGCCCATCGAACCATCCCGAACCATTCGAAAATCAGCCCAGGTGCGCCTCAATGCTGTCGATGCAGCGCAAGCTGCCTCGCAGCCGGCTGCAAGCGGCCCTGTGCCCGCAAAAGAAAGCCAGACGGCACAGATGCGGAGGACAGGGTCACACGGTGACACGGGGAGATGAGTTGCTGTGGCGGACATGGGGTGCACGTGTCCTTTCCAGTGGCCGTGCGCGGTCTTAAAGCATCCTGAAACCTGAAGCTTCCAGGAGCTTTGCCTGTATTTTGCCTGTTTTGCAAGCAACACGTGGGAATGGCGTAGATTCCTCTTGGCTGCGAGGGAGCAAGGCAAACCGTACACTTGTGGACTGAAATCAAACGTGCATGCAACTGGTCCATCTGAGGACTAGTGTGCTCACCTCATTGTTTGGAGGCCCGGCTAGAAATGGGCATTCTGAGCTGAAGTGCTGTTGATGTTGCAGAGTGCCGAAGACATCTGTCCATTGATGATAGACGAGTACCGGGCTAAGTATCTGAAAGGCGAATGGCATCAAGGGCCATGGGGATATTTTTGGACGGGATCACGTATCTTCGGACTCGGAGAGCAGGCGGTCCGCGACGAGGACCGCGTCTGGAGGCTGGTGAATGTGCAGGGGCTGTGGGAGCCTCTCATAGCCTCTCTCTCTGTCGCTTTCTCTCGCTCGCTTTCCCTTTTTGCTGCTTCCGGTGGCCGTTGCTTATAACGTGGTCTCCTCTCACATCCGCTATGTCCCGCTATGTCAGAGGTCAACGGTCGCCTCCCGGACTCCAACAAGAAGCCCTCCTCTCCGGCCTTCCCAGGGATGTTGGAATCTCAGAGCCATTGACTGCCTCGATTCTAAAAACGTGCCGGAGAAGTGCGATGCATCACGTGGATGAGAGAGAGCCTCACCTCGCTTCCTGAGCCTTGTAACAAGAGTAGAACTTTTGCTTGCTACCTGCTGCCATGGACTTCCCCGACTAAGGCCACAGCATGGCTTGAGGCTACCGGAGTTTCGAGCTCAGAACACCCAGTGCTCGCAGCAGCGGCATGCTGGAGCTCATTGGCCAAATTTAAGCAGTGATTTCTTGGTCGTCTAAAGTAAAGCGATTTGTTCAGGTGCGGCCCGCGAGTGCCTGGGGGCAAGACTCGCTCCATCACAGCGTCAGGCACCAGACACCAGGATTTGGGAAGACCCTGAACGAACTGTTATCCGGTGGGGCAGCAGCAAATCCGGACTCCAAGTGTTTACACTGGTAAGGCCGCCGGTCCGAGCAGGCAGCCGGCCTGAGGGCAAGGCTGGGACAAAGAGGATGGAGCCATTGAGATCATGCAATATCATGCATGTGCATGCCTTCATGATTTGGGGCCTTTTGGAGCACTCAGGTCTTCTTTGTGTTTTTCTCTTGAGTTGCCTTCCATGTCAGGCCCGTTTCAACCGGAC
The DNA here is from genome assembly GCA_905221605.1 of Symbiodinium natans. Lineage (NCBI taxonomy): Eukaryota > Dinophyceae > Suessiales > Symbiodiniaceae > Symbiodinium > Symbiodinium natans. The sequence continues at coordinate 54,524 of CAJNDS010000701.1, forward strand.
AGGCCATTGGCAACCCGTCCCCTTCTTAGCGCCACCCCGCAAGCGCGGAACCAGCGCAGAGGAAGTGAGCCATGGTGAGCCTCTGTGTACCCTTCGACGGGGACAGGCGGCTCGCACTGGATTCGCTACCTCCTGCCGGACATCGAAACGGTGCGCACGGTGTGCTCTGAGGAGCCGGCCTCAACTGCTTGGAACATTGAGTGGAACATACAAAACACAGTATGCAGCAACAAATGTTCCGCGGCTCAGAGGCGTGATCCTGTCCTGGTGCTGAGTCTACTAAGATGGCTTGTCACGAAGTTTCTTCTCTTGTGAGGATTCACTCTCGGTTTCGAAATTCAAGGAAAATCTCACACCTGGCCCGAGCTCTCACGCGTCTCTCCTTGCGGCCTTTTTCACTCTTTCGTCATGCCGAGGCGAACGGAGTGGCGAGAGTTCGTGAGAACACAGCAGGCTTGGTGCCTTGTGCCAGAATGCACGTTTATAATCACAGGCAGATCCAGCCCAGCCCGCCCAAACAAGAAGCCTCATTTTTAAGGCTGGTGTCCTGCACAGACTAAATTAGGCCATCACCTCAACTACCTCCGACTTGTTGAGCACTGCCTGGATCTTCCGTGATTGCCTTAGAGGCAGACAGCACTCAGACTCAAACGTGTCCCCACTGCCAAGAGCATCTCAAACAGCTGCGTCTTTCGGCAACGAAGCTTTTTCGTGGACGATCCGTTTGAGTAGCCCAGCAGGAATTCGGGAAGCCGGCACTTTTCAGCCATTTGGAGTTCCAAACGTGGAATTGCAGGGAGCATGTGATTCCCACACGGTCGTCCATCAACGAATCCAAGCTGTGGCACTTTGTCTCCAGTCTGAAATGCGCCGCGCGAGTAAAGTCTTAGAACGTATGGCTCCGATCTCGCTTTTAGCCGGCAGGCTAGTGGGCTGTGACACTTTCTGTTTCACCCCAATTCTTGGTTGGGCAACAGCACGCAACAGCAGGCTATTGACCGCTCAGAAACCAGGCACCACCACCCTTTTCAGATCTGGTTCGGCCATTTCAGAACGCGTTGCCCCAACCTGGTTGGCCCAATATTCCCACAGCGTTGCCATTCACTTGCTGCCGTTCCAAGGCACTGTGCAAAAGAAATGGTTGGCAACTTTCGACACAAGCTAAGCAGGTGTACGAGCGACGGAAACTTGCGGCGCTTAGACTTAGACTTAGACTTAGACTTAGACGTAGACTTGGGCTTAAACTTAGACTTAGACTTGAGGTTGAAGTTGAGTGAGCATGAGCCCATACGAGCCCCCTGCCTGCAAGAGATGTGAGCAGTCTTTTGACCTTTGTGGCCCTTGTATCCGGACTTGCTGTAACAGAGCCCACTGCAATCCTCAACGCTTGTGCCCTGCGGACTTCTGAGTTCGTAGTTCGGGCCGTGCTGATGATGCTACCTACTGCTCCCCCCCCCTCTGTGTGTGTGTGTGTGTGTTGCGGGCTGCGGTTTTGGTGGTCCGCTCGCATTGCTTCGATCGAGCTGCACCGTGTGTGGGCGCCCAGCCCAGCAGATCTAAGCTCAAACAGGGCCAAGTCAAGTCGCTTGCCAAGCACATTGGTACGGAGAGCAAAATGGCGCAGATGTCGCTCTGCCTCCTTTTCTCGCTTGTGACCATGGGGGTAGCCGTTCGCTCCGAGTCTGAGTCTGAGTCGCTTAGCCGACTTTAGTTCGCATGGCTCTAGATAATTGGTAACAGTGACATGTACGTGTACTCTTTAGCTCTAACGACTGCAAGGAAGTCAACGACTCACCTACACACCCCCTAAGGAGCGTGGCTACTGAGCTACTGCTCAAGGAGCTCACTCGTTGATTGTAACGTGGCAGGTTCACAGGAGACATTATTAGAGACAGCTGAGGCTTATCGCGAATGGGACCGAGTCCCACTCAGCGGATTGGTGCTGGAACTGCTGTAAGACCCCGAAGTGCTCCGGGATCAAGTACATGACCTCCGGCGGCCGGCAAGTTTTCTTCCAGAACTGCCAGGCTATAGAGGGCAAGTGGGAAGTCGAAGGAGCCATGTTTGATTTGGCAAATTTGGCAGGGTTTGGCAAGAGATTCTGCAGGTCGGCTTGTTGTTTTCAGCATGGGATCTCTGATCAAACCGACAGCTTGTCAGCCAGTCAACATGGTGCGTTTGCCTTGCGCCTTTCAAAACTTCCCACGAGGCCATCACGAAGCCACCGTAGAATCCGTAGAAGCCTTCCCAAGGAACTGCGGTCAAGCCAGAGATGCTTGGGTCGATGAAGTGGAAGTTCAATAGCGGGGCCGACTACATGTGCCGTGAGGATTGCGCAGTTTTCGAGGATACAGGTGCCATCAGGCCACCCAAACTCTTCAGCCACCAGACAGTCTACCGTGCTGGGGGAGCAGCTTGATTGCGATTGTTGAGGTGTGTGCACCAGACGAATCAAACCAAGAGTCATCGTGTCCTGCTGCTCTGCCACTTGAGGTTGCAGATGGTCTGCAATGTGCTTTTGGGCTGATGGAGGTAAATGGAAAATTGGTGAGTTAAATGGCAAATGGCTGTGAGAACGGCAAGAACGCTACGACGATACGAGTGTGCGACGAGGACGCCGTCGCCCGAGAAAAGGAGCACGAGCGAGAGCCGCCTAAGAGCACTGTGTGCCGCCGCACATCACCTGACCTAACGGAGAAACAATCCCCTGGAGTGCTGCTTCATATATCAAGCAGAGTCACAGCACCCCGAGGAGAGATCTCACCCAGTATCGTCGGCTTTCTAGGCAGCATGTCTCGACTCGTTTGGACTAGAGGGGGCCGGGCCGATTGCCAACCAAGCGAACTCAGCCATGCCATGGCTGCCGAGCAACTACTTGATCTAGCTCAACGCCTGTCACGTGAGCTCACAGAGGCCTTCTAGTAAATCATGTTGGTTTGTTGCTCGTGTGGTGCACTACGTATGCACGTTGTGGAGTATTGACCATTGATGCCGTCACGAAGGCTAAAGGCCGACTGTGCGAGGAGCGCAAGCGTTTATCCCAGGTTCGGGCCGGAGATTCCAACAGCTGAGCGAATGTATTGAATTGTTGGCATTATATGTATGATCTGTTGATGTCATTTGATGTCGAAATTAATGCGAATTGATGACTGTCGATGGGAGAAAGTGTGCTCCAGTTCGCAGCCATCTTCCCCAGGCCAGTTGACAGTTGACAGTGGCAGGACAGACAGTTCAGCACATCACACTTTTGTATATCATCTCTAGAGGCCCTTGAAATTCGGTGGAACACCTTCGCGCCCTCATGAAGTGTGCTGCACGAAGTATCATTCCCGCAAGCTTACCTACGGTCAGCGAAGTCGCATGCACATGCACATTGCCTAGGTGTTCAGGCATACACTTACATCAGCCATGGCAAGACTCATGGAATCGTGTGGTGAGTTTGTGCCGGATTCGGGACCGCAGGCCGGGCCGTTTTTCTGATAATGTGTTTGCCACTAATGGGTAGTTTGTATCTGATTGAATCTGTTTTTTCGGGCCACACGCTTGGCCCCCAAGGCACTGATTTTTGATAATCTCTTCCGCGATGACTTGAAGACTCCCGCGAGAACGCAAGTAGGCAATTTCTGGAGAGTGGTCAACGCTGGAGGCCGACTAGACAGGTCCTGGAGCTTAAACATGCTGAACGGCCGTGTTCATATGCTTGGACACTGGGGGTTCAGGTATTTCAGGTATGTCGCTTTAGGTCGAGGTTTCCACGCAGAGGCTTCGTACAAGTGTCGCTGTCAGCCCGAGAGCGTCCGGGCCCACAAGAAACGCCGAGCACCGAGATGATCATCGATTTCGAGGCTACGTCTTCCCAGGTCTCCCCTCCCGACCCCCCCCTCCCCACCCCGCAACAAAGAAGGGCCGGAGCCCAGTCCGTCAGGCAGGGACTTTAAGGAGGCCCGGCCAAGTTCATCTGTCCCTTCGGAAAAGGAGGGTAACCAGGCCTTCGAAACCTCCCCCGCCTATCCCCGCCTTGTATAACTGCAGGAATTTCGGCATGCTGAGGACGACGGGTCGGAGAGACTGAAATAAGTTATGATTCTACTAGTAAGATGGGCCCAGATGGCCCAGCCATTTCCGCAAATTAACAGCATTGACCGTTGTCTTCATCTTAGGTTTTGTTAAAGTTTTTTTGGGCTGAGCGTGGGTTTAACGTCCTCAGCTTCTGAATCGCGCGCGATTGACATCTTGCAGGCAGGCTTGTTTGGCGAGTATAATGAGTGGGCAACGCCTCAGTCATGCGGCCAGAACCAAGCAAGCTTGTTGCATACGACATGAGACCTCCAGTCTGTGGCAGGGCCTTGGTGATCGATTCCCAACTTCTTTGGGGATTGTCATTTGCTCGGTGGCATGGATTGATTTCATTCTGCTGCTTCCTCTGCCTAACAATTCATGCGTCAAGTTACATAGATGGTGCAAGTGTTGCATGTGTTGCAGACACAATCCATGATGTTAGTCTGGGGTCTGCATGGGGAGGTGGTACTGTAAGATGCTGACGACGAGTCTCTGATTTGTATTTCCCTCTGAGACTCCCGCAGCAGACTTGCAAACGCCGCGCGCGGCAGCTTGGGCGAAGGCTATTGCTGTGGGTTGTGCGACCAGTATGAAGTTGCAGAAGTGTCCTTCGCCACCAGATGCTTGTACGTGCACAGTTTGTTCTTCGACAAAGCACATGCTAGCAGGACACTGGGGCCCTCTACGTCTCAGACATGTCGCAACATTGTGTTGGGGACTTAGATGTTGTCTTATGCCGACGACTCGCATAGTTTGGGAGGGAGTCCCCAGCCTTAGAAAAAAGCCCAGACCACCCGTGTCTCGGGTGTGACTGCGCGGGGGGCGAGGGGCGCCAGCGCCAACCCCACCCGCTCGCAGGACGATCGCGAGGCAATAGAATAAGCAGCAGAAGAAGATGAAGAAGGAGAGCTATTCTGGCTCAAGGGGCCAACCTTTTGGGTCCTTCAAGCTGTGCCCAAAGGCCGGTTTCCTGCCTTATTGCTGCAAGGGGAATGGCATAATAGGGGATTGCATCTGGGATCATCTGGGTCACTCTCTGGTCCTTCTGTGGAAGTGCGCCGGGGAGTGGTGCAACACACAGTGCTGACGACACGCTGATGTTATGAAACCCGCGGAGCGGTATCGTGCACGCGCGCCGCCGCTCTCCCTTTCTCTCTCTCTCTCTCTTACTTTGTTTTTCCCCTCTCGCTCTCTCTATCTCTTTTTCGCTTCAATCCCCTGGTCACCGTCGGAGTCGGGGCGTGTAAGCTGGAGGGCGGAGCCAGCCCAGCAGCTGGAGAGAAATGAGCAGATATCCATCTATACCAATTCGGGGTGCCTTGAGCTGGCAGGCGCGACGGGGATGTTACGGTGTATGTGGAGGGCGGAGACACGGTGGTGGAGGGGAGGGGGAGGGGTGGATGGCAACGGAGGTAGTATAAAGTATCTGTTTAGATATTTAAAAATCCGCATGTTTAAAAAGCGTCACCGTACAGGCACAAACCGGACATGTGCCGTTTGCTGAAAATGTCAAGGCCGAGGCCTTGAACCTAGATCACTCTGAAGCCATTTTGCTTTGGAATTTGAAGAAACACGAGCACCCCCACAGTGACACTTGAATCTAACGTACTGAAGTGCCGCGACAAGCATCTGCATAACGTGATGATGTCAAGGCAGCACAAGCTGGACACAACCCATCAGAACCCATCTCAAATAGCCGAGGTTTGGTGCTGCCTGCCTGGCCACGTGCCGCGTGTCGTTGCTGGCCAGAAAGGCCTCCGTGGTGGCAGCGCAGGCTCGCAACTTCCAACAGGAGGCTGGAGAGCCTTTCCAGCGTCACCTGCTGAGGCCCGCCTTGGCCGGGAGATGGCTGTGATGGGCGCCTGGGTGCACTGGACACCTTGATGATCATTGATGCTATTATCACTAGTATTATTACTATTACAATTATTAGTATTATTACTTTTTTGTTACCATTATTATTTTTATTGTTACTATTGTTACTATTGTTACTATTGTTACTATTGTTACTATTGTTACTATTGTTACTATTGTTACTATTGTTACTATTGTTACTATTGTTACTATTGTTACTATTGTTACTATTGTTACTATTGTTACTATTGTTACTATTATGGCTATTATTGCTATTATTGCTACCGCAAAAATTGCCACAGGTACTTCTGCCGACTTCGCGCAGTTACACAATGCTCCCTGTTGAAAGAACTTAAAGAAGCGCATACGCCTGATCCAAAGTCGCAAACACTGACGGGTTCCAACATGTAATGGATCATGCTGGTTAGGTCGGATACTGAAGCATTGCTTGGACATGGCGAGTTCTGGATTGCTCCAACGGGCCATTCTCTTGGGAACCTATGGAACCCGAACACAGGAATACCCGCACGACCTGGCCTTATCGGACGACAATGCGACGCTGTACGTCGCAAGGCTTGCATTGCATACCGTTCGTGGAAGCATTCTGAGCTCGCTGTCGCGCTAGCTGTGCAGGTTTTTTGTGTCAGAGACTTCATAGAGTCATAGAGGTCGTGCCAAGATCCCTTCGGATCTTGAAGAGTTGCGGTCTTCAGCTAGTCCAGCTCAGGTGTGCGAGCTTTATGCAGTGAGGCCATGGCAAGACTGTGAGCCATTCGCACTTTGAAATGCCGTGTGTGTACGATTGGTTTCCTGTTTCGGTGCATTCAACCTAATTACAAGTGAAACTAGAAAAAGGTCTCCATGAGGTCACATGTACGATTGGGTCAAATTGGGTCCCTATAACGGCTGAAGTTGAATCTGTTGCTGATGCCTGCTGCTTTGCAATGCTGGCAGTCATGGCTTCAACAAGGAAAACCGGCGGCGAACCTGTGCAGTGTTGGAGTCACCGCTAATCGATTGGGCATCTTCGGCCTAAAACGATACTGCCTACTTGCAACATGACCAGCCCTGTGAAGCCTTCTGGCCGTTCTTTGGAGCGCAGGGCCCTGGATTTAAAGTCGGTGCCACCAACAATGCGAACCGCGGCCCAGCAGCACTCATGCTCCGAACAAGTCCCTGAGAGAACTCTGGCTGTGCCAGTTTTTCCGAGCCCAGGTGTTCCAAAGTGAGTACGGTCTTGGCGGCATCGCGTTCTCACCTGCCGGACCGTGGCGCGTCACGGAGTCACGGGAGTTGTTGTTTTGTGCTTCATTGGGCATGAAGTCCTGTCACGGTTGACCCATTGTATTGACAAGAAATGCACCTTTTTAATGCGGACCTGTACTGCAGCAGCGCTGTGTCGAATGTGTTGACAGTTGTAGTTTCGACTCGTAGGGTTTTTGTTCTGCCTGCGGCACTACATGCTGAGGTGCCTCATTGTTGCGGTGCACAGTGGGCATGTGCTCTTGGAAGTGCCGCTGAAGGAGTTGGGAGCCCAAAGCTGAGGTTGCCGAAGTCAATCTGGGTCCTAGTTCGCTGGCATGTTCTGAGCTTTGCCGAGCTTGGTCGGGACACGTCTCCATAGCAGCTGCAGAGAAGACTGAAACGGCGCAGGTGTCATGGTATTGTCCAAACAGAGTTGGCTGAGGACAAGACACCACCAATGCTTTGACGGTGTCAGAATCCCGGCTGTCTCTTCTCCTCATGTGCAGGAAACCATGGGTGAATGTTCGGAGTTGCATAGCAGCCGGCATAAGTGACCAGAAAAGTATAGACACACAGTGCTTCGAGCATGTGCGAGCTGCCTAAGTGGGTCCAGCCGCTCAGGACACATGTCGGGGTCCTGCAAGGTCGTGGCGGGCACCGGCCACTCACAGAAATGCTTGTTCCCATCTCTTCCCTCTACTTGAAGTTCCATGTTGGCCATCCGTAAATAGACGTGTGTAGCTTAAATTGAGGCCAGGCTGGCCCTTTGGTGTCCGGTGTCCCAGCACTGCACGCGGCGATCAACAACCCCTTGAAAGTGAAGGCTGCTCGGCTGCTGTGATCAATTGTTGTCCATGGCTGCGGATTGGTTCGTGTCAGCGTTAATAGCCGGAAGTGCTAGTTTCTTTTGTTCAGCACCCTATAGCTCTGTACAGTGCAATGGTTGTCGGATGGCTCCGGCATGAACACCCATGAACACCCTCAACAACCTCAACCATCATTGGAAGGTCTCCAAGACGGGTGACGTCATTTTCTTGGAAGCAGGGCACCTCGGAACCCGGCCTTTCTAGGGCTGAGAGATTTGAATGGGGCTAGTCGGACATAGACAGTTGGGGGGAAGCAGAGGCTCATTCATCCGGAGCAAGAAGCAGAAGAGGTTGAGTTTACGTGGCGCAGGAAGTGGACGTTTTGTAGCCGGCTAAAAATGGACATGCTCCTTCATTGCTCGAGATAATCTAGCTCGCGTAGTTGTTTTTTCTGGTTGCGGAGATCCAGGTGTTGGACGTGTGCTATTACTCTTGCCTGCGACAAGTGACCTCCCACAAAAACATTTGTGCTCCGACGCACGCCGAACATGGTCAGCATGCTGCTGCACCAGGAATCGTGCTTTGCGGATGCTGCAGCAATCCACAGGAAAGCTGATCACGCTGTGACTCGGCCTGCAGAGCCTCGAGGCCTTTGGAAATTGGAATTGTGTTGACCTGTCCAGGTCCTCGGCTGTAGATGCGCCCGACGGCCTGGCGCTGAGCCCTCAAGGTGCCCAGGGTGCCTGGAGTTTACCTGAGGTTACCTGGTGGTTACCTGGTGGTTACGTGATGGTTACCTTGTGGTTATGTGGTGGTTATCTGCTGACCTGGTGGTTACCTGGTGGTTCACGGGGTGCTCGGGAACTTAAATTGCAGCATCACGCCCATACCCCTCCAACATCATCCAATGGTCCCGGAACTTGCAACTCACTCTGCTACCCCGGAGGCACCGCCTTCATCGCGGAGGGGCGTAGCTCCGAGGCAGGAGATAGCAACCAGCCCCTGACCTCGATGCCAGAACAACCCTCAGTTTGATGACGTTCCGACCCTGCGTAGCTTGACTGAACAGATGGCTTTGTCGACGCATCTGTTAAACACCTGCAGACTCAGCCCGCAAGCTTGCGGAAGACACTCCCTGACCCATCGCATCAAGACATGCTCTGCCGGACAGGTTCTACAGTTCCGCCCAAGCACAAGCGTCGAGTGGAACTGGGGCACTTGTGCGGGCACAGGCCGGATAGCCAAGAGCCCTGACCTCTGACAATGTCTCAGGGTATTTTGTCTTAGCATGCCCTAATTGCATGAAAGCGCCCTCCGTACACGGATTCGCACAATCCTAAGCAATGGGTGCCGTGCAGGGGTATGTGCGGACCCACCCAGCCACAGCCTCGTGCCCAACACGGCTGGAATTTGGCCCCCTGGTCCGAATCTGCGGCATTTTGCAACCAAAGTGATTCCGCTGGGATTCTCAACGCACGATGTATGTCGTGACTTCTAAACTTAGAAAGACGAATGCTTAGCGAACAACATGATCATTGAAGTGAAAACAAAGGTAGAGAACAGCAGAATCTAGACTTTCGGACATAAGGCCGTTGGCCTTTGCGCTAGGCATCTCTTTTTGCTGAAGCCCGCTTCGTTGAAGCCGGAAGCCTTGTATATCTTCTGGGATGATCTGAGGCCAGGACTTGGACAAGAGCAGTTCTGCTGGAAGCTTGGAATATGGGCGGGGAAAATGGATACAATAAGCCCCTAAAACGGAGGCGATTCCGGGTTGTGTCATGTTTGCACACGAACCATCATATCTGGAAGGGCACGGGGGTATCTTCCAATTTGTGTTTCTCTAGGCCAAGACGATCTTCGAACCAAGTCTTCGAGCCTGGAGCCGTGACACATGAAGTAAGCCCGGTAGAACAAGAAAACAACATGCACAAGCGCGTGCACACATGCGCGCACACGCGTTCACACTCGCGCAAGTGCGCACGCATGCATGTGCGCACGCATGCATGCACAGACAGAGAGACACATAGACACATCAGATGCGCCCACACGCTCACACACGGAAAAATGCGTGCGATGCCAACATAACGCCCGCAGTTTCACAACAGCTGCCAAATTTTTTGCTACAGAGTCCAACAGATTGACGCTGATTGACTGAAATCTCTTGCATTCGGGTTCCAACGGCTTGTCGCTACTTCGACCGGCAAGCTCGCCAAACCACCCGCAATCGACAGTCCAACAGAATCCAATAGAAGCATCTTGAAAGCTCTCAAAGCCCCTGGCCAAGATGGCGCCGCTTTGGCCACGCCCCTGGCGAGGCCTCAAGGCCTGTGCTGGGTGCCTGGTGCTTTGGCCCCAATTTGCAGGGTTTCGATGGGGTTTTGAGTTGACCTCGAGCGGTACATTGGGATTCCGGGGCTTCATGTCAGGCAGTATTCATGGTGCTGGGGCTTGATGCATAAGCTGCCTTAAGCTGCGCCGCCCCGAGGCCACGGCCTGCTTATCTGTGACGCGCAATGCCATGCAGTCTTCCTGGCTCGGAGGCCTTCTGTGACATCCTGGGTTTCTGCACTGGTTCTGCATTGCAGTGACAAATTTGTGGTATCTCGCGAAGATCGCATTGTCGCCTTGCTTCCAGGGTGGATCCATGGGTTTGGCACCGCACCTCGGCCTCGATGTTACTGCTAATGTTGTTATTGTTACATATGTTGCAGAGAATGCGGGGGATGTCCCAAGAGCTGTACGGAGCTTCAGCAACCATGCTCAATGTGCATCAATGTGTATTGCCATCGAGCAGAAGGCTCTGAACATCTGTTGGTCGTGCTTGGTCAGCGCATTTCACTGCCAAGGGGCAATTGCCGTGCCACGCGCGCTGGCGGCACGGGGCCGTGCTGAACTGCTCAGAGGCGAGGATGCTGAGACTTGGATGCATTCATGAAAGCTCATGGTGAAAGCACAAAAGTGAACCACAGAGAGAGAAACCATGGGGTTGATACCCTCCCCCCCCCCAGGACTCCTCAGGCCACCGCAACGCGTCGGCGCGCAAACTGCACGTGGGTTTCGGCCCCAAGAAAGACAGAAAGAAAGAAAGAAAAACAAAGAAAAGGGAAGAACAATGAATAAAAACAAATACAAAGGTATAACAAGAGAAAATCAGAAAGAAAAGGAAAAAACAAAGAACAAAATGAAGAAACATAAAGAACAAATAAATAAAGAGAAAGAATGAAATAAATAAAGCATGATAGGAAGATAGGAAAGAAATTATTTTGGCTCAAGTCAGGGTGAGAATTTAAAACTGGTGGAGATCGCTTGCACCTCTTCGTGGTTCGTGGCGAGCAGCTTTTTCAGTTGAGGGAGCTTGTCCAGCTTGACTTCCCCGACCATTTGCCGAAATTGTTCTTCATAATATGACTGACCGGTCGGTTTTCCCTTTACTCTCCCTTCTCGACTTTTCCTTCTCCTTGCGCTGTGTTCTCCGAGGCTCGTCCCGGTAGCTGCCTTGATCCATGTCGTCCAGATGTGCCCCTTTCTTGAAGAACCCCCCCCGCCCCCCCACAAAGAGGTCAGGCACAAGATGCCGACTTTTTGTTTCACTGTTCGGAGCAAGGCTTACCCTAACACATGAGGGACAGAAGTTTACCTGAAATGACTAGGTGACTGGAAACTGCCGGTACTGAAAGACGTACACGTATGCATGACTCAATGTCGCGGAGACTGCCTCATAGTCTTTGCCACTCGACTCCCTCCAGTTTAGGGTCCCTCACCTCGCACCTGAAGTTCAGACCCGCCAATGAGTCAAATGAAACACGAACAGACGCACACTACTAGGGGGGGGGGGCCCTCACCAGCTTGATAGGAGCCGGCTCAAGCCTAAAAGTCCGATGCCTCCAGCATAGCACCAGACCACGGGGGAGAAGTCGAAACGCTGAAGAGCAACATGGAGGACAAGCAACCTCCAAAACTTCACGGAGCACTGCGTCCAGAATCGCTCCCAAAGCTCCTGAGAGCGCTGCCACCCCAGAATGGGGACCGGTAGTTTAGCACCTTAACATGGAAACCCCTCGTCCTCGAGGGTCCTGGGTGCTCATGGTAATTTTGGGACACAGAAAGAAGGGGCGAAGAGTTGGCAGTGAAATCTGGAGGACTTTCGCACAACAAGGTTACGAGGATGCCGGGGAGTCCATAAGTGTCAGATGTAAGCGGGGCTTCCAGTGGTACTTGTTCTTGGCCGTGTTGCTTAGGGGGCAGCCGTTCCTGAAAAGTGCGTGAGACATGTGCGACTGGAAGGATGCCGCAGGGTGTTTTGAAACAATAACCTCGCATACGGGGAAGTGTTTGCGTCTTTCATCCTTGCTCATGCTTTTTCTAGACGAGGGTCGCACAGACATCGAACACGGGTGTGCAATTGTGTGCGGGAGTAAAGGGAAGGGGGTTTTCTTCTACTGTGAGAGAGAGAGAGAGAGAGACAGCAATACATAGCCGACGAGGGGATGAACGAACAACGGAGCATGAGAGCCGTGCGCGAGAACAGCATGGTTCCAAGGCCTTTGGATTGTGAGTTTTGCCGAAGTTTACCAAGCAGGAGAGGAACAAACAGCGAGAGAAGGGACAGCCGTGCTGCTTTGCATCCTGTTCGGTGAACAACAGTCGGACTGGTGGCAAAAGACTGTCCCAGAGTCGCAATCGCCTGCAAGTTTCCTCAACTTCGGAGCAGACCGCCCGAATCACAAGGTTCTGGCCTTGCTCCTTCGGCTCCCAGATGAGGACCTGCACGAGTCTGCTCTTTGTACAGGCGTTGCCGATTGTTCACTCAGAAGTGCAGGGGCCCTGCGATTACAACGGATTCAGATTCCCGGCACGGGCTTTCTTCGCTCATGTTCGGCATGTGACAGATGCAAGCAGCCTGCCTGCTGAAGGAGTTTCGCCACGTCCTGTCCTTTTGGGGCGAAGCCGACGGTTTTCTAGCTGGGAGCGAAAAATTCGGATCGTGATGTCTGGCATGCCGTCGAACTCAGGCTGTCTGAAGCCTGCTAATTGAAGATGCTAGGCTTGTAGAGTTGCTGGGAGGCATTGGAGGAAGAGCGGCGAGGCCTTGCAGAGGACTACGGTCTTGGAAATTATGGGAAGGTGGCAGGAAGACTTGGTTTTGACGCGCTATGTGCGAGACCCTTAGGCCATCTCCTATAAACAGGCATGCTCCCAGAGCTGCAGAGACGAGAACAAGCAGGTGCCACAGTGGAATGGCATCTGCACTCTGCAAAGCGCAGGAGCTACAAGGAAGGCAGCTCAGGACCGCCGCACCTTGCAGCTGTCGTTGTACTCATGATGAAGCCGGGATCGACAGAGCATTTGGGGGTGGTTGGCTTCGGGTGCGGACTCAGAGCGGCGCCTATCTCTGCATGTTGGTGGCATAGCACGCAGTCCCCCCCCCCCCCCCACCCCTTTGCATGGCATGTTTGCCGTCCATCGTGCTTTAATCTAGGACTTGCTCACATGAACACATGAACACACTTGCCATCCGCTGCAGTCGCTATGAACCCTTCATAACCCTTCAAAACCTGAGCTGCGGCGCTCCAAGCCGTTACTCTCGGGCAATACTTCAAGTTCCTTTGCAGCTAGCGCAAGCTTCTTCTCAGCTTTTCCTCGGGCACTTCGCTCCTTTTCCTGTCGATGCCTTCGTGCCTTGATGAGCCTTGCCTCCCAGGATCCAAGAGGAGCGAAGTGCACTGGGCTATGACCAGGCTCGCTTTTTTGACCCGTTGCAAGCAAAAGCTGTGTCAGCTTCGTTATACGCTTAAGTGAAACTTCCATGGGCCCTTGCGACGTGAAGCGAAAGTTCCAGGGACCCGAACATCTAGAACGCCATAAACTGCCACAATTCCTTGAACATTTGCGTTTGGCTTCTGGTCCTGCCTGCACACCTCACCGATACGAAATTGTTCTTTTTGTGTGGTTTAGTGCACACAGCTCGGTCGGACTTTTGGGGTTTATCAGGCTGCCCAGTTAGGGCGCGTACAGGTTTGGGCTTATGGACGTGCGGTGCTTTAGGGTTTGTTGGCTTTACAAGGGATGTTTAGGGATTTTGGTTGTTTAGGTAGGCGGGTCTGCACGAGCCGGCGGTTGCTTCGTGCCCCGGCACCCCAGATTGCTCCAGGTTGAAAGAAACCCTACACAACCACAAAATGGCGAAAAAGCAAGGAGGTCAGCCCTGTATGAAGCCGCAGGCCACACAAGATGATGCGCAACTGGTACCCCTTGCCGAATCCGGGTGGCCTTTGTGAGTGCCATAGCCCCACCATCGGAAACCCCACATGCGACGGGCAAACTTCAGAACTGCATTGCAGCCTTTTGGGAGGAGAGGCTCCAGATCCTCACGGCCCACCAGCAGCCCGAGGACGACCTCATCACTCTGCGACTTGGCTTAAGACAAGCGAGCTTTTGGGGCCCTAGGGTTTGTTTGGCGCAGCAACTTCGGCGAGTTCCGGATGGTTTGCTTGCGTTCGCGAGCGGATGTAAATCCCCCTGAGCACCCGGTCCAGGAACGTTGGGGGACAAGTCTTCACAACCAGGCGGTCCACACTCTGTCTTTTCGATGCGACCTGGCGATGAATTGCCTGGGTTTGATGTTGGACTTGATTCTAACAGAATAGGTTGTACCCTTATGCAACATGTAACATGTTGCATGTATATAGAATAGACGACACAACCGGCCCAGGACTCCTACCTCTCCAACCTCTTTTCCGGACGTTGGGAGGCGAGCATCGAAAAGGACAGTGACTGAGCAGCACTTCTGATCATTCTGTGCCTCCAGCTTCGGGCTACCATGGTCATAAGGTCATAGGAGCGAGTTCACAGCATCAGGTGCTGGCCGGTACTTTCTGGACTTCGATCCCGTTTGCTTCCGGCTGTGGCTGGGTTGCTGACTGAAGGGGGGGATGTTACCGGTCTTCGCTCGCTTGGAGAGTCACCGTTCGACAAACTAATTGTCAGGGTTGTTGATCTCTACGCACGGGGAGGGTCCATGTCACCCTTACTGTACTGTATGTGAGGTTTCCCCAACCCTTGTGCGACATTGGCATGTGCCCGTGAATTTAATTGGCTTTCCAGGTTGCTGAACTTCCTCCGGACCAAGCGCCTTGAGAGTCAGCGTGCGCCCTTTCCTCTGCCAAAGGCACAGGAGGGGAGTTGGTTTACGAAAAAGTCATCTTTCCGGACCACAAAAGCCGTGAGCTAACAGCCCGACATCATGAATGTAGGGCCCAGGTGGCCAAGTTCAAGGAACCTGTGCGTGTGGTTCGAGTTGACTCTGGCTTGTTGAAATCCTTGCGAAACTTGTCTCCCACCCTTGCCCTGCAGGTTCCTCCAGAGAAGGAAGAGCAGTTCTGGCACCTGGTAGAGTACTTTGGCCTTATGGAGGCTTTTCAGGAGGCTTGGGAGGGCGGCAGTGGCATTGGCTGAACAGGAGCAATCCTGATCAAGAGTGGCTTGCAGGCGGAGGCAGCGGCCGCTGCCAGCGCCGCTACGCAGCCGAAAAGCGAAGGCGCCGAGGAATTGAAATGCTTCTCTTCAAAGGGCTTTTGCCAGCCACTAATTTATGCTGCATTTCTGCTGCATTGTGCTCATGGTTTATGTGCTCGCATTGAGTTGTATCATTGATTCTGATTCAATTCCCGGGAACAGGGGAGCTCAGGTGGAGATGAGTGAGCAGGGGGATCGAGCTGACTTTAATTCGTGCATCATGCATGCATTTCTACATGTGCAGCTTGTGCATTCTTGAATGTCTGCATGCTTGCACACACGTGCTTGCTCGGCCGCACTCCCTATTCAAGTCTTATGTGCCAGACGCAGCCACTTCGCAGCCGGCGCTGCTGAGTGCCTCGCTGATTCAGCCGCTTGGCTTGTTTTTTTCGCACGTCGAGAGAAGCGCCCTCAGTTCGTCACACCACCATGCCGCCTCCACATGCTGCGGTTGGAACCCCCGAAGCGCGCACGAAAGCCTGGACTGACCTCGTCGCCCAACTTCGGCTACGTCAATGAGTGGCAGAACATGACACAACAACTTGGGCTGGCAGCCTTTTCTCCAGGAATTTCAATACTACATATGACTACCGTGCTGTAGCATCCGTGTCAACTTTTTGCAGCCATGGCCAGTAGTGTTAGAAATCCCGCTCCGTGCATCCCTGAACACCCCGATTCTACAAGCACCTTGCAAGCCGCCACGAAGACCTTGACCTGCTTCGGAGGGGCCCGGGGCGCCCCAGGTCTGCCGGCGCCCTGATCCGCACCCTCCGCCAGGTGCATGGCTTCGGATGGTAATTTAGTGAGAATAGTGAAGTAGAATGTGTATGGTAAGGTGGGGATCTCTGGCGCGGACTGCTGATTTCCAAAGCTTTCTCTCAGACAAATGCTGGGAGAACTCTCGTGAACTGGCGATGCATTTGTAAGAGTCGGAGCATCCAGAACGGCTACTAGGTTGGATTCTGGCATGCCCGACTTCCTGAAGCATACAGGCTTGTAGCTGTTCCTGCCGACCCCATTGGTGCAAGGCGTGTAAGCGCACGAGGCTGCTTTGCCTGGGGATGCCGTAAATCAGTCGCGAACATGTCAACAAAGGTAGACATTATGCAGTATTGCCCGTGCCCTAGCGGCTGGGAGCCTAACCCAGGCCTAACCTGAATGTTCTGAACGCTGACAGTTCGGGATAGTTCGGGCTTGCGGCTTGTGTGTCGCAGGCAGCCGGCGAGGCTGCACCCCGTCAGGCTGAGGCTTGCAGCGATCCGCAGTTCACAGGCTGTGCGCTTTTGAGAGTTTCTTCAAGCATCCGTGGATCTCTTTGAAAATGCAGCAGAAGTCAAATTTGGAAAGCTGAAAGACGTTTAGTTGGAAACGAAAGGTTGCTTGACATTGCCTTAGCCTTGTTCCATAGATCCCTGCATTGGCAGAGGAGCGTGCGCCCACGCCAGAGTTGGGACGCAGCTTGGCCGCGTCAGAAGGTCCCAAGTTGAACTCAAAGCTACCTCAGACGTTTCGTTGCCCCCCAGCAGGCTTGGGCTGTGTAGGAGGACACTTAGCAATCGGCTCGTATCGCTGGAATCTGTTTGGGCCAAAGCTGAAATTACGGCACCATGAAAGTGCTGCCGAGGACAAAGTCTCGTCCCAGATATGTCCGCTGCTCCGGTGCCTGAAGCAGTTGCGGCCGAGTCGCAGGTCCTTTCCCTCGACTCAGGGTCGGGAAGGATGCGACTATGAATTAATTAGCGGAGCCTCTTGGATGTCATCGGCCAGTTGGTCCCTGTCAGACCTGGTCAGTGTTGCACAACGGCACGCTGGCAAGCGACCCATAATCGCTTAGTCGTAGTCGTGCTACCCAGTAGGCATCTTGCACAGTGTCCTTCCGCGATCAGGCGCGGCAGAGAAGAGTCTGGTACTCAAATGTAGGACCTGAAGAACTAGCCTCTACACGGAACTGTGGAACGTGAATCCCCAAAACACCCTATCTAGCCGAAGAACGCAAATAAGAAACTAATCCGAAAAATTGAGGAAAGTTCAAGTGCTACCAGGCTCCGGCAACCCTGCCGACAGGCGGATCAGGCGAGCCCAACCTCCCGCCAGCCGAGGCCCCTCACCACACAGTGAGGAGTCGGAAAGAACGGGGTACACACAAGAAAGGATAGGGATCATTGGTTGGCGACCTTTCACCCCAGATATTCTGTCAATGACAGCTGGAGACATACGAAAGTGATGTGATTCGATGACAGGACTGGACGACTGCCATATTTTCGGGTTCTGTGTCGGCTGTCAGCACTTGCACTGCCTCCCGCGAAGTGTCGGACCGTCACGTATGTGCACAGCCTGTCGTACTCAATGCGCAGGTGGCTCCAGCCGCTTCTTTTCTCGCGGCGGCAAGCCAGGCACTTGCGGACTTACTGGGCCACGGTCATTGTGGTAGATGAATGAAAATTTACCTTGCACTCGCATTCTAGATAGGGCATGCCGGAGTTTGAAGTGGGACAAAGGCCTAGACTCTGTCATTTTTTGGGTTTGCAGCGAACTTGCAATGCCTGAGTGCGAAGGTCCCCCGTTAATATTCTTTTACGAAATCTTTCTGTCAGAGAGGATTCGCGATTTTCCTCCTTCCTCAAAGGTCTTACTGTCTTACCTTTGTGCCGCCTCAGCCATCCACTTCTGCAACCTCGTCGGCCAGAACTCCTGGCTGGTCCAGGCGAGGTTCCGCTCTTCCTGTCGGGCTGTGGGCTGTGAGGAGGAGTTCGATGTTCCAAGTCTGAATGTCGCCCAGGCCCCTACATTCGCCCAATTCCGCCCAATCCCCTTCGACGCATCAGCCCTTGGAGGAAAGTCGCCCATCGGCTAGCGACGGTGGAGGAGTGCGGGACTTCTTGGCTGCTCAGCAACAGAGAATCTTTACAAGAGAAACTTGTGGAGCGACGTATGGAGACTCAGAACTCCAGGGCTTGCTTCCGTTGAACCGACGGTGTGCAGCTTGGCAAGGAGGATTCCACTACCCTCCACATCAGCAGCTCAAGGCAGTGAGTAGTCATTGCATGGCGTTGCTGTTGCGTACGCTTGCTTCTTGTACCTCTTCAGCTTCTCGATTTTTAAACGAAACTGACTGAGTCGAATGACACATCTTCTCAGTGACCAGATCACATCATGCACCGCCTGCTACAAGCTATGCAAGTCTTTATCCAGCTGAAGTTGTCCATGGTTTGGGTATGCCCCAGTGCTTGGAAGGACCGTCTAGAATTGCTTGTCCCCTTGGGCTTTACTATCTCGTGCAGAAGCAGACATGCAGCAACTGCATGAACTCCAATGTCCGGACTTTCTTCGCAAGCCCCTACCGGCACAACAGATCTCGGCCTGTCGATCGGCACTCTGCAGCAGGCAGAACTACATACATGCTTGATGCTCAGGGGCATGGATGCGCTAGGGAACGGGGGTAAGATGTGGCAAGTCGCAGCCGTCAGGTATGCCAAGGAAGGGACAATTCCGAAACTGAAGCCCAGGACCCAAGAACGGCTCACCAGAAATGGCACTCTGCAGCTCTCCAAAACTTGCACATTTCGTTTGACAGAGACGTGTCCCTGCGTCTTGCACCCGCTTGCACATTGCACAAAGTCGATCCTTGGACCTGCTCCGTGCTGTCGAGAGTGTGACAGAGAGATAGAGAGAGAGAGAGAGAGAGAGAGACAGCGAGAGATGTTGACCCACCTTGAAAAGCGTCGATCCGTCCTGGCTTGTCCCCTCTTACAACCTGATGACGTGATGCTCAGCATCTCACCCACTGCGCCGCGACCGAAGCACACTTCGGTGCGTCCCCCTCCGGGCTATGCTGCAGAGAGAGAGAGAGAGAGAGAGAAAAGGACGACAGAGACAGAGGATAGAGAAAGAGAGAGAAAGAAATTCAGAGAGAGAGAGAGAGATAAGCGGGCGGTCCTCCCCAACACGGCGGGGGGTCAGGTGCGCAGAAAGACAGAAAGAAAGAGAGATAAGGACCATCTCGTAAGGGGAAAGCACGTGGACCCCAGCCTGGAAGTTGTGGGTGACCTAGCGAGAATGGGGGGCTACGGGGTCTTCCAAGCAGAACGGGGGAAGTTTCACGCGGCTGGCCAAACCTCGGGGGTACAAGCTACCTGCACTTAGCCAAGGAGCGGGCGTTCCTGTGCTCCGGATGTTATTTCTTTCTCATATTGTTCCTTTTCTTCTTCTGCATAGGGGTGCCCCCCCGCGCTCTAGGCGCGCCCGAGGGTGAGTTAGGTCCGGTGATACCACAACGATTGCTCCTTACTCGGTTGGGCGGGTTGCCCCGAGAAAAAAGAACGAAAGACAAAGAAATGAAGATACAAAAAGAGGAGAAGAGTAGAAAACAAAGAAAAGAAAGCAGGAAGCTACTTGAAAACAAAAGAAAACACAAAGAAAAACAAAGACAAGAAAGAACAACATGTGCCGCATGCAGCCTTAGCATCGGCGAGAAGTAGCGACAGTAAGAACAATTCCATATCTGCCCCAGCTACAGTACCAGCACTGTACTGGTAGTACGTAAGCATTGCCGCTACTTCACCCGTCGTCCTCAGGGCCGCGGCCTCGGCCGCGGCAGCCCGAGCCTCGCGGGGCTTCCGAGCAGGGCGCCACGCCTGGGAGGTCAAGGCACGAGATTTTGGGGACCCCCTGACGAAACCTCACATAACACAACTCACTTCTAAGCTCACTTCTGATTTTTTGTCTCCTGGACTCGCTGCAGACCATCGTATGGACCCAGCTCGCTAGGACGGTGAAGGATACAGGCCGCTGGCATGCAGACATGATTCCCTCAGCTGACATATTGGCAGGTTCTGCTTTGCTCAGACTGGTGCTGGCCCTATCTGTGCCAAACATGGTTGGTTGCTGTAAAACTGTGCCCCCCTTGCAAGCCCCATTGTGCTGTAGCATGGTCGCATGAAGTGCAGACACATCGTGGGAGATCCCGCGCGTACAGTCCAAATCCATAGCACGCCGGTTCAAACGCCACAACTCTGAGATGCATTTTGTTCTGTCTTATGTGCCACGGACCCTGACACAGGAAGGCTACAACAGGCCAGAGTGGAGAGACTGTTTGGGCGCCACCAGCTACTGCAGGTCTTACATCGGCTTTGTTTCTGATGACCAGCACTCAGTCCGTGTAGGCAAGTGAGCCTGCCAAGCTTTCCAGATAGGGCCGGTATGGGCTCCAAAATCACAGGGCACCACAGGATGCCACGGTAATTGCCGAATTGCTCTGAGAATGTGACACATGAAACCAAGACACCATTCGGCAAGCAGTCTCGCTGCGATCAAGGAGTGGTGCTCCCTCACGGTTCCCATAGGCCGTGCCGAGCACTCATGGGGCCTTGCCTCCGGCGGGGACGAGCACTCAGAGCTCAGGGTACAGCTTGTGGGCAAGCGTTCCGCCCTTGTGTGATTCTCTCCTGCCAGCCGCACATGGGGCATTTGTAGCGACATTTGGAGACAAACGAGTCGCAAATGAGATCGGTCAGTATCCTTTGCAGCCTGTACCTTCGGCCCAATGGTACTTGTCGAAGTTCCAGAAGAAGCGCGCTTGCTTCAAGGCCCTCTTTGCCGGTGGCCGGGAGGTGGGGCGAATTGAGGCTCAGCTCTATATCGGCAACTGTGGCAATTGTTGTCATTATAGCTGGCGTGCAGCAGTCTCCTTTTCACGCCCTTTTGTCCGAAGCATTCCGAAACAAACGCAAGCAAGATGCCTTTCACACAGCCAAGCGCGGCTCGTACCACTTACCAACGCGTCTCATGCCTTTGGCAGATTGCAATTTGAAGCACAATCAGCGCTGTTAGTCAGAACTATCGGCATCATCAGCGAAGCTTTGCAAAGCTGCTGTGTTTCAAACGTAGGGCATGCGTTGTTGTGCTTCATGTCGTGCAGGGTTATGGGCTGCAGAGCTGCTTGAGATGGGCTTTCGCCCCAGATTGCAATTCCAGATCAGAGCTTTGTCACCCACGTAACCCTGTTGAAGGCAGTTGTGAGATGCTTTGGGGGGATGATGCTGCCATGCTGTGCATAACAGAGGAAACAAAGCCCTAAGCCGACTTCGCGAGGTTGTTGACATGGATACTCGGACTGCGTCGGCCAGGGGCACAGGCGAATCAGAAGTCGAACATTAAGAACATCTTGCAAACATGGAAGGCTGAGGACTCGACTTTCGAGTCATGACTCAGGGAAAGGGACAGTGATTGAAGGGCCCCACGGGAAGGCAGAGCATAATTGTGCAACAAGCGCTGCAAAATCTTCATCCGATGCATGGTGCTGCCCTTTGCCCTGGTGACGGGAAACGTGAGTAATGGTGTTATTAGTATGAGCAACACGTCCTTGTTGCCGAAGCGAAGCGGATGGGACCACAGCCCAGAACCGGAACTCGCTACCTCCTGAGGTCGCCGTCGATGGCCGTGACTTTGTCGAGGCCTGTGTCCGGGAAAAGGGTCCTCTCAGAAGGGCCTGGGCCAGCAACCGAAAACCCAGAGAAAGCAGCTTTGAAAGGCAAATCACCTGCAATGCCGAGGTGTACTGGTGGCTTAAAGGTGTAACGTTCCAGGTGTAACGTTCCTTTGCGATGCTGCATGTGAAGCAAAGTTCTTTGCTGTGCGATGCCCTCTTCCGGTTCCTGGTTGGCGGTTAGCTGTTGCATGATTGTCCGCCCACATCGATATAAGAAATGCCTGCTCGGAAACTGATGTGTGCGAACAGTTCTTGCCTGCAGAGAGGGGGA
>CAJNDS010000701.1:76860-86884 GCA_905221605.1 Symbiodinium natans
ACACACACACACACACACACACACACACACAGACACACACACACACACAGACACAAACACAGACACACACACACAGACACACACACACAGACACACACACAAAGACACACACAAAGACACACAGACACACAGACACACAGACACACACACACACACAAACACACACACACACACACACACACACACACACACACACACACACACACACACACACACACACACACACACACACACACACACACACACAGACCACACACACACACACACACACACACACAGAGACACAGAGACACAGAGACACACACACACACACACACACACACACACACACACACACACACACACACAGACACACACACACACACACACACACACACACACAGAGACACAGACAGAGACACAGACAGAGACACAGACAGAGACACAGACAGAGACACAGACAGAGACGCAGACAGAGACACAGACAGAGACACAGACAGAGTCACAGAGTCACAGAGTCACAGAGTCACAGAGTCACAGAGTCACAGAGTCACAGAGTCACAGAGTCACAGAGTCACAGAGTCACAGAGTCACAGAGTCACACAGAGACAGACACAGAGACGCAGAGACACAGAGACGCAGAGACACAGAGACACAGAGACACGGAGACACACACAGACACACAGCCACACACACACACACAGACAGACACAGAGAGACAGAGACACAGACACACAGACACATAGAGACACAGAGACACAGAGACACAGAGACACAGACACACAGACACACAGACACACGGACACACGGACACACGGACACACGGACACACGGACACACGGACACACGGACACCACGGACACCACGGACACCACGGACACCACAGACACCACCGACACCACGGACACCACGGACACCACGGACACCACGGACACCACGGACACCACGGACACCACGGACACCACGGACACCACGGACACCACGGACACCACGGACACCACAGACACCACGGACACAACGGACAGACGGACACATTGACACACGGACACACGGACACACGGACCCACGGACACACGGACACACGGACACACAGAAAGCTGCGCCGCACCACATCATCACGCACCATCATGCCGAGCTCACTTACATGCCAAGCAAGCCGAAATACACACCGCCCGACGCACCACCACTCGTCACAGGAGGGCAACCCAAGAAACAAACACTCGTGGAGCCTCGTGGGTTATCCGGTCGCTTAACTTGCTGCTATGTTTTCAACCGTATGTAGAATCCACATCACATACAAAGTTAGTGCGAACTAGATCTTTTGTGCGCTTGTTTTATTGTTGTATTTCTTGCTTTGTTCTCTTGCACGAGCAAGCAAATTCGCTGTCTCGTATGGAGCAGTGAAGGTGACAAGAGTCCATGATTCCTGTTCGTGCTTCCCAGGTACATAGACAACGCGTGCATGCAGGTTATCCAGAAGCCATCTTTTTTCGACGTAGTTGCGACGGGGACCGTAAAGTCATGTTGTGGGATTGCCTGCAGTTGCGCCAATATTCGTGCGACCGTTCTGAGCTGACGTGGCAGAGCCGTGCACAGCAGGAACATGTTTGGCGACATCCTGTCCGATGCAGCAAGTGTGCTTCCGGGTTCACTTGGGCTCATGCCACTCAGAGAACGAGTATGCTGCAGTATGCCTGAAGAGCTTGCGCCTGCATCTGCAGCAGCTTTCCATCAGTTGAGTCAACCGAGGCCTTCAGCATCTTTGGGCGATGGGCTGCACATGTACGAGCCAAGCGGAGGCAGCGCTCCAGACATAGCAGGCCAGAGATCAGCCAAAGAAACAACCTTAACGCGCTGCATCATGCTCTGCTTTGAAAAAGCTTTTGGCGAAGCCGACTGCTGGAAGGCAAAGGGGTAGCGAATCCCATCGCACAAATTTTGAGCGGTGCCATGATGCTGAGGCTCATTTGCATCATTTGTCGCATGCAGTCATGCGATGCAGCAGGAGCTCTGGGCGAGAGCTTCCGACCAAAGACCCTGTAAGTTGAGTCCATACACTCCCACATGCAACCAGTTGCCACTAACCGGGCTCTGTCAGCGTGGAGGTATTCCTTCCAATTGGAGGCGGAGGCAGCCACAATTGAGGCCGCCTGCGAAGAAGTTTTGAAGCCTGGACGCTGAGGGGACGTGAGGAGAAGGGCGTAGAGGCGTTAAGTGTTTCGTGTGCACGTGCGTGCACCAGCTTGCTCGGCTCACCCGGCCCAGGTCAGGGAGACTGACAGGAGATCTTCTGGAAGAATCAAAGCGCGGGACCGCTGTGTCGACCAGCGCAGTAGGCCAGGCAGTGCAAGTCGAGTGCGTTGTGCCACATCGCTTCTATTCAGAAAAGCGACGATTGAACAGCAAAGGGTGAAGCGAGAAAAGGGGGGGGCGATGGGCGGGCTTAAGGGCGAATGGGGCGAGCGAGATCATGTCGGCACGGGTGGTCGATGGGCAGGGCAGGGTGGACGCATGGATGGGTGGCCGATGTGTGGCCGAAGGTGGTGAAGGCAACGGGAGGTGGTCGAGACTGGTGATGTACATCTTCGTGGTTGGCTGTGGCGGGTGACGAAGGGCATCTGGGAGGCTGGTGAGTTCGGGTGTCGAGTAATGCCTTCGAGAGTAACATGTACCAAGCAGCGGGCATTCTATACAGAAAAGTAAGACAGTCTGTGGGACTGTGGGATGATCTCGATATCTGTTTTTTTTTTGCGGGCTACCTTTCAATGTGTCATTGCATTTGGTTTGCTTGGGTTTGCGGGTTTCGCGGCGCTTGACCTCAATTTGTAGCGGGAGCCGGCGAGAGCTGTGACTGCCTTGCTCCCTGTGCCAGGTGATGCGGTGGTAGCTGCTCTCAAAGGGCCCTGAAGGCCTGCCCTGGCCTGCCTTGGCCTGCCTTGGCCGCCGGTGCGCTCTTTGTTTTTGCTGGAGTTTGCCACTCACCGTGAAACGGGATGGTGTTCATTCCGAAGGCTGACAAGAGCCTTTTTCCTCATTTCTTGCACGGCCGGTGCACATAGCATTTGTGCCAGCGGGAAAGCACAAAGGAAGCTCAGCAAGCGCCAGGGGGCCCATGCAGAGTGAAGGGGTCGCCGGGTTGCCATGGCGCCTGCAGTCTGACAGCTTTTGTCACGAACGTCATATGCCCCAAATGCACGATAGCCACACCTGCGAATACCGAAGTCTGAGAAGAGAGCCTTGAGTGCTGAAGCTTCAAGCCAAGTTTCAAAGACATAAACGTGGACCGCATGAGGCCCACTCCTGATCCCGTAAGGCACATTCGAACGCTTCAGCTGCACGATGCGGCACATGTTCTCATCAATGAGGTGCTTTGCTGGTTTGTTGTGCTTGCTGAAATGAAAGCCACCCCCGTACGAACTTCTGTTGGCTCAATTGTCAAGCGGAAACCGTACCGCGACATTTCATGCGACATCAGCTCAGCAGTGAGCATTGTCAGCATGCCCGCTAGGTGCAGCAACGGTAAATTTCAGTGTAGCACTGTACGTGAAGGCAGAACCTAGACCGGAAGTCAGAGAAGACAGCAGCCCCAGCGCCTGTCGATGCAAGTACTGCACAGCAGTTGCAGGCACACGAATGGTTAACGGCTGGAATTCAGTGGAGATGTGTGGAGTGTCACTCCCTTCCGTCACCTTGCACGAGCGCTTCAGGGTTTTGTACCTTTCAAGCTGCTTGCTGAGATTGAGTTGCTCACGGCCGCTGCTCCTCTTAAAAATTGACCATTATATACTACTGCTACCTACTGTTACCACCATAGGTTTTATTGCTGCTGCTCCTCCTGCTGCTGCTGCTGCTGCTGCTGCTCCTGCTGCTGCTCCTGCTGCTGCTCCTGCTCCTGCTGCTGTTGCTGCTGCGGCTCCTGCTGCTGCTCCTGCTGCTGCTCCTGCTCCTGCTCCTGCTCCTGCTGCTGCTGCGGCTGCTGCTGCTGCTGCTGCTGCTGCTGCTCCTGCTGCTGCTCCTGCTGCTGCTCTCGCTGCTTCTGCTCTCGCTGCTGCTCTCACTGCCACTGCTGCGTCTGCTGCTGCTCCGAAACCCCTGAAACACAAAACTGGCTCACGCTTAGACAGGTCAACAAGCTCGATCGCTTCTAGGTTATTAGGCCTGCAGGCAAACTTCAGTCCGAAACAATCCTCTGTTCGTTCCTGCTGTACTTCTCATGCTGTATCTGCCGCAGCTTCAGCCGTGACAGGCGTGCAGCGGATGCCAGCTTTGCCGGCCTTATGCTCAAATCAAGTGCAATGGAATTGGGCAAATCGGAACAGGATGGGAAAGCTTATGATCAAAGCTTTTCGAGCCCAGGTGCTGTGTCGAGAGGTTCTTGCTGAGACCCTTCGTGATTCGGTAGTTCCACGAGATGCCGTGCAGGTTAGGGCGGCCAAAGAGCAAAACACTCAAGTGTGCGACTTCACGCCTCACCGATCCCGAAACAGTTGCTTGGCGAGTGTGTCATGCTGTTGCTGGAATTCGCTAGGCAGATGTGTTGGAATCATTCCACTTTGACGGCTTCCTGACCTTGGCGGCGATGCGCGCCTTGATGGCGGGCCGTGGCACATGAACATACGTGAACACTTTGGTGGAGAGCACTCCGCATTGCTGGAAAAGCATTTGCATGCCGCTTGCAGATGCTGTTCTTCCTCCTCGCAGTGATCACGATGGCGCTGTGGAGGATTTTGGAAGTGGGAGAAACTGCGCGACCCCAAGAGACTTCCGTGCCATTCTGTTGCACTATGTGCAAGTGGGGCTTGACAACATGTAACGCAGGTGGAATCAGCATGTTCCAGAACCAAATCGGGAGGCATTAGCAGCAGATGCAGTACATACACAAGCATGGCATCATGCCTTCAGAGGATTGACTGGTGAAAAATGTCATGCTATAGGTTGTTTGCAAGACTCAGAAGCACATTCGTTTTTTTGGGCCCTTCCAAAAAGCACTGCACAAGAATCACATATCGCGGCGGTGGGCGCTACGAGGCTGCTGTAACTGATTCGAAGATCGAGCCATTGTCGAGTACCGAATCGAGTTGAGTCCATGGAGGTGGAGGCTCATGAGCCACTCCATGGCTCTTCGTTTCATCGGCACGGGCAAAGATACCTTCGAGGGGAATGCCATCAAAGCGTCGCAAAGACATCAAAAGGGCATGGGAACCTGAGCAAAAACGGATTTCGCATTTCTTGCACCAAGTCGCATCGCGAAATCCACCTAGAACCTGACGAAGGTTGGCCATGTGCTGGTACCCCTGCCCCTGAGTCGCACAGAACTGGCCGCCTCTAAACACCTTCAGAACAGCTCCAAGTAACACGCGGAAAGGCTAGACCATGCGCGACCCAGGACCCGGAGCCCGATGACACCTGCCAGAAGTCGGAGTGACTTAGTTTCAGGGTAGTTGAGTCCGCCGAAGTAGCCGGGGTCGAAAAGCTTGAGGTTTCAACAGCAAGCGACGATTGCGATTGACAAGCTGCTCACAGAGGAAAGGGCTGCGGAAGACCTTCCCGAAATCTCTCTTCAAGGTACAGTGCAGTAAGCGTAGTACGCAGGGCATGAGGAGCACTTGGTGGAGCTTGGGGCTGAATTTGGCAAAGGTTTGCCGACGGACTTTCCGGGCATCTGTCCGCCTTACATGAAAGCGACGCAAGGACCAGTGCAAGTTCAGTTGCACTGTGTTTAAATGACTTTGTGCGTTGTACTCAGTGATATTGAAGCCACTGTTCTGAATGGGTGTGAACAGGAGCCCGCTTGTCTATGGCGCTGCCCATCACAGAGCGCGGTTGCGACATCTTCGGACTGGGGGCCTCTCTTGCTCTGAGGTCCTCGCACCTCGCAGCTGTGCCGGCTGTACCTGTAGCTGCCGTAGCTGCCATGGCTGTGCCAGTAGCATCATCTGCTTCCTCTTCGAATTGTCAGGGGTCCGCCAACTCGCCTGCTCTCAGCAAACCTGCGCCTCGAAGGCGTGTAGTGTTTGTGTTCGGTTTTCGCGAATATGGCACTGCAGCCTTACATCAATTTGCTGTCGCTACTCCAGGTAGGGCCTTGACAGAAGCTTCGTCAGCTCTTTTGAATTTATTGACCTCACCCCATGTACGTTTGGCTACTCGTGTGTCTTAGGATACTGCTCATGAAGGTGGCAAGCCCTAGGCAACAATGACTGAAGTGTAACCGAAACAGAAGGTGTCAGCGTCCTGCTTTGTGCTGTGTGTGCGAGGACCGACTCGTGTGTTGGAACTGCGAGAGCAGGAGCGCGAAGTGTCACTTTTGTTTTCATGGCAGGTTCATGGTGGTACTTGTAGTAACATTGTAGTATCTCGTAGTACGGTTCCTCCAGGAGCCTGGATGCTGCGAAGGAGCAGCTGAAGGCCCATGCGCAGTCCGGCATGTCGCATGCAGTGGGCTTGCGCTGACCTCCTGACTGGAAAGCAGGCCGCGTTCTTCTGGCAATCACGTCGGACATGGTGCTCTGGAAGGGGCCAAGTCGAGAAGGATCCATCGATCCTTAGGTGATTCACGTGATTCAAAACTTCAGCCGACATTCGTGCTGAATGAAGGAGAGTGCCTGGGAATGTTGAAGAGCAGCCCGCTTGGAGGCAGACACGGCTTGGACTGGGCCGAATGGGACGTTTTGGGACGTTTAGCAGTTTAGCACTTGATGGGCTGTTGGATGCAGGGGGCTTCCTGCTGCAGCGCAAGGGCTACCAGTCGGAGATGGCCTCAATTTTGCGACACCTCTGCGAAGGGAAGGTGCAGGCCGAAGGCACGTATCCACAGACCATCACAGACCTGGAGTTCCGAGGCGCTTCTCGAATAGTAGCTTTTTCACAGATCCAAGAAAGTCTCCAAGGACCTGCTGGTGGCGACATCTGGCTCGGGGCGCATCGAGCTGGGCCTGCTGCCCTCTGGCCGTCTTGTGGCTTCTGCTGCTGTGGGTGCCTTGACTTTGAGCGTCTTGAATAATATTGAATATGGACTTGCGATTGTACAGAGCTCGCTTCACTTCCCCGCTTCCCCGCTTCCCGTTTGGTGGCCTGTCTTCGACTTCGCGGGCTGCACGAAAACCTCAATGCTACTTTGTTGGTATCAGGAGGTCTTTTTTGAAAACTGTGTCGCCAAGTTGTAAATCGACCAGCTGTGGACCACAGGCCAAGCTGCAAAGCGATTGGCCCCCCACAGGCCCCATGTTTTTCGAGAATCTCCGACAATGATGCCCCCAACTTGACTTTCAAGGACACGGCGAGACGTCCCTGCGCCCTCGACGCATTGTACAGTTTGCGTCTGACGCGCACTTGGTTGCATTGTGGAAACTAAGGTCGGTAACAGCCTCTCAGCTGCAGTCTACACGACACGTTCCGCATGTTCCGCTCATCATCTCCATTCTCGTAAGCGTCATAACCTTCCATGTCGGGGAAAACGGATGGTCTCCAGACATGTCTCAAGACTTGACAGCAGTGTCCAACAAGGTAAAGGCAGGCATCGACGCTGTCTACGCTCTGGGCTGTCTTCTCGCGGTTGTCAGCTTGAATCCTCCAAAAAGCCGCTTGCCATGTGCAAGTGAGATGCAACGCAAGCAGGGCGATGCCGCCGCAGATCAGGAGCCTAGCGTCGCGCTTGTCTGCCGAGGTCATTGAGCTTGGCTGCAGAGTGTGGCAAGTAGAAAATGGATGACTCCACATCCTTTTGCAGGTTGGCCTCTTCCTCCAATCATCTCCAATCCATGATAAATATGTTGCTCTTTCGAAGTCGACGCTTTGGGCAGCTGAGACGGTCGTATTGTGCATGCAGCAATGATATGCAAAGGTGCTTTATCGGCTCAAGGGCTGAGCACAAACAAACCACGATTTCGCTGACGCAAGCAGAGCAGAAGGCGATAGAGCCGCTAGAGAGCAATAGAGAGAGGCATATGCTCGCAGTAGACACAGCTGAGTGACTGCCCCGATCTGTGCCAGTTCAGTTCACATGCGGTTTTGGGACTGAAGCACATGGCAGGTCGCAGTGCCGTGAAGGCACCATCGATGCCTTAGCGTATTGAGTTCCTGCGGGGATTTGCATGAGCAAGTCAGAGGACGTCGAGCCAGCAATCTGCGGATGCAGCCAAAGGCAACTCTGGCATGCAAGACGAAGCTTTCCGACCCGACAGCGATCGGAAGCTGCAGCAGGAGCAGGGCGAAGGACACCCAATAGGCACTGCCGCAGACGTTGAAGACGTGGTGGCAGACATTTCAGAGCCCGGGTCACGACGGAGGTCATCTACAGCGGCACATGGGGAGAGCGAATTGGAGAAGCGTGCAGGCGAAGGCGGCTCCGGCATGCAAGATGAAGCCTCCCGACCGGGTGAAGGACACCCAATAGGCACTGCCTCAGACGTTGAAGACGTGGTGGCAGGCGGTTCAGAGCCCGGGTCACGACGGAGGTCATCTACAGCGGCACATGGGGAGAGCGAATTGGAGAAGCGTGCAGGCGAAGGCGGCTCCGGCATGCAAGACGCTTCCCGACCGGAGCTGCAGGAGCAGGGCGAAGCACACCCAATAGGCACTGCCTCAGACGTTGAAGACTTGGTGGCAGACGGTTCAGGGCCCGGGTCACGACGGAGGTCATCTACAGCGGCACATGGGGAGAGCGAATTGGAGAAGCGTGCAGGCGAAGGCGGCTCCGGCATGCAAGACGCTTCCCGACCGGAGCTGCAGGAGAAGGGCGAAGCACACCCAATAGGCACTGCTTCAGACGTTGAAGACTTGGTGGCAGGCGGTTCAGAGCCCGGGTCACGACGGAGGTCATCTACAGCGGCACATGGGGAGAGCGAATTGGAGAAGCGTGCAGGCGAAGGCGGCTCCGGCATGCAAGACGCTTCCCGACCGGAGCTGCAGGAGCAGGGCGAAGCACACCCAATAGGCACTGCCTCAGACGTTGAAGACTTAGTGGCAGGCGGTTCAGAGCCCGGGTCACGACGGAGGTCATCTACAGCGGCACTTGGGGAGAGCGAATTGGAGAAGCGTGCAGGCGAAGGCGGCTCCGGCATGCAAGACGCTTCCCGACCGGAGCTGCAGGAGCAGGGCGAAGGACACCCAATAGGCACTGCCTCAGACGTTGAAGACTTGGTGGCAGGCGGTTCAGAGCCCGGGTCACGACGGAGGTCATCTACAGCGGCACATGGGGAGAGCGAATTGGAGAAGCGTGCAGGCGAAGGCGGCTCCGGCATGCAAGACGCTTCCCGACCGGAGCTGCAGGAGCAGGGCGAAGCACACCCAATAGGCACTGCCTCAGACGTTGAAGACTTAGTGGCAGGCGGTTCAGAGCCCGGGTCACGACGGAGGTCATCTACAGCGGCACTTGGGGAGAGCGAATTGGAGAAGCGTGCAGGCGAAGGCGGCTCCGGCATGCAAGACGCTTCCCGACCGGAGCTGCAGGAGCAGGGCGAAGGACACCCAATAGGCACTGCCTCAGACGTTGAAGACTTGGTGGCAGGCGGTTCAGAGCCCGGGTTACGACGGAGGTCATCTACAGCGGCACATGGCGAGAGCGAATTGGAGAAGCGTGCAGGCGAAGGCGGCTCCGGCATGCAAGACGAAGTTTCCCGACCCGACGGCGATCGGAAACTGCCGAAACAGCAGGACAGGTGCAGAGATAGTTTAGACATCACGTCTCTCCAAAAGCAAAGGGAAACCTGTGGTTGCCATATTCCAGACTTGCTTGGCACATTCCTTGTGGTTTCAGCGAGGACTTCAAGCCAGGGAGAACGCCGGGGTCAAGGACAGAGAAGCCCGGAAGTATGACACGAAGCAAAGCTGGAATGCCTGAAAGGCGTGGCCAAAGCCTGGAGAAGCAGGCGCTTTGAGCTGATCTGCAGTTCTTCCTGCTGCCTTGTGCTTGCTTGCATTCTTTTCCAGCTCTGGTGGGACACTCAAAACGTGTTTTAATGTCGTCTGCTGTTTCGATTGCCCTGTGCCCATGAAGCGTTGAGCATCGCGGCCACCTGTGTTACACTGTCAGTGCAGTTGTTGC
>CAJNDS010000702.1:0-120000 GCA_905221605.1 Symbiodinium natans
ACCAAAAACAACCCCCCCCCCCCCTTCCCCCCTTCCCCCCTTCAAACCCTAAACCCTAAACCCCAAACCCCAAACCCCAAACCCTAAACCCTAAACCCTAAACCCTAAACAACTAACCCTAAACGCCGACAACAGCGCTTCTAGGTTGGAGCCGCGACGAAGCCGTGCAGTACTCCTGCTACGCTCAGGCCGGCGCGAGCATGGGGGTTGGAGGGATCGACTTCCCGAAAATCCCTGGGGGGGTTGGTTCTATGTATGAGTCCCATCCCTAAATTCTTTCAAGAAAAGGACTCCTTATGACCCTATACAGATGCTCCCAAAAGCGAGCCTAACCTTTCAGGTAAACGTCGACGGGGCGTCCCTAAGCCGTCGAGAGTCAAGGGAAGCCTCTTCCGACTGATCGAGGCGCCGAGCGCCTCCTGCACGACGTATCCCAGGAACAACTACCAGGCCAGTTCTCAGCGATGGGCTTTTGGGGATGTTTTATAGTTTGGGGTTAGAGTATGAGGTTTTAGTTGAGTGTGGGATACTCACCCAAGGGCTCTGGCTCTACCCTACCCTGCATAGGGACTTTGACTTTCATGTAAAAGAGAGCCCAAAACCCCGAACGAAGGACCAGACCTACGTGGACACCGCCTTTGGGGGGACGCCGCCAGCGACCGTCACCAACGGGGCGGGCCTGGCAGGAGGGCGGCCACCTCAGAGCTTCCTTTTCCTTACTGGAGGTGAGCAGGGAATGGGGAAATGATGTGCCCTAATACATATAAGGATCCCTTAAAGGGTATATATATATATATATGTATATATGTATATATGTATATATATATGTATATATATATATATATATATATATATAGGGCCCTTAGTTCCTCATTCCCTGCTAACCAAGGGTAAGTTTGGAGAGATTAGGGCTGTGCAGAGTTTTAAGGTTTAACAAGGCTTGGGGATGCGTGTGGATGCATTCCTGGACTTGCCAAGGAAAATCCTGCACGCGCTCCCCTCAGCATTCAGAGCTTCTCTCGTTGTGGAGAGCTGTCCAGACAGAAAGATTGCAACGGCGAGCCCTCCATGCAAAGACCCTAAGCCCCTCAGGACTCAGTCTAAACCCTAAACCCTAAACCCTAAACCCTAAACCCTAAACCCTAAACCCCAAACCCCAAACCCCAAACCCCAAACCCCAAACCCCAAACCCTAAACCCTAAACTAAACCCTAAACCCTGTATTCCACCCCCCTGGCATCCTAGACACTAAAAAACCTCAAGCTCTTAGGTCCGGACACCGGACACGACACCTCCCACCATCACCTTCGTGGAAGCCGTGCAGCTGGCGAAGTTGATAGCTTGAGCTGCTTACTGAGGGTTTAGGGTTTTGGGTGTAGGGTTTAGGGTTTTGGGTGTAGGGTTTAGGGCTTAAGGATTTAAGGTTGCTTAGAGCAGCTCCAGGACGTGCTAAACGAGCCCAAGTGCAACCCTAAACCCCGAGCTCTGCGCATGTGCCTGGCCGCCCCTGCCAGGAGTCGACGGAAGAGTCCTCCATCACCGTCACACTTCAGCTGGACGAGCCTGGAACAGCGTCGGCCGCTGAGCTGTTCAGGGATCCATGGGCTTCTACTGCATTTGGGTTATTTGAGACTTGGGTTAACCAGGAGCCTTGAACTCCACGAGTGTTGTATGAGAGCACGAAGAGACGGAGTGGGTCGAAGGATTGCTGTCCTAGAGCTGAACCAAGATGCAGGTATTGCAAGGCCTACACCACCACGCAGACCGTGGACGCAGCACTCTACACCGCACTCACCACAGCAGTCCCCAGCCCAGCCAGGGTGCTCTAAGAGTTGGGGCCACATATTTGGAGTCTCCACCGTCAGCTGCGGCAGTTCATGGCGTTTCACGACTCAAACATTTACACCTTCTCGTCTACTAGTCTAGATTGAGCCACGATGTGTTCTGCTTTTGTTCTGGAACCTTGCACCGTGCCAGCCCGTCTACAAGAACACAGTCTCAAACTGGAGACTTGGGCCGCAAGAGAGCGTGCAGAAATTTCAGCGTCTGGATTGTGCAGGCTGGCGTGGGGCGATGGCTCGCCTCCTACAGTCGTAAGAATAACAGCCATAATCAAGCTGAATCCAGTAACAGTTAATAGCCATAAGAGCAAAGACTTTGAGCGACCTGTCTGCAAGCTGATCTTCCCTTTTATTGCGAGGAACAACATCTACAGGAACTTCGACATCAAGGTCTCTGGCCTCACCATGGAAACCAAGTACCCTCGAATTTTAGAGGTTAGGGTTTCGGGCGTTTAGGTTCTCCCGCCTTATGTGTTTTTGTCATGTGTTTTTGTTCTTTGCCTCATGAGCGCTTGAATTAGCAGGATCGCGGTGCACTGCTGCGTTCATCCAGGTACTTCGTCTACTGTGCCGCAGAAGACGATGAGCTCGTGGAGGGTGCCACCACCATTGACCCTGCACCTACCTCGCCTCTACCTTGGCTGCTACCATACCCAGCAGTTTACAAACAGAAGTCTCCGCAAAGCTTTCAAAGCTTTCAGTGTTCGAGTCAATGAACCTTATTCGTCGGTGGACCTGAGGAACAATGAGGCCTTGCCCGTGCTGGTGGAGGCGACAGGCCGGGGTTTCAGCAGATGTGTCGCGTTCCCATGCTCACTGCCAGTCCCGTTGAGCAGTGAGCATTGCCATGGATGATGCACGCGGGAATCAGGATTCTCAGCAAGCTCAGTCGCACAGCCCCAAATCAGACTATGATCTTGACACCAATTCGTATTCTTCTTGCGACAGTTCTCGTTCTCCTGCATGGCCATGATCGCTCGTGCTCCTTCTGACAAAGACTCTTATGATCATGGTGACTCCCGCACATGATTCGGATCCTGACGCTGGTTCTGCTCGGCGAGTGCAGGGCGCTTTACCCTGGACCTCACTCCGCCAATCATTACCGTCGTCTCCATCGCCTCCAGCAGCGAGACGACGTCTGGGGCCCATTTTTTTTTGTTTGGGCGGGGGGGGGGGGGCGCTCGGAGTGGTGCACAGGCTGTGAGCACGACATGGTAGGGCTCTCCTGCACGATTCCATCACAGCAGTTGCACGTGCCCCATCTTGGAGCATGCTGTGATCCGGCTCAAGCTATTTGAAGCAGCCTTTGCAGTGGCTAAGCTCCTTGAGGCCGTGGTGCAAATCGAACGAACCCTGGCAAGATGCAGCACTTGCACATGCCAGCCCCTGTTGCAGGCTACCCTCAAGGGGGGCCTCAGGGGAGTCCCAGCCGCCCTGCCACGCCTGTGCCAGACATGCGCCGGTTGTACGGGCTTCAGGGCCAGGCTTCTGCACCACCCAAGCGCAGCTCGTCTCCGGGGCATGCTGCCTTTGCCTATCAGCTTCCGCAGTTCCAGCAAGTCCAGCCCGAGGCTCCCAAGCCCAGGCCGATCGACCCATCGGAGCTCGTGAAGGGCCAGCAGTTGGATTATTGGAGCGACCATTTCCAGTGCTGGATGCCCGCCATCATCACCGATGTGAACAATGAGTCAGGCGGCGTTTGCCTCAATGTCAAACCAAACGCCTTCATCAGCCGCTCCGATCAGCGACGGAAAATCCGTTCGAGGACCATCCCCAATGCTCAGCAGGTGGCAACAGCTCAGAGCATTGTGCAGCAGGAACAGGTGGAGCCGGTTGCAGAGCAAATCTTTGTCAGCGCGGCAAAATCAAAGGACCGCCCCATCCCTGCAGAGCAAGTGCCACATTTGGGTGCATACTTGGATGGTCTGCTCGGGCTGGTGGGCTCCCAAGTCCATCTGACACAGTCGTCTCGAAGTGGGTCGGGCCTGGTGCTGGATGAGTTCAAAAGGGTCTTCTGGGAGCTTCTGCAGCTGCAGCAGGAGATTTCCGTGCAAGCGATCCCCCGGTTCTCCATTGATTCCTTCAAGGAAGGGGACCCCTGGAAGAAGTACACCAAGGGCAAGGAACTGGGGCATGGCACCTATGGCTTCGTGTACCTGGCGAACGACAAGCACTCGAAGCAGGTTCGAGCTGTGAAGGAAATCTCCAAGGAGAAGCTGCATGGTGACATGCAGGCAATGAAGAAGGAAATTGAGAACCTGACGCACCTCGACCACCCTCACATTCTCAAGCTCTACGAGGTCTACAGCACACCGGACGATGTGTTCCTCGTGACAGATTTCTGTCCAGGTGGAGAGCTGCATGGCCACATCTCAAACGCGAAGAAAACTCGCCAGGATATTCCTATGCCATGGATTGCTGAAGCTATGCAACAGCTGATGCAGGCGATTTGCCACATCCATGTCCGGGGAATCATTCACTTGGATGTGAAGTCGCAGAACATAATGCTAATGCCCAGCCAGAAGACAGCAGCGTTCTTCGGCAAAGGGGATGCTAAAGATGCCAGGTGCTCAACCTTCAACTCCAAGCCGCATGTGGTAGTCATTGACCTGGGGATTGCCATGCACTTCAAGCCTGGGGACTATCGAGGAAATCGTCCCATGGGCACGCCCATGACCATGGCTCCAGAGGTTTGGTGGGGTGAAATCACTCCCGAAGCTGACGTCTTCAGCTGCGGTTGTGTTTTCTTTGAGCTTCTTTGTGGGGAGATGCCCTTTCGAGTCAAGTTCGCAGGAAACTTTGATGATGTTGTGAAATTCTGGCGGCAGAAGCCGCGGCCTGCGTGGCAGTACGTCTCGGGCGCATCCAGGGATGCCAAGGAACTCCTAGAAGGCATGCTGTTGCAGGAGCGCCAGCGTCGCCCATCAGCATCTCAGTGTCTGGCTAGCAAGTTCTTGAAAGATGCATCTGCCCCGAAGCAGACCGGCAGTCTCAATGAGTCCAGCCGGCAAAGGCTGATCAAGCGCCTGGCTTCCGTTCATTGCCGATCCGTACTCTACAAGAACATCGCCATGAAGATTGCGCAGGATTGGCCGCCCAACCAGATGCCGACCTTCAAGCAACTCTTCAACGAGTTCGATGTGCACGGCAATGGCTCACTGGCGACGGAGTCCCTGAAGGCCACCCTGATGAAGCACGGGGTCGATGAGGCCGAGGCAAGCCGGGCTTCGGTGGCCATGAACTTGAGCCAAGACAAGGACGCCATCAACTGGACCGAGTTTGTGGCAGCCTGCATCGACCTGAGCCAGCCAGAGTTCGAGCCCAAGATCTTCAAGATCTTCCAGGATGCCGATGCTGACAGGGACAACTTGCTTGCAGCTTCGGATCTGATGAACACCTTCCCACAAGGAAGTAAGTACTCCTTGGAAACAGCGGCCACGGTCTTCAGGGATCTCACAGGAAGAGATGCACAGAAAGACCGAGGTGCGCGCATGGATTGGAGCACCTTCTACAAGCATTTGCAAAGCTGTGCTTTGAATGGTGTCGAGGAGCCAGTTGCGGCCAAGACGCAGTGGGACGTCTTCATCGGTGGTGTGACGGATGCGATCAGCAACGTCACTGGCGCATACTTCTCCAACGAGGCCAAGCCACAAAAATCGGGTAACGGTGCCATCCGATTCCCTGGGGAGAGCATCCCTCAGACCATGGAGGACATGTTGAAGACCTTGGCCGATATGGGCTTCAAGGACCGCGAGCTCAACAGGAGCATCATCAGTGAGAAGGGTGGCTCTTTGAGCGACGACGTGATCGACGCCATCATGCAGCGCAGCTCGAAATGAAGCTCGCCAGCCATCAGTCGCTCAGCGCCCACATGAATGCCATGGGTCTGCTGCTTTCATTGTGGGTCTGCAAAAGTAGACTCGCTGTTTGTGTAAGGAATTCATCGTAGAATCTTGAACCAATTTTGCATGGCCCTGTCGTTAGTGAAGCTGGGAGCACCTAGACCTAAGGCAATAAGAAGTTGTGTCGTGAAACCTTGGCTTAGTTGTGTACCTTCAGTGTACCTGCAGAGCTCAATCGACACATGGGCCACGAAACTCATGCCGGTGAACGCGCAGCTTTGCGTGTTTGCGCTTGGCAGCCCAGCACTGCAAGAATCCCTAGCAGTCCCTGGGCCACTTTGTTGGATCAGAGCATTTCTAGTTTGCCATTTCCGGGCAACTTCCTGTACAATCCGTCGATCCGTCGCGATCCGTCGCGCTTGAGGTAAGAAAGGTCTGCGCTGCAAGCATCTTCAACATTCTACAACACTCTGAGCATGCCAGCCTTGCAGCCTTGAGGTGGGTCACTTCTATGATACTTCGGGACCTTGTGATACGAAATGAGCCTGTTTCGTTGGCAGGGCGACGGTCACGTTGCAGCTGGACGAGTGTCGCCGTCGCTGTTGATAGCTGCTCTGCCTTTCGGGTAGAGTGCCTTCTTGTCCAGTTGGGGCTAGAGCCTAACATCTTCAACCGGCTTTACAGTGGGAACCCTAAAACCGAGCCTCAAACCCCAAGCTTAAGTTCCTAAGCCCTGCGCCCTAGAGCCAAAACCACCCCCACACACACCTGCGGAGCACTGCACATGCCCCATGCATGCCCCATGTGTCCTTGAGCCTCGGAGCCTTCTCCAGGGCTTCCTCCCCCCTAATTGAGGAACATGAAGCTCAAGGGTCTTCAAGATATTACGGGAGATAAGCGGAACTCTTAGCCGTCTTGGCCAGACCCGGAACAGCGTGGTGTACTGCCGTCCGGGACCAGTTCACACCGCCGAGCATCAACCAGGCCGCGTGAGAGCTGGGGGGGTGGGGAGGGGCCCGGCGCTCGCCATAGTTGAGGCATGAGGTGGTTGCAAGAACTTCTTGCGAGGGCCGAGGGCCACAATGGACCCTGCCCCCAACACGGAATAGCCTCTTCCGCAGATCATCGCGGCAAGCTTCTCGTCGACCGTCCTCACGGCGGCTACGGTGCCATCCCCGGTGGAGAAGCTTTGGGGGTTGACGCTGGTCGGTAGCTTGTTATTGGTTGGCGGCGAAGGATGTATAGCATTGCTTAACATGCGCGGATAAGTATCCATGTTGGTATGCTAACCTATCGGTATGGCTCCAGGAAGCACTCCAAGCGCCGTGGAAGCCGGCCCTGTTCTCGAAATCCTCCCGAGGACTTCACCGTCCAGGTCCAGAACCTCGTCCGGGACACCGAGTGACCTCCATGTGATGTGGGAGACATCTTGTGAGGTTAAGTTTTTTCGGGGCTGCCCTTTGCAGCTCGCCTCGCCCTGACCCATCCTCCTCCCCTCCCCCCTCCCCTCCCCCTCCCCCTCCCCCTCCCCCTCCCCCTGATGCCGGTTCATCGGAACTGCTTCTCTCGTCGATGCCGCCATGTTGGGCAGCTCCCGGTCGCCGGTCGCGGCAAGTTGGGACCGATGAGCTTAGGAGTGTCGGTGAAGTCATGCTCGAGGTCCCAACTCCTCCTTTTCGCAGGTACGATGTGTACTGTCACGCTCGGGATCGCGGCACAGAAGTCGACGTTGGACTTGATGCAGGCTTGCGAACACCAATCTGCGGTTTCTGCCACTGTGCGTTTTCTGCCACTGCACCCTCCATGTTTTGATGGGTGTGATCCGGGCGACTTCTGACCTGAGGGCCAACCGAATCCTGGCAGGCAATCCTGGCAACGACGTGGACGCGGCGCACGTTCGGGCCTCACCGCCGATGTGTCGCTCAGCACTCTCTCTCTCTCTCTTTCTCTCTCTCTGTCCCCCTCCCCCTAAGCCCTAAGCTCTGAAGCCTAAACCCAGACTCACCTCCGTTAGGCCCTCTGAACCCTATCAGCCCTAAAACCCTAAACCCTAAACCCTAAACCCTAAACCCTAAACCCTAAACCCTAAACCCTAAACCCCAAACCCCAAACCCCAAACCCTAAACCCTAAAACCCAAACCCTCAACCCTAAACCCTAAACCCCTGACCCTAAACCCCCTGAGCCCGAAACCCGATTAGAGTGGCCTAGTTCCACCCCCGGAGGTCCTCACTACGAAGCGCGACATCCACACCATGGGCGACTCGACGCCGCCCAGCGTGGTCTCGGTGCGGCTCCCTTCTTAGGGTTTAGGGTTTAGGGTTTCGGGTTTAGGGTTTAGGGTTTCGGGTTTAGGGTTTAGGGTTTAGGATTTAGGGTTTAGGGTTAGGGGTTAGGGGGTTCGGGGTTAGGGGTTTTAGGAGTCTCCGAACTGGCCTTCTGGGCTTCTGGGTCGTTAGAGTTTTCCAGAAGTGTTCAGTGCTTTCCTTCGTTGGTGCCCCGAGACTTTCCGAAACCCTAAACCCTAAACCCTAAACCCTAAACCCTAAACCCTAAACCCTAAGCCCTAAACCCTAAACCCTAAACCGTTAACCCCAAACCCTGCCTAAAACCCTGCTTTCCTAAACTGTTAACCCTGCCATAAACCCTTGGCAATCCCTGACTGCCCAAGACCCTAAACCCCAATCCCGAAGCCCCTTAAACTGCCCTAAACCCTAAATCCCCAAATCCCCAAATCCTAAACCCTGAACCCTAAACCCTAAACCCTAAACCCTAAACCCTAAGCCGTAAGCCCTAAACCCTAAACCCTAAACCCTAAACCCTAAACCCTAAACCCTAAACCCTAAACCCTAAACCCTAAACCCTAAACCCTAAAACCCTGAAACCCTAAACCCTAAACCCTAAACCCTAAACCCTAAACCCTAAACCCTAAACCCTAAACCCTAAACCCTAAACCCTTAGCTTGCTTGGTAGTCCCTGAGCCAGGTGTCTCCTGCCCACCAGCAGACCGGCGTGCTCAGCAAGCCGACTTTCACGAGCCTTGGTGAGCATCGGAGTAGTGGTAGTGTTTACGGGTTTAGGGTTTAGGGTTTAGGGTTTAGGGTTTAGGGTTTAGGGTTTAGGGTTACGGTTTAGGGTTTCGGGTTTCGGGTTTCGGGTTTCGGGTTTAGGGGCTTAGGGCGGCAGTGGAGCGGACGCTCCGAACGAAGTCTTCGCTTGGGCAAGTCACAAGTCCAAACCTTACGTCGCAGATGTCGCAGGATAAACAAGGATGGGCAGTTGTGATTGAAGGTTCGCTTTACGAGATGATTTCTCAACCTCCTAAACCCTCAACGACCCCCAACCCAAACTGAGCTCAGGATTGTCTTCAGTGAGGACATTCAGGCCGGCGGCCGGCTCATAGCTGTGCTCCTGAAGTACTCAATGCACGAGGGCAGCTGTCTTCGAAAGGCTTGAGGCTTTAAACTGAAAGCGTGTGAAGTCCGAGATAGCGCCGAGAGGCTGCCCTCCCCCCCATTTGTCTTTGAGTGGCAGATGCCAGGCTGGCAGCGGCAACGTCGTGTTCACGCCGCAGCCGCTCCGATGCAGACATACTTTCGAGAGGGTGGAGAGCAGTCTGCCCTCAAGGATAGTTGGTCCAACACCGACATATGATGCCCATGTCTTCAGGACGGGCACACCTATTTCCATGGACATTACAAACGCCGTCAGCCTCAGTCATGCTGGAGTGTCGTCTCACAGCGCGAAGTGGTTCGGAACGAGTTTGGGATTCAAGCGCTCCCTCTCTTCCAGGTCGGTCTCACCTCTACTGCACTCCTCTTTTGCTATGTTTCTAGAATGTCGCTAGTCGTTGTTCAGAAATGCTGGTGTAAGTAGGGCTTTGCCGACCTCTGGCCAAGACAGCTCTGCATCCATCCCTTACATGTTGACTTTTCATTCTATTGCGCAGCTCCCCCGGAGGCCATATCTGCCAAGACCTGCTGCGCACCGTACCTCAACCCTGAAGCCTAAGCGTTGTCTTCCAGGTCAACACTGGAACATGTGCGCCCGCGAAGCTCAGCATTGTGCTCACGACCTTCACAGCTGGAGCCCACAGAACTCTCCTTTCGATGTTTTGACATGTCCTTGGTGACCTGGGTAGTTTAAAGCATCATGTGCCTCCACCGCAGCAGACCAGGCAGACTGGTCCTCCTGCGGTGCTGCGAGCCCGCTGTCCACGTCAATGAACTGGCGGCCTGGACTAGACCCCGTGTTCTTGGTTGAAGGCATGTCGTGGTTCTTGGGCAGGAGGCTGCGGCATCGGGGTCTATACAGAGTGGGTTGAAGCTGAACCTGCCACTCTTTCCCCAGCCTTCAATGCAAGACCACAGGTTCCGCTGCCCCTCACGCTTCCAAGGTACGTGTCCTTTGTGGCGGGTGTCCTGACGGACTGCTTCTGCATGCCGTTGATACGCTTGAAAGCCAAGGTACTGCGTGCAAGTGAGGCAAGATTTTGCAAGCTTACGGCTTACTGGCCATTGCGTTAAACCCCAAACCTTGCAGGGTCCTGAACCCTAATGTTAGGGTTGCTTTAATCACCCCCCCCCCCCCCCCAAAATTTGTTTGGGTCTCCGGGGTTTGGAGGGCGGGAAAAAAGAGGGGGTGCAAATATAGAATTCTCGGGGTCTGGGGGTCTGGGGGGTGTGGGGGTCTGAGGGTCTGGGGGTCTGGGGGTCTGGGGGTCTGGGGGTTTGGGGGTCTGGGGGTCTGGGGGGGGTCAGCCTTCTCTTAAGACCCAAGGCTCTTTCAAGCCAGCTCAGCTGAAAAGTCTTCTCTGCAATGGAACTCTTAAGCCTTAAGCCATCTTCAGTAGAATTTTTCGATTCCTGGCCAGCCAAATTTTACAATTGTCACCCCATGATTATTTTCATCGGACCCCCCTATATAGGCGAGTGGGTCGTATAGGATCCCCTTTTGGTTTGCACCAAGCTCGGCACTGATTTCGGCTGCGACACTCGCACTTTTGGCCTCCGCACAGCCGGGGGGGCAGACGGGGGCAAACGTTAGGGTTTAGGGATATTAGAGTCTACGTTTCGGGTTTAGGGTTTAGGGTTTAGGGTTTGGGGTTTGGGGTTTGGGGTTTGGGGTACAAGCTGTTTGAGATCTGATTCCTAAAACATCTGACCCCGTACGATGTTTTGCTCGCGAGATGCAGTTGGCAGCAAAGTGAGGCGGTACAGGGACCCTAAACCTTAAACTTGCAGAGCTCAGGATTTCGAGTTTGGATGCTTAGGATTTGGGGTTTAGGCTTGCTTGCAGGGCTTCGATTTTGGGGTTTTGGGTTCAGAGTTTGGGGCTCGGGGTTTAGCGACCGACCTACGTCTAGGGGGTGTAATCATGGCACAATAACAGGCGGTATAACATCAGCCCGAAAACCTCCCGTTATGGAAAGTAGTCTTGGGCCGGGGCCCTCTGGCCCGGCGAATAGAACTCTTACCACCCATGGTGGTTGTCAAAATGATGGTCCCTTTTGGGGTCCCTAGTAGAATACGGCACCTAATATTTAGGGTGTCCAAAAAGGGGCTCTAATTTGACAACTGCCCAATGCAAAAATGTGACGTTAACACTAAGCCCTAAACCCTAAACCCTAAACCCGAAGCCCTAGAAGCCCTAAACCCTTGTCGTGTGGAGGACGCCTCGCCCGCCACCAACGCCGTTCCGGCCTTTGGAGCCGCCAACTCGCACCCTGGCTCTCAAGGGTGCTAGGGGAGCTGAGGGGCTTCAAGGGCTTAATTTGCCAAGG
Source organism: Symbiodinium natans (assembly GCA_905221605.1). Lineage (NCBI taxonomy): Eukaryota > Dinophyceae > Suessiales > Symbiodiniaceae > Symbiodinium > Symbiodinium natans. The sequence continues at coordinate 11,463 of CAJNDS010000702.1, forward strand.
CTGAAGTTCAAGGGGTTTTAAGGGCCTAAGTTTGTGAGGGTTTTGAGGAAGGGTTTGAGGGTGGTTTGGGTTGAAGGGTCGAGGATTTTGTGGCTTGGGATGTGGAGGGGTTGTGCGCTTGGGAGTGGGGTTTAGAGGCAGGCTATGCTGTTCAACGAAGGTTTCCGCGCGACCCTCGCCTCGCCTAGACAGGGAGCTCGGGATTCTACGCCCTTGTGGCCACACAGTGGCTTTCGCTGTCTTGATGAAAGCCTCCCCACTGCTCAGGTACTACTTCACCACGGCCTAGGCTCTCTGTGACAAGCCCTCCCGCACCTCACACCATGGAGATCCACCACGCGGAGATGGACCCCGGGCCAGCGCTCGGGGGAGAGGAGTGCAGCTGGCCCAATATCGCCCCAAGCGCGCGCCGATCCCCGGGCAGCGACGCCGTGCTCGAAAGTTATTTTCCGCATCGTTTGAAAGGCAATAATATGTGGGGGTTGCTCGAAAAGAGGGTGCCTTTGTGGGGTTCTTATTGTTATGTAGGTTTCTGGAGCAGTTCTCAGCGGGGGGACCCCAATTTAGAACAACCTCCATGTACCACTACGTCTCACGCGACTGAAGCTGACAACTCACCGTGGGCCTAGGGTTGAGGGTCTTAGGGTCACTGCTGATGGTACATGGGGGTTTCCGAAATTAGGGGTACCTCATGAGGGCATTCTAGGGGCCCCTTAGTGTCGTAAACTCCCACATGGGCTCTCAAGCAAAGTGCTGGGACGATCATCGGGGCTGAGCAGAACATCACCGCACTGGCAAGATCGTAGCATCAACCCTCCATCCTAGTAATCGGGTGTGCCCATGTGACCAGTGCTCCTTACAGCTCCAGTCTTACTGCTAGTGCACCAAGCCTCCCATCATTACGGACCGTCGTCTCAGCAGTAGACGGCGGCTGCAAAGGGAGCGCTTCGAAGCAAATGCAGAGTTAAGACCTAGTTGTGGCATTTGTGTTTTGAAAGATTGGCTGCAGTTTAGGAAGGAATTTAGGGTTCAGAGGTTTGGGTTCAGGTGCATCATGCTACGTTGGAGGTCCTTCAGCCATGTGTTCAGAATGTGTTGTTGTCCCGCGCGCCCAGCTTAACAAGCTCCGAGTTTCAACCGCGCCCGGGAACCGCTAGGCTCCAGGTCTTCTGAGAAGCTAGCCGTAGCCGTGAGAGATGCAGCTGCCTACGCCACGCAAAACAAGGCCAGCATGGACGAGATGATGCTGATATATGCTGATTATACAAGCTCATACAGCCCCCCCAAACCCCTCAAAAACCTCAACCCTGGACCCCACACCCCAAGAAAACCTAAAGCTCTTCTGCCTGCGCCTCTGCACTCGTGGCATTCTGGCTCATGCGGTTGCCCTTCAGATCGGTGCCTTTGGTTTCTGCGGCCCTACGTGCCTACTCAGGACCGACTCATTTTTTGGGGGGGAGTTTTGCAGTATATGTAGGGTCAGAGGTCAGAACCTTGTAGGTTTTGGAGTTGCAGGGACTTTGAAAGTGAGAAAGAGCGAACGGCTTGCGCCCGCGCCTGCAGTTCTGCGAGAGTGGATGCCTGCTTGATATCTACCGCCTCGTGCTGAAATTTGGCAGCCAATTCACCCGCCCATCTTCTAACACAGAAAATGCGAGTGATGCAGGAGCCTTCGTAATTATCTACCCATTGCACTCATCCCCTGATACTATGCCCAGACCCTAAGCCCTATACTCTAAACTCGGAATCAATCGGCCCCGATGGTCGAGCTTGAGCCCCCTGCCCTCAGCCCAAAATTCATGGTCCTCATTACCTCATTTGGAGGGGTACCTTAGCTGAGAAGTAAGGCTGGAATTGAAGGCTCATATCGCTTTGCCAAGCGTGTTCTCGGCCACCCTGTTACCCTAAGCCCTTGACGCTCCCTAACAGCGGCCCTTACCCTAAAGCCCTTTTGATCCTTGCAACCCAAAGCCCGAGAGAGCCAAGACGGGGAATGGCAGGATTGCAGGACATTCCGGCCAAGGCGAAGGGGGGGGGGGGGTTTAGGGTTTAGGGTTTAGGGTTTAGGGTTTAGGGTTTAGGGTTTAGGGTTTAGGGTTTAGGGACTTTGAGGACTTGCGGGGGTCCAACGGATGTAGGACTCTAGGCTTGAGGTTTTGGGATCCAAGGGCCTGGCTGCGGAAACCTAAACCCTAAACCCTAAACCCCAAACCCTAATTAAACCCTAAACCCCAAACCCCTAAACCCCAAACCCTAAACCCCAAACCCCTAAACCCCAAACCCTAAACCCCAAACCCTAAACCCCAAACCCTAAACCCCAAACCCCCACACCCCAAACCCCCCAATACCTCTCTCCTGGGCCAACTCTGGCTCGAGATGCTGATGTTTGGGAAATATGTTTTTCTTACCTTCCTGCAGCTGACATGCCTTGTGGCGGTTCGCCAGTCAGACCTCAGCCTTGATCCTGTGACACTCAGCGCTGCAATCTCCGAGGGGGTTAGGGCTTGGGGTTTGCGGGGTTTGCGGGGTTTGTGGGGTTTTTGGGGTTTTTGGAGTTTGCGCTCGTTGGCAGCCAACGCATTTGAAAAGACAGCTGTACTCCACTGCAGCTAAAGAAGGAGGGCATCTCTCAAGCGAGCAGGGTACTGAAGGAGCTTGAATAAATTCCAATAGTTGGCCCCACTTTCAAGAGAAGCAGCCCAAAATCCAGATTCTAAGTAGATGAGTGAACAACGCAGCAACGACTTACATTGTGCCGCCGCTGTCGGTTAGAAGAAGGGAAGGGGGCCTCAAAGGAAGTGTACGCAGCTGCTTCATGCAGTTCCGAGAACTTAAGGTGTCACGGCATCTCTCCCAAACCCGCCGCTTCTGCTTGTGGCCCCTCAGGAACGACCCTGATGATTGCTCAGAGACGTGCGGGTCGCCGTCCGCCCAGAGCGGCTACTACGAGTTGCGCGGAGAAGCAGCCAGAACCCTAAGCAGTCAAGTGCAGCGCCTCGGTGTTGAAGGGTGGCCGTTGTGTGCCATCAAGCTTGACAGATGCCTTTGTTTCGGCTTTGCTCGCACAAGGTACTTTGTGAGCACCAGCTGCGAAGCATCTGGTGCCCCTGCCAACATCGTGCCCTGGATCGATGCTGAGGACGGGAGTGCAAGGCCGCAGCTACGAAGCCCATCCCGACTTAGCAGCCAGCTAGGGGAATCCAGCGAAGCGATGCCGCGTAGAGTTGCTCGAGTGTGGGCAGCCTCTGAAGTAAACGATAGATGTGATCTTGAATCCGCACATCTTGGCATTGTGGCTTTCGAGAGGATCCTGTCAACGGCTCCTTTGTGGCAGTGTTCGTAGACCCCGTGCTCATTAACAGGATGCACCTTGCAGCTGAAATCCCGCCCAAGCTTTGCGCCCGGCCACTGGGCAGCTATCACGACTGATGCATGCATGCCAGAACTTAAGTAGCTGCCGCTGCCCAATGAGGAAAGTTGACAGCTTCTGTGTGTGCAAGCTGAGCGGCAAAGGACCACGGGGTGATCCTCGATGGCAATGTGCGTGGTTGTCGGGTTTTTTTGCTGCCACTCCGAGATATACCCCCCCAAGCCCCTGGAACCTTAAACCTGAGCCTGAGCTACATATATGGCCTCCAACCGGCATGGGTTTAGGGTTTAGGGTTTAGGGTTTAGGGTTTAGGGTTTAGGGTTTAGGGTTTAGGGTTTAGGGCCCAACAGAGGAAAAAGCACTCTTTTGTTGTGGCAGCTGCATCTCCACTAGCTCGAGCATCCTGTAGACCAGATCTTTGAATCAGAAGATTTTGCTGTTTAGCAGGTAGGGGCTTGGTGAGCACTTGTAGGCCTGAGAAGCCGGGGTTTAGGGTTTAGGGTTTAGGGTTTAGGGTTTAGGGTTTAGGGTTTAGGGTTTAGGGTTTAGGGTCGCTCCTCCGGAGGTTGTGGGACGTCTGATTAGCTGGCTCCCGCACTCGATCAAGCTTCAGGCTCTCCAGCAGCTCGCCTGCAAGCAGCATGACTCCACTCACAGGAACCCTAAACCCTAAACCCTAAACCCTAAACCCTGAAGCCTGAACCCTAAACCCTAAACCTTAAGCCCTAAACCCTAAACCCCAAACTCTAAACCCTAAACCACCTTTTTGGGAAACCCGAGTTCGAGACTAGAAGATCTTTCTCTCCCACCCAAACCTCTATACTTGGCATGCCCATTCAAATCCCTTCACAAAAATTAGAGTTGATCATGGGGATTCTAGGCCGAAACCCTGGTCCTGAACCCTGCACCCTAAACCCTAAACCCTAAACCCTAAACCCTAAACCCTAAACCCTAAACCCTAAACCCTAAACCCTAAACCCCAAACCGTGAATGAACCCTGAACCCTAAAGCCCTCAACCCTTTTGTGCATCCTGGAATGGGGAGGCTTTCTACGGAGCGCTGCCCCGAGGGAGTGCCGGACCTCCTGGCCGGCCGTTGGGCTTGGAGGGCCTGGGTGTTTAGGGTTTAGGGTTTGGGGTTTAGGGTTTCGGGTTTGGGGTTTGGGGTTTGGGGTTTGGGGTTTAGGGTTTCGGGTTTGGGGTTTGGGGTTTGGGGTTTAGGGTTTGGGGTTTAGGGTTTGGGGTTTAGGGTTTGGGGTTTAGGGTTTGGGGTTTAGGGTTTAGGGTTTAGAGGGTTTAGGATTGGCAGGGTTGAGGGTGAGACTGCATGAGCTGTGTTACTAGAGCTTCTAGGAGGCTAGCTGGTTCTTCCTGGCCGAATCAGGGAAGAATTGTGACCCCTGTGATTGACATAGGCGGATCTAGGGCACCAAGATCAGTTCCCTGTGAAGACGCTGCAAGCCTGGCTGAGGCGTCGTGCTGGCGAGTTTTGCGCTGGTTGCTGCAGTTTCAATGTGGATGCTATGGATGTCCCGGGCCAGCGCTGGGTTGGAGCCCATGGCATCCCAGCCATCTCAGGAGGGCATGGTGGTGAAGACCCCGATGGAGAACTACTTGAGCGGCTCTTCGTGGGCTGCGGGCTTTCTGCTTTCTCTGACGGCCATGCAGACAGGGGCTCTGTCAGTGGTCCGCAAGTCATGCGAGCAGGAGGCTCTGCACCTGTGTGAATGTCAAGGGAGGGGGGAGAGGGACTGTGATAAGCCCCCAAGAAGCACACGATGCCAAAGCCTCTATGCCCACGTCGCGGCCAGTTCCAGCTGTCCTCCAGGAGCTGGTTTGGCTCGTCGCAGCCTGCCCTGCTGCTCTCGGTTTGGCAGCTGCCCTGCGACTCATGCAGCTCCTCTCCAAGAAGCAGTTGGCCCACGCATGCTTGCAGTTGGGTGTTGTCCTGACGGAATTGCAGGACAACGGGGTTGTGGATATTTGCCTGTTTGCCGCCGTCCTCGCCTACTTCTTGCTCATCCTCGTCCTGGTGAGTGCAGATACCTCGACCATGTTGGTGGCCCTGAGCGCGCTGGGCGGTTCTGTGTGGACGGTGCTGAAGGCCCTGAGCGCAGCAAGGGATACTCGGTAGGCCCTTGGGACATTGCATACTTACCCTTATTGACTTATTGGGTTTAAGAGGATCCACAGTCAGGAAGTGCTTTTTCAGAGGGTTTTAAGGGCCCATCCGAGGATATCGATCGGAGCCTGACATCGGTGGAGGTGAACTCTGCCTGCTTCGCGGATAGCTCGGAGAGGCCCAAGATGGCTCTACTCCCCTGGAGCGCACTCCTGTTGGCGACCCAGGGCGGGAAGCTTGAGGACTTCTGACTTCTCTGAATCCACAAGAAGCTCTGCTATTTCTGCTGTATTCAGCTTCCTCCTAGGATGACTACGAATCTAAAAGTTATAAGGGGGTTTTCAGACGCTCAGAGCCTCCTCGGCGTAGGACCTCCGCCGACTCCTCAGCTCCTCGAGCTCCTCCACAGAGTCCCGGGCGCCCGCAGGCCTTGCCATGCGGCTTGCCGTGCTGCACCAAGGAGCCGTGGTGCACTTCTTGAGCCACTCCAAGGCGGGATTCTTGATGCTGCCTGCCTTCGTGGCCATGGTGGCCTCGTCCTGGTGCATCTCCGGTGCCCACATGACCGCCTATGCTTGCTCGGCCGGTCAGCTCACGGACTTAATGCTGGCCAGCTCCACGCATTCCCTCGCCTACGTGCCATGGCACCTTGGCAGAGACAAGAGCAGGACAAGACAGGAGACAGAGATTGTAAGTAGCTTCTCGTAAGCTCGCGCAAGCTACTTTCTGGGGCTGAGGGTCGGGACTGGCAGAGGTGTGATTGTGAGATGTAGTGAGAGCATGTGGTTTCGCCACCGCTTAAGCTCGCGTAAGCTCGCGCAGGGTGTTCAATGCCGCATTCGTGAATAGCTACGGGCTACGAATTTCGCAAATGCCTGAGTCAATGATAATGCATGGCAGGCAGACCCACTACCAAGTCATCACGGACACATCTTTCCAGCGGCTTCCCTTGGTGGCCTGGGTGCACCCTTCCACAACACGCTCGATGTCCTTACGCCAGCCAGATCCTACATCCGGGTTGCCCCCTCCACCCCTGTCTATCGCCATTGAGGACAATCAGAGCTCAGCTGTGGAAGTTGTGGAGCTTGCCCATCGTCGCGTCCCGCGTGCAGCGAGCATCATGGTCCAGGGCCCGCGCCCATCGCAACCGGAGACGACCTATCAGGTGCGCTTTGCGCCCTTGAAAACGCTGCCTACGGTGCTGACGATCAGCGCCCAGAGCTTCCGTAGGAAAGTGGTCTGGTCCTCTCTGCTTGGCAGTGTCGTCAGCATACCCACAGGCGCGGGAACAGCTTGAAATGGTATTCGGAAATTCACATGTACCACTACATTATTGGTTAAAGTATGTATATATACGTATATGTATATATGTATGTATATATATATATATATCTATATACAATGTTAGTTATCGTCACTGAGAGAAGGGCAGTCGGTCTAGAAGGCAGGCTCAGGATCGGGCAAGGCAAGGCAAGGCAAGGAAGGTGCGACGCCTGGCCAGGTGTGCAGGACGTCCACATCACCGTCAGCTTGACGGACTTCGTCCTGGGGCTTCCGCACCCTCCGAACCACCGGCCCAGCCAGAATGCTGGGCTGTGGACCGAGCACCACCCGGTGATAAATGCAAGCAAAGAGCGTTGCTCACGGCTGTGTGGGCACAGCTTGGACTGCTTCGACGTCTACCCTGGAAGACATGGTTGCTACATGGTAGTCGGCGACCGGCATCACTGGGAGGCGGAGGGCGAGCTCGAGGCGGTAAGCAATGGCACCGGAGCGGTCTCCGTGGGCTCCCCGAACCCAACCTACACCGATCGGGTCATGCGAGGCCGCCTGGACGGCTGTGCGATTGCACCGAAGGAAGCAGAGCAAGAAGAAGCAGAAGAAGCAGAAGAAGAGGACAAAGAAGGAATGAACGGCGCAGCTTCCATGCCCTGCAGCCCGCCCGTCGAGGCAGAGGCAGGCCAGCTCATCTTCAGGAAGGTTCGCCCGGACTGGCGCGGCAACGAAGCAACTCTCAGCTTTGCCCTGGATGTTGAGATCGGTGGGCAGAGGTTTGAGACCGGATTTATGCCGGTGTTGCTCCGCCAGGGGCCGCCCCAAGCAACGAAAGCCCTGGTCATGCTCCTGGGCATGAATGCCAGCGGCACGAATGTGCTGAGCAGCCAGAGCTCGGTAGACGATGAAGGCAATATCGTCGCCAATGTCTCTGAGTATGACCCAATGGCCTTCAGCAGCTTCAAGCTGCTGGTGATGCCGCTGCTGCCAGACCCGGCTCCCTGGCCGATGCTCTGCCATGTTGTCATTGGTAGCGGGACGAACGACGAGAGTGAGCGAGAGAGAGAGAGAGAGAGAGGCAGAGAGCAAATAAGCAAGCAAGCAAGCAAGCAAGCAAGCAAGCAAGCAAGAAATCGAGAGAGAGCGAGAGAGAGAGGGTTGCTCAGTAATCGGGGGCCATCACTCAAAAGCCACACAGTCTCACAGGGATGGGGGCTCAAAGGAGGCTCAACCGTCACAGCCGAAAACAGACCCGCGGCAGTGCCGGAGCTCGCCCCAGAGCCCTCAGAGAAGAAGAAGAGGGAGGAGGAGGAGGAGGAGGAGGAGGAGGAGGAGGAGGAGGAGGAGGAGGAGGAGGAGGAGGAGGAGGTCAGGGATCTGATAAATGAGTTTCCCCAGTCAGCGATCTCTGGCTGGGGACCAAACCTGACCAAACCTTGTGATTTTCATATAACCAGTGGGTGGGACTACGTTGTGAGTCGCATGGGACAGGCTTGCGTGTTTTTTCCTTGGAAGCTTGAGCGTCTTGGCACAGGAAGGGAGGTTGCCTTCATTCGCAGTGTAGGACCTCACACCCGCCTGAACACGGGCCGGTGCAGATGTATGTTTCGAGGGTTGTGGGACAGCCCCTTCCAAGAAGTGCAGTGAAGACCTGTAGCAAGCTCATGACTCTGTGTCTGCGTGTCTGTCTACGTGTCGGTGTCTGTGTGCACGCATATATGAGAGCTGGAGGTGGAGAGAAAGTAGGGGAGAACAGAGAGCTGAGGCCTTTCGGGCAAATTGGTCCGAATGGGCCCCTGCCGGCGAGGCTGAGAAGAAGCTCGCGGAGAAGCATGGCCAGTGCTCGGAGAGTGGCTTCGTGAGGTCTCGCTACGCGATTTGTGCTGCTCATGGTGGCGTCGCGCAGGAGAGATCTCTCTGGGACGAGCCCATGGCAGTCCGAATTGACCCATTCAGGGGCCAGCCAGAATCCCCACCCACCTTCACCGTTGTGCCCCGCAGGGCAAAAAAGGACGGCTGGGACCAGACATGGTCCTCAAAGGATCATTCTGTGACCATAGAGTTTGGCAGTGTCGACAGCCCCGCGGCCTGGGCAGCCAAAAGGCACGGCTGTTCTATCCTCAATTCCAGCGCAGCAGAGCGAGGCGTCCTTACCTCAGCAGATGCAATTTGTCATCTGCTTCCCAAGTGCGAAATGCACGAAATGCAGCTGTGCGGGCAGGTCCGCAACGAAAGCCTGGGGGGCCACGCAATCTGGGACTGGAGCTCACGAGTCATTGAGCGCGTGAGAACCTCACCGCTGTTGGCTCCAAAGGGTGTCGTGAAACTGCTGATTTGTTTGCAGGCACAGGCTACAGCATGCAGCCGGAGCATCCGCCGGGAGTGGCTTTATGAAGAGAGCGGGGGAGGTGTTGGCCTGAAAGGCTACGGCGTGCAGATTCCCATGCGCACCCTGCTTCAGCAAGTGAACAGCATTCCGGGCGGCTTGGCATTGTTGCAGGAGATCCGGGCCAAGCTGCCAAAGAAGGAAGCCGCCCGCTTCGACGAGGATGCCGCGAAGGAGGTCTGGTGGCTCCCGGAGCCCTCCAGCTCCTTGCTGTCCACCATGGCAGTGATGAGCGAGGACCTGGCCGCACTTGTGGCGGGCGCGCTGATCCGGAGCCCATCGGTGAAGGTCCCGCCCATGACTTCGCAGCTCCAGGCGTGGCCATGGGTAGCTATAGCCTCCTCTTGTCAAGACCCCTTGAAATTCGAGCTTAAGTTGTTTTCTTAAATTCTTACGATAAGTCAGCTTCTGGGCCCCCTGAGAGCAGGAGGCCTTCGCCAACGTCACGAAGCTTAGCATGATGGACCTCGTGGATGCGGAGCAGCTCCACAAGGTGGCGGCACTGGCGCGGCTCGTGCCGAGCCTCCAACAGCTGATGCTCTCCTGCGCCCGCTGCTCGCCCCTCCGCAAGGTGCCCCCACCAGAGAGCCTAGAGGGCCTCTCTCAACACCGCGAGCTCCAGCACCTGAGCCTCATCAACTTTCAGCTGGCCCTCCCGGCCGATGTGTTCCGAGGTCTGGGTCAGCTGCAAACCCTACGGCTGGACCGCAATCAGCTCAAGAGTCTACCATCCGCGGTCTTCCACGGCCTTCAGAAGCTCAGGGTGTTGAATCTGGACTCCAACCAGCTCCAAGCACTCCCGGCCGAGGTATTCAAGGGTTTGGACCGTCTGGAGCAGTTGCAGCTTGTGCACAACAAGTTTCCGACCCTCCGCGCCGATGTCTTCGGGGGCCTCGGCCGGCTGAAGACCTTGCGCCTGAATCACAACAGTCTCAGAAGCCTCCCGGCCGGTCTTTTCCAGGACCTTAGCCAGCTGATAAATCTGCACCTAGAGGGCAACCAGCTGGAAAGCCTAGATGGCCAGATTTTCAAGGGCCTCCATGCGATGGAGAAGCTGTGTCTCAGCCAGAACAAGCTCAAGAGCCTCCCAGCGGATGTGTTTCACGGCCTCGACCATCTGAAGGAGCTGCAGCTGAGGTTGAACAGCCTCAACGCCTCGGAAGTCTGTCAACGCAATCCGAGCATTCGAATGTGCTACTTCTGACCTGCGGGCACTCTGAAAAAAAAAGATACGGGGGAATTTGCCTGGGGACGCAGGCTTCGACTCGTGGGCTCATGCACAGGCTGGAGTGAATTGCGCCTCCGGAAGTCCTCCGGACCAAAAACAATCCAATCCACCTCTGAATTATGGTCCCCTACCTAAACCCTAAACCCTAAACCCTAAACCCTAAACCCTAAACCCTAAACCCTAAACCCTAAACCCTATAAGGCTCCGTCTTGTCATAGGCATCGCAACAACTCACTGGACTGTGGGCTGGTCATGGAGTCGGTCAGGGCTGTTAAAAGGTTTCCCGTCTTGAGGCTGCTTACCACTTCCTTCCCTCGCCAGAGTGATGCTGGAGACTGGGGCTGCTTGGTGGAGGATGTTGGTTTTCTTTTGAACTATTTTCATTTTGCCTTTGGAGGGTGATGTTCTGAACTTAGTAACTCTGCGACATGATGATAAACCTTGCATGGGATGCGCTTCTCGAGCTCTTAGAAGAATCCCTACACCTCTACTTGTGAGTTGTGCTCGAGGCCTTGAGCGTCCAGCTTCGGAGGCGCTCATTCTGAGTGAGTCACTCTGGTTGGTTTCGAGCCATTGGGATGTTCCCCTTAGACTAGCAGTCCTTCATCGGGACTATGATAGGGGGGGTACTATAATCCTTATTAAGGACTGTTAGTATAAGGGGGAACATCCCAAGCCATGCAGTTTGTGAGGCTGGGTTCCCGGTTGACAAGATTTGGAATCGTCTCACTCGGTGAATAAACAACTTCAAGAGCTCCGCGCCTGATGATTCAAGCACGGGGCCTTTACCTGCAGAAGGAAGCCAGCAGTTGCAAGTTTGAAGCCTAGAGGGCCTGTAGGGTTCAGAGTTTAGTAGCCTACTTCAGTACTTGCCCAAGCAGAAGCTTCCATCACAAAACCTTCAAGTTCCCCTTCGGCGCTGGGAGCCATGGCGGCGCATCCGGCCAAGAAGGCCAAGATGGAGAACGGCTCATCAGGCGCGACGTTTCCGAGGTTTCCCCCTCTTTTTTGGGGGGTTCAAAAAAAATATATATATATATATATAAATAAATAAGTATATATATATATAAATAAACAAACAAAATATATATATATATACAGATATATATATATATATATATATATTTGTTTTTCACTGCCCATCTGGGATGTCCCGGCTGTTATGGAGTGGCTGGTAAAGTTCGCTGTGGGTATCGCAAGCTGCCTGTGAGGGGGCCCAGCCGCAGTTGGTTTTGTGAGGCCCGAAGCCCTAAATGCCAAATTATTTCTAAACTCTGAGCCCCTCCTAAACCCCAAACCCCCTAAACCCCTACTAATTAAACCCCTCCTAAACCCTGAGCCCTAAACTCATCCTAAACCCTAAACCCCCTAAACCCTCGGCCCCAGACCCTCCTAAACCCTCAACCCCTAATCCCCGTAAACCCTGAGCCCGAAAACCCGCGCGCCTGCTTTGTTGCCTAACCCTAAACCCTAAACCCCAAACCCCAAACCCTAAACCCTAAACCCTAAACCAGGCATCGGCCCAATGGTGACGGGAGGCACAGCCCCTCAGCTCAAGGTGTCACTTACTTCATCGAGGCTCGAGTCATGATTTCGCATGAAGACCTACCCTGAACCCGAGGAGACAGACAGGCACGTAGACAAACACAAAGACACACAGACAGACAGAGAGGGCTCAGGGTTTAGGGTTTAGGAGTTTAGGGTGTAGGGTTTAGAAGCTTAGGGTTTAGGAGTTTAGGGTTGAGAGTCCACGGCTCAGGTTTCCTGGGACCGTGGTGGCGAACCCTTCTTCTCCATGGGCGCAGGTGTCGGGTTTAAGGTCTTACTTTGCATGTTGAGGGGCACGACTTGCGGCTACAGAAACCAGGGCTTGTAGGTTGGAAGGGGGTCTCGAAGTCTGGGATGGCGGTGATGAGACCGGTAGATCTCCACAACAGTGGCGTCTCTGTTGTGGCCTCATCATTTTGTTTATGAGGCCCCTAAGCGTGCCGTCCTGCTCCGCGACGCCTGCCCATAGCAACTCCGTCGGAACGGCTCTTCAGTGAGGTACACTGCGCGTGCCAATGGCCATGCATGCCACCCACCGAGAGAAGCTCTGTGAGGCAGGGGCACTTCAACCAGGCAATGGGAAGTTCTCTAAATGACGGTCCCTTTGGGGGATCCGATTAGAGTCCGTACAGACCTTTTACGTATATATATATATATACATGTATGCATATGCATATGATTTTTTTACACATGTACATATAGAAGATCCGCCAGCCAGGTTCGTCTTCCTCAGCCTTCTTATCGCATTGTACATAGGTTTTTTTTATTTACAGCAGAATCAAAGGAGGCCCGCATAAAGGAGCCTAAACCAACCCGCAGATGCCGCTGTTAGCAGGCTCGGGCTTCAAGGGTCCGACAGACAGGCTCGTCAAAGTCGCAGGTTGAGCGGCGTATGATTGAGGGTTCAGGGTTCATTCAGGGTTTAGGGTTTAGGGTTTAGGGATTAGGGTTTGGGGTTTGGGGTTTAGGATGCATCCCCAAGACTGGATAAACAACCAGCCCCACCTTCCGGGCGGACTTTCTTGAGACACAACCCAGGAGTACAGGAAACCGGAAAGCTGTCAAGGAAAAAAAGATGATAGGGTTCTTAAGGTAGGGTGCTATAAAGAGAGCCTCAGCATGTCTTGGTCTCATGTTTCGCTCTCGGAGATGTTGGCGTCCCAGTGTGCCTTTTCCCCCGTAATGTCAGCACCCTGACTGCCTAAACCCGAAGCTCCCATCCTAGCCCTCATAGCCTAGGAGCTTCTTCAGCCCCATGACCCTAAGCCCTCAATCCGAGAACCCTAAACCCTAAACCCTAAACCCTAAACCCTAAACCCTAAACCCTAAACCCTAAACCCTAAACCCTAAACCTCAAAACCTCAACAGTCAGGTGCTGCGCAAGAGGCCCGAGGTTGGCGCGGGGGCCGTGATCTTGCTCCAGGGTGGTAAGGAGGCCAGCGTCTACGACACGGAGACTTGGCCTATTCGGGACACACACCCCTAAACCCTAAACCCTTAACCCTAAACCCCCAAACCCTGAACCCTATTTGGGGGGTGGTGGTGGTATCTGAACACCGATTTGGGGGGGGGGGGGGGGGTTTCTCGAAATTAGCGGAGGGGAGAATGTTACCTTGTTTGTGTTTCCTGCATGCCTCGGGGTCTGATACGACATTCTTGTTGTGATTTGCCCAACATTCCCTACACCTGAGTTCCGAACTGTTGGATTTCTGTTGTTTGCTTTCTAGCGTTTCCATGGCTGATGGTACGATTTTGTGCCTTTTGTGTGTGTGTGTGTGTGTGTGTGTGTGTGTGTATGTGTGTATGTGTGTATGTGTGTATGTGTGTATGTATATGAACATATGTGTGTGTGTGTGTGTCGCGCTTGAGTGTGTTTTTGAGGTCTAAGTTTCAAGGCTACTGTCTTCATGCATATTGATCCAGTTCGTGTGGAGTTGAGATTCAGGTTTTAGCCAGGTGGTGGGCGTCAAGTTTCAAGTTTGATGCAGGGTGAGGCACAAGTTGTAATCGGGAGCATCTTCACATGGTCCGTAGCACATGAGCCGTATAAACCTTACAAGTCACATAACCCCTAACCCTGAACCCTAAACCCTAAACCCCAAGCCCTAAACCCTAAACCCTAAATCTTACAATTACATCGGCCTTAGTGGCCCTTGAGCTTCAAGACAGAACCCGAAGCCTTTGGTAAAGTTTCATTCGGTTCTTGAAAAGACTTGTTCGAAACATTAAAAGAGCAATAAGAAACCCTAAACCCTAAACCCTAGTAAACCCTATACCCTAAACCCTAAACCCTAACCCCTAAGCCCTAAGCCCTTGATTCAGTGAAGCAGCTTTACGATGTTGGGGCTTGGGGCTTGGAAGGCCGAGGTTGTCTAAGGTTTAAGGACCACATGGGTTTAGGTGCATTAAGGGTAGTTTTAGGTTTAGGTGCATTTAGGGTGGTTTTAGGGCATTTCGGGTATATAGGATCTTTAAAATGTTTACAAGCATGTTTAAAATGTTTACAAGCATGTTTTGCCTTTTATTTAGGTTTCAGGATCCCCCATGAAACCCAATTTCCATGACGATCCGAGGACACGAACTGGGACTTCAAGCAGGAAAGCAACTTCCAGTACCTCTTTGGGGTCAAGGAGTGCTCAAGGGAGCCAGACACCCAAGTCCGAAACTCTCAACCATGTTTGCATGCACTTTTGCTAGCCCGTTTCCCAAAACGCTTGCGCCTTCAGGGAAGGGCATTGCCTGCTGCTGCGTCGGCCAAACGAACACTTGCCCTAACCCTTAACCTTGACCTTTGAGATGGAGATGCGTGTTTTTTGCGTCCCTGTATGTCCCTGTCATTGTACGGCTTCTCGATATTCGCCTACACCCTAAACCTTAAACCCTAACTTAACTTACATGGTCCCTTCATATGGGTCTTTAATAGGGGACCCCCTTATATACCCCTTTCTTCCCAAGGGCCCACACTTAAAGAAATGTGCGTGCAGGAGCCGGACTGCTACGCAGCTCTGAGGGTCCATGATGCACGTGCAGTGCTGTTCGTCCCAAGGCCGGCGCAAGAGAAACCGCAGTTTTTTTTTTTTTTTATATGGGGTTTGGGGTCTTATGCCATAAGCCGCTAGAAAGCCCTAGGAATCCGTAAATTCTCAAGGCACTCTACAAGCCCTATAGTAGCCGCGCCACACGAGATGAATCTCTAAATCAGAATAGGACCCTACCTTCCACTAGAATCCCTAAAGAACCTCAAGCCACTGAAGCTGATATTAGAGTACATGGGGGGTTATTTAATAGTAGTGGGGTGGGAGGGGGTTTAACAACAGGTGGGAGGGAAGCCCCAAATGCCCCCAAAAGTCCGCCAGGATGGAGAAGATGTACCAGGCCTGGTGCGGCCCAATCAAGCCACCGGTGCCTGGGCGGAGGGTTTAGGGGTTTAGAGTTTAGGATTTTGGGGTTTAGGGTTTAGGGTTTAGGGTCTGGGGTTTAGGGTTTAGGGTTGGGGTTTAGGGTTTAGGGCTTCGGACTTCGAGCTGACGGGTTTCCTGAAGGGGGGGGGGGACTTTTCCAAGCTTAGGCCTCGATGAGGGCCTCGCAGCTAGGTATCGATGAGGGGCTTCAGGCCCCTCTAGCCCTAGGCCGTTTGACACCCCAACATTTGAGTCATTCTGCAAGGTAGCTTCCCTTTTTGGGGTCCCTATATAGTACTCACCTCATACAGGGACCCCCAAAAAGGAGCCTCATGTAGAGAACTACTCATTTACACTTCTTTGTGGGGGCAGATGCGACCGAGGCATGGTTCCAAAAGGCCTACGGCGTCCACGAGGCCCCAAGAAAGGGCTTAGGGTGTAGGCTTGGGGTTCAGGGTTTAGGGTTTAGGGTTCAGCGTTGAGGGTTAAGGGTTCAGGGTTTGGGGTTCAGGGTTTGGGGTTGAGGCGTTTAGGGTTCGGAGTTCAGGGTTCAGGGTTCAACCCTGGGCCTGGGAGCTCCTGGAGTGCTCGCTGGACCCAAATCGCGGTGCCAGGCTGCTCACACCGATGAGATCGTGCAGACGCTTCGGGAGTTGGGCGCCAAGGTCGTTTCAATGATGTTTGCGTGGAAGAAGGTCTATAGGGTTTAGGGTCCCAATGAGGCTTGGTGGCATGTGCACGAACTTGCGCAACCCGACTCAATGCGTGTACCGCGCGCACCATCGTTTTTGGTTTTTTGGGGTTGTTTTATTGTATTCGTGGCCTTTACGATTGTGCGCTGGATGGGCAGGAGCTTCTCTGCGTCCGCGGCTCTCCCAACAGAGACTCTCGGATCGGATATGGAGTGTGTGCCACGTTGGATCAGCCGCGGCAAGTTTGGCAGATTGCAGCAAGGATTCAGGTCTTCAGTTGGAGGAGCCCAATTTCGACGGCAAGGACCACCGGCCTCGCATGAAAGTTAATCAAGTTTCCTGCAGTCCGAAGGCCTTGCAAAGACTTGAGAGGTAGAACAACCGATACGAGACATCGCATGATCTCACACGGTAGCCTGGCTCTGATCTGCCGTGCCCTGGTTGGGCAGTGCGGTGCAGGATCAGTTTGGCTTCAACCAGAGAGGCCATGTAGGGATGGGTTGCTCCATTGCAAGGACTTTACGGAAATAAGGGACCCTAAGATAGACCCCCAAATAGTAGGATTCCCTTACAATAAGGACCCCAATAAGGTGCCCCTAATTTCGGAAACCCCAAATCTGCTCTTGGAATGTTCCCCCTTATGCTGACAGTCCTTAATAGGGATTATCGTACCCCTTTCATAATCCCTATGCAGGACTGTTAGTATCAGGGGGAACATCCCATCGTTGCTCCATTGCAAATCTGCCTCAGTTGCTGAGCCCGCGATTCTCTGCAGGCAGCGGCGCCTTGTGGGATGAGCTCAATGAAATCCGCTCGGCTGGGCTCTAAGCTTCCCAAACCCCAAAACTCCAAGCATTTCAAAAAGCCGGAAGCCTGAGATGTATGCCAGCAGGTGAAAGACGAAGAGGAGCTGAAGATTCTCCAGAAGCTTGACTTGCATGATTCAAATGCCGCTCTCTCTCCCTCTCTCGCTCTCGCTCGCGCTCTCGCTCTCTCTCTCTCTCTCGCTCTCTCTCTCTCTCTCTCTCTCTCTCCCTCCCTCTCTCCCTCTCCCTCCCTGCCTCTACTCTAGTATTATTAGTATTTGAAAATGCAACGCTAGCTGTGTACAGACATCGCTTCCAACAAGCCTAATTCAGCGCAGGCAGTTAAGAACATGTGCACACACACACACAATGACATGCGTGCGTAAGCGCGCATGCTTCTACGCAGCGCAACAGCAAAACAGCCATCCCCCGCCAGCCGCACCAACGGCACTCAGCAAGGGTTGGGACCCTGACCCGCCCCGAGGTGGGTCAACGATGTCTCGGCGGAGGCGCATCTGGAGACCATGCGTGCGGTGCAGGGCGGGCAGCGGGAGCACCTCGCGGAGGCAACCTTCAAGTACAAGGCGGGGGAGCTTCTCGGGTTTTTGAGGGTGTGGTAGTGGTAGTGGTACCTGGTAGTGGAAGTGGTGGTGGTGGTGGTGGTGGTGGTGGTGGTGGTGGTGCAAACGCTTGCAAAGGCGGCCCTGCGCGGCTGCTTCCGCGTGGGCTACAGCTGCATCTGTGGCTCTGGACGGCGCTGCTTGGCCCTAGGGATGAGTTTTAGATGTTAATTCCAGTAGGGTTTTTGAGTTCAGGGTTGAGGGGTTTAGGGGTTTCAAGGCTTTGCGTCTTTGTGGCTCAGGTATCTTGGGCTAAGAGGATCGTATCTCGGAGTGTTTTTTAGAGGGTATGTTTCGAGAGACAGGCCAGCGAAGTATTTCAAACTCGTGGCCCTTCCGGGGTCTTGTTTGCATATTATTCACGAATCACAGAGTAATCTTGTTCTATCAGTTCACGTCTGTATCATGCGATGGGTGTAGCAACTTATATATATATATATGTATATGTATATACATCTACATATATGTATATATGTATTTATACATATATATATATATATAGATACATATATATAGAGTTTTAAACAATGTCATGGTATAAGCGTGCAGTGATCTTTCTACATTGCCTCTAAGGGCAAGGTGTCCGGCCTGCTCGTTGCGGGGATGCTCCCCCTTGTGAGGCTCTGACCTCACCACCCCTTCTTGCGATTCCTCCAGAGCTGTAGAAGGCACTCAATGTAGGAACCCTGAACCCTAAACCTTAAACCAGATGATCGGGCCGAGTCAGGCAATGCCATCCTGCACTACGGCCATGCTGCTGAGCCGAACTCCGAGTCACTTGGCTCGGCCTTAGCTCTTTCTACTTCAGGTTTTATGGTAGGGTTTAAGGGCTTTCGGGGTTTTGGGGTTGGGTTTTGGGGTTTTGTAGGGTTGAAGGGCTTCAGGGTGTTAGGGCTCCTTCACAGCTCCGCAAGCAGTGACGTGTCGCCGCAAGCCGCAATTTCCCACCTGAGGCTCGTGCAGGCTGGCTCCTTGCGGCTGCTGGACATGGGCAGACGACTCAGGGGCATCCTCTGGCTGGCTCTTAGGAGGGAATGAGGGAAATGAGGTATAAAGGGTAGATAGATAGATATAAATATAACTATAAATATAAATAAATAAATATACACATATATATATATATATGTATACATAGGGCCCTAATTCCCTGCGTCTGGGCTTTTGATGCGACTCTGAGCCCCGGGCCAAGGCGCAGAGTACCATGGGTACAGTGCAGACGTGACCTGCAGCTTCCCTGTGCTTCTTGGATGCGCCTTACCAGCTCAGACAGAGACCCCCTGGTTCTTAGTAGGGAATGAGGGAATTAGGGCCCTATATACAATATATATATATATATATATATATACATATATGTATATATATATATATGTGTAGATGTATATATGTGTATATATATATATATATATATATGTACATATGTAGCCGTTATACCTCATTCCTTCATTCCCTACTAAGAATCAGCTGAGACAGAGATGCTGTTTGGCACACTTGCTGTAAAGGGATGCTGAAGACTTCAGAACTTCAGCACCAACAGGGTCCGTTCTTCTGAGAGTTCATGCTGTCTCTCGGTCCATGAGAGGGTCGATGGCGCGAGCTTCAGATTCTGGTTGCTGGTGTTGGTACTTGTTCTTCTGCCTCCCCTGCTATCACTCTTATCCGCACTCCACCTGTAAGCTCTGCCAAGACCTCGAGGCCCGATAATTGCTTAGCTTTTGAATCTGTCAAACCCTAGGAGCCCCAAAAACCTAAACCCTAAACCCTAAACCCTAAACCCTAAACCCTAAACCCCTTTAAACCCCTTTAAACCCCTTTAAACCCCTTTAAACCCCTTTAAACCCCTTTAAACCCCTTTAAACCCCTTTAAACCCCTTTAAACCCCTTTAAACCCCTTTAAACCCCTTTAAACCCCTTGAGCCTGAAAGCCTCAGGAGTGGCAGGTTCAGCCGTCCACAGCGGATCGTCTACGAGGCCCCGAGTTTGAAGGGGATGTCACGCGCTTATCCTAGCCTAACAGTCCTTTTATAGGGATTAGAGTACCCCCTATTATAGTTCCTATTAAGGACTGTTAAGTACAAGGGGGAACATCTCAAAGTTTTGAGAGGATTTAGGGCTTAGAGCCGAGCGGTACGCACTTGTGGCGTCCAGATGGGAACTGTGCAGGCCGTCTGGGACGCCGTTTTGGCCGTCGAGCGGGTGCTGCAGCCTGGCGTGTGCTACAAGGCTCCTGCTGTTCAGGGTTTAGGGTTTAGGGTTTAGGGTTTAGGGTTTAGGGTTTAGGGTTTAGGGTTTAGGGTTTAGGGTTTAGGGCAGTTCTGTGCATTGCGTGCCTTCGGCATGTTGCAGAGCAATCCACAGCTTCTATAGCCCCACCATCTTTCTTGTGTGTCCTGTCCCGTAAACTGCAAACTTCTGAACAGAAGGACATGCACCGGCTGGCGCAGCGAACGCTGCTGGAGCGCATGACATCGGCCGGGCTTTTTGCTGCTTGGCTAGTGGGGCTCCGGCTTAGGGGTTTTAAGTAGAGCCTCGCGAACGAATCCCATGACCCTAAAGCCCCGAAGCAATGTTCTGAATGATGGGCGCTGTTGTTTGATGTGCGATGCAAGGTCGGGAGTGTGGAGGACATGATGGCAGCAGGTGGGGTTTTTCGGGATTTTGAGGCCTTGGGATCCCAGACTTCAAAACCCCTTCCATTAAGTTCACCCTTTACTGCATGTGTTCCTGCCAAGACTTGACCCCCAAACCGCCTAAACTCCTAAACCCGAACTAGCCCGAATACCCTCTAAACCCCAACTACGAAACCCTAACTACGAAACGCACCCACCCTAAACCCTAAACCCTAAACCCTAAACGCTAAACCCTAAACGCTAAACCATAAACCCTAAACCCTAAACCCTAAACCCTAAACCCTAAACCCTAAACCCTAAACCCTAAACCCTAAACCCTAAACCCTAAACCCTAAACCCTAAACCCTAAACCCTAAACCTTAACCCTAAATCCTAAACCCTAAACCCTAAACCCTAAACCCTCAACCCTCAACCCTGAACCCTAAACCCTAAACCCTAAACCCTAACCCCAAGTACCCTGCAGGTCTCATGTTCCACTTCATGCCGCACGGTCTCGGCCACCAGCTGGGACTGGATGTCCACGACGTGGGTGGCTACCCTCCTGGGGAGTTTCGGAAGGACGTCGTCTAGCTTCGGGTTTGTTCGGGTTTTGGGTTTGGGCTTTGGGGTTGTGGGTTTGGGGGGCGGGGGGGGGGGGGGGTTATATAGGGTTGTTGCGTTTTTCAGGTTAAGGTATGTTTGACAGGGTGTGGAGGGCTTGTGCGTATGGTCAGACTTCTGAGGCCCGTTGACCCTTTGCTTTTCTTTTTGTGCTCTTCGTGCAAACCCTAAACCCTAAACCAACCCCAAATCCAAAAGCCTAAACCCTAAACCCTAAACCCTAAACCCTAAACCCTAAACCCTAAACCCTAAACCCTAAACCCTAAACCCTAAACCCTAAACCCTAAACCCTAAACCCTAAACCCTAAACCCTAAACCCTAAACCCTAAACCCTAAACCCTAAAACCCGAAGCCGTAAACCCTGTCAGGACGATCCCAGCGTCCAGGAGAACCTGAGGTTGGGTCGGAAGGTGAAGGAGAACATGGTTCCTTGGCCAGACTGGGTTTCGGGTTTAGGGTTTAGGGTTTAGGGTTTAGGGTTCAGGGTTTAGGGTTCAGGGTTCAGGGTTCAGTTCGGGTGGGATCCGTGTCGTCCACAGTCCGTCGCGCTGGAAGCTGATAAAAACCCCCATAATCTCTGAACCCGCATGCCGATATTCCCTCAGCCCAAACCGCCCGAAGCCCCGATTCCTAGTCCCCCAAAATAAAGGCAACCAAAAAAGTATCAAAAGGAGCCAAAACAGCCAAGGATCATGCAAGGAAGCAAGAGCAAAAATCGCTTCGAAACCAAGGAAAAGTATCAAACGGAGCCAAAACAGCAAAGGATCATGCAAACTACCAGAAACAACTCGAGAGGTGCTTACAGTGGAGCCTGGCTTCTACTTCATTGACTACCTGATTGAGGAGGCCCTGGCAGACACCAAGAAGGGCGGCTTCATCAACCAGGCGCTCAGCTCCTCAGCTTGAAGGTTCTCTCTGGGGGGGTTCTGCGTGTTGCCGTGCGCCAGGAGGTTCTTCACGAGTTCTGGGCTGACGTGGGTGGCGTTCGAATAGAGGACGACGCTCCTTGGCTGTCACTGTGGAGGTGCCATTAGGGCACCTTTCTTTTGTCTTGACTACGATGGCTCTTTGTCAGAATGCCCCCCCCGAGCGGTTCCACTGAAGTCGGAGCCCTGCAGCAAGGTAGTGATCACCAGCAACGGCTGCCGCGTTCTTACCTGTGTTCCCCGAACCGTGGAGGAGATCGAGGCTCACCTCTCGGGAGGCAAAGAGGGGTAGCTGCGTGCAAGTCGATTGCTTTGCACAGGCAGTGATGGCGGGCGGAGCTTGGCAGGCTGGTGGGTAGCTGAGCGGTGTCATATTCTCATTGGGTGGTTGTCAAAGTTACGGTGCCTTTTTGGATCCCTATTATAATACGGCACCTAATATTTAGGGTACCCCCAAAAGGGATTATAATTTTGACAACCACCCCATTATTACACCGCTATACGGCCCCAGTTAGAGGAGCCAGCGTCGGCGCAGTGGTCCCACCCAACCAATGAACTGTCCTCGCATGTTCCGTATTGCTGCTTGCTGCTTGCGCTCGGGTCAGACGACCCTACAAGCCAACGCCCACCAAAAATTTACCAAAAAAAGGCCCGCGACTGCAAAACGCTGACAGGTGAGTGCTGCCTGCTGTCGCTCCTACACCGCCGGCTCCAAGATGTGAGGGCCACACCCTTCTCACCCTCGGATGGCTCTCTCTTGCAGCTTTCTTGCTCTCCCCCACCCTCAAACCATTGCCCCTATACCCTTTCGCGCCTCACTTTCGGAGCCGCCCTGTCCTTCACACCCCACTCCACGGACTTGAGAACGACTTTCCATGTTCTTGTCCTCCCTTTCCTCTGTCTCTCTCTCTTTCTCTCTCTCTCCCTCTCCCTCCCCCCCTATGATGTGACGTTTCTCGAAACATAATGTCTCCAACGTGAAAGCATTTAGTTTGGAGTATCGAGTTAGGATGCATTGGCTCTATGGGGTGTATTGCAAATGAAGAGTGGTCATGACATCTGCAACTCAGATTAAGGCTCCACAGCCTCAGATCACCCGACTTGAAAGTTGGCCACTCTCGTGATGGTGCCACTTCGTGGTAGCGACTGTCCGTTGAAGGTGCCTAAATGCGAGGTGTTCAGACTAAAGGCTCATATGAAGAACAGCTCACTATTGGACCATTGGCGAAACCGAGCAAGCACTCGAGATTTGTCCCTTGGGGTCTTGGGGTATCGGGAGATTGCAAGTTGGATCTGGTGGACCTGGTCATGACCACAAAATTCCTGCCGCGTTCGGTGGCAGAATGCCATGGTTCAAGCACAAGAATTGACTGATGATAGGTGCACCATTGCCTCTGTTGAGGTCCAATGCTGAAGACTCGGCATACTGTATACTGTCTCTACAGGCCTGCTGAAGCAGATGCCGGACGAAGGCGGCCAGGAATACTCTCCGGGATTCTCTGCCGAATTTTGGGGGGAAGGCGCCACGGATAGCCAGGGATACTCTGCCGGACTCTCTGGGGGCGACGGTAGGCGCACTCCAGGCACACTGCGGGATTCCCTGCGGATGGAGCAGCAAGAGACCGGAGCTAGGTGGCGCGGGCGAGGACGAAAGAAACCCGGGCTAGGAGAACTGCTAAGTTTAAATTGAACAGCCCCGCACGCCGAGTAGCGTGGTAGGGAAAAACAACTCCAACCCGCTCTGTAATCTCGCCCGAATTCTCGTACCTCTCTCCCTCGCCTGTCCTTTCCATACGGTCGCGCCCAAATCTTTTGCTTGTGAGCCATCCTGTTTGCCTCGGTTCCTTTTGAAACATCGGGGCGCAGCATGTGCAGCTTAGGTGCCGGTCTCAGTGTTTTCCGGCAATTAGGAGCCTGCGAGTATCTGCTAGTGCGGCAGGAGCGCGGCCCAAAAGAAAAGACATGGTCACAATGATAACCTGCCAGTTCAAGAACTATTGCAGCGGCCCAGTGCTGGTCATTCAGTCGTTGGAACTGTCAGAATCAGCGTCGTACGTGGTTCTCCACGTGTCCATGCTACTGCTGCTCGATGTTTGCACCGTTGACCATTGAGCTGGCTGGATCATTGCTTGGTAGGTACGATGCGGGTTGCCACGATTGTGATCGTGGCACAGAGGTGGGCTTTTGTGTAGGAGACTCCTTTGGGGCTGGGGAGGGGGGGGGGGCTTCCTTTCCAAAGCCAGCTCCTCCACTGGGCTGAGATGACACAGCATACGGGCTGAGGTCAGAGGGGCATGTGGAGCACAGCGTCGCTGCAAAAACAGAGCTGGTCACTGGTCGAGGTGAATCGAGCTGAATCAAGTCGGGCAAGCCCCAGAATTTTACCTCTGTCATGAAGCCACCCGCTGCATGTGCTGCATCGGTCTTGGCTCAGAGAATCGGACGCAGCTGGTAGCACGGAGAGTAAGAGCAGCGAGACAGATGGTTGAACCCCCCCTACCCACCCCAGCCCTTGTAACATCGCACATGAAGACTTCCTCAAGCCGCTGGCCACTGGTCATTTCTGTGAAAGTAGAGCGTGGTCTCCGCCGCTCTCAGATCGAGCCTCGAGCTCAGCTTGCTAGGAGGATCTCAAGCCTCGACTTGATACAAGAAGGTGCCCAGATTTTTTTGACAGCAATTGTACCAGAAGAGTTGCTGCAACCGTGAGGCATGGAGGATGGCCAGGACAACCCAGCTCCAACGTGTAAAAGCAACAGCCTTCCGCGTGCAGGGCCTCTGGAAGACGGGCCCTAAACCCTAAACCCTAAACCCTAAACCCTAAACCCTAAACCCTAAACCCTAAACCCTAAACCCTAAACCCTAAACCCTAAGCCCTAAACCCTAAACCCTAAAGCCCAGGAGGACGACAATGAGGACTTCGATGACGAGGATGAAGTTGACGAGGCCTGGGCCCTCCTTGCTCTTATTGTTACTATTTCGCATGATTTGCTTATTTTCATGTTGTTTTTCTATATGGTATATATATATATATATGTCTATAAGTATGAACATTATTGAATTAGACCGTGTTTTTATTCGTCATGATGGTGATCCTGCCATTGCGCTCCTGCAAGGAGGAGCAAGTTGAAG
Organism: Symbiodinium natans; assembly: GCA_905221605.1. Taxonomy (NCBI): domain Eukaryota; class Dinophyceae; order Suessiales; family Symbiodiniaceae; genus Symbiodinium; species Symbiodinium natans. The sequence continues at coordinate 36,195 of CAJNDS010000702.1, forward strand.
TCCGAGAAGACGACAACCCGGAGCGTCTGCCAGGGTTCTTTCCAGAGGTTGCCCTCAGAGTTGGCTGGACAAACCTAACGAGCCCGGAAGTACAATAGTTGCCACACGGAGGATTTTTAGGGTTGGGTTTTTTTTTGCGTTTAGGGGTCAAGGGTTCCCCCCAAAGCCCCTAGACCACGAAGCCCGAAGTCTTGAAGCCGAATCAGCGCTGTCGCTGTAGATCCACTGTTTCGGACGTTCCCCCTGCTGCTAACAGTCCTTGGTAGGGATGTTGTAGTCCCTTTAAGGACTGTTAGTTTCAGGGTTTAGGGTTCCTTAGTAGGGATTAGAGTACCCGCGATTATAGTCCCTTTTAAGGACTGTTCGTATAAGGGGGAACATCCCAATCCGTGGCGTTTCGGTGCTGATCGGCAGGAGCAGAAGCCGAAGGTGCAACCTTGAGAAAGCCCTGGGCAGGGTTGAGGGGATCCAGGGTTTAGGGTTTTAGGTTTTTAGGTTTTAGGGTTTCAGGGTTTTAGGGTTTTAGGGTTTTAGGGTTTTAGGGTTTTAGGGTTTTAGGGTTTTAGGGTTTTAGGGTTTAGGGTTTTAGGGTTTTAGGGTTTTAGGGTTTTAGGGTTTTAGGGTTTTAGGGTTTTAGGGTTTTAGGGTTTTAGGGTTTTAGGGTTTTAGGGTTTTAGGGTTTTAGGGTTTTAGGGTTTTAGGGTTTTAGGGTTTTAGGGTTTTAGGGTTTTAGGGTTTTAGGGTTTTAGGGTTTTAGGGTTTTAGGGTTTTAGGGTTTTAGGGTTTTAGGGTTTAGGGTTTTAGGGTTTTAGGGTTTAGGTTTTAGTGTGTTAGGGTTTTAGGGTTTTAGGGTTTTAGGGTTTTAGGGTTTTAGGGTTTCGGGCTTTAGGGTTTAGGGTTCGGGTTTAGGGTTCGGGATTTAATCCTTAAGCCCCTTTTTTCAGAGAAGCTTTTGCGCAAGCTTGAACAACATAGGGTCGAAAAGGTTATTCCGGTCCATGAGAATTTTGAGGGTTTGGAAGGCTTTTTTGGGGTGTACAGGCTGGCTTGTCGGGTTCGGGGACTATCGCAGACACGCGTGCGCTGGAGTGTTGGCTTCGCAGTATGTCACTGCGCAGGCTTCTGAAGGTCCAAGAAAGACCACCCCATATCTCACAAAGTATGAAAGCGATGGCCTCAGACGGCATGTGAGTCAGCAGCAACTTGAAAGGAAGGCATGCGCAGTGCTAAATCCAAGGGGCGCGGATCCTGGGCGCGCGGGCCTTGCAGATTAGCATGAACGCCTCAGCCTCGTCGGATGAGCTGGCACGATGCGACTGTGGTTCAACGCGACTTGCTTCAGGATCGAGGGCAGAGCTTTCTGAACCAAGGCGCCAGTGATGGTGACTCTAGAGGGGGAGACAGACCCACTCTTGATCGCAGAGAAGGAGAGAGTATGCCCGACTCCCCTCCTCTTTGCTAAAGATCTGTATCAAGTCTAAAAACTCATCAGATGATATACTATAATTTGTACCACCAATTCTACTTGACATTACATTATTATGTGTATCAGATATCAGGAGCTCATTCAGCGTGTCATCCCCTTCGTCATCCGCCGTTTCCTGCCGGACAACACGTACGAGGACTGGAAGGCCGACTTCCTTCAGTCTTTTTTCTTCGTGCTTTAGGGGTTAAAGGTTTAGGGTTTAGGGTTTAGGGTTTAGGGTTAGGGCTATGGGTGTAGACCGGAGCAGCACAGCCAGGGGCGCGCAGATTTTGTTCAACTGTTGGGGTGTCAGGTGTAGACCTTGTTTCGGTAGGGGCCTTTCTTGCCTGAAACAGGAGGAGCCCCATGTACACCCACCAATATGCCAGTCATATGATCCTTCCTACTGCGGTGCTGCTTGCAGTCAGGTCTCAGAGTTACTGGACCTCGAGTGAGCCCAAAGGGTGTAGATCTGGCATGCGTGGCAAAAGAGTTCCGACCGGTAAGACCTTCAGGGCCTTTAAGCAAGGGCCTTTACATATTGGTTCAAGAGGGTTCCCAATATGAGGGTTTCCGAAATGGGTACCCTGTTTGTGGTTCCTATAAACCCGAAAAACTTGGACCCTAAACCCTACACCCTACACCCTAAACCCTAAACCCTAAACCCTAAACCCTAAACCCTAAACCCTAGCATGTTCTTGCAATCGAGTTTGCACAATTTTCAGCGACGGATATCTTGGCTCGAGCACCTATGAAGGGCGCAGCGAAGTGCGATAATCGTTGTGAATTGCAGAACTCCGTGAACCAATGGCCTCTTGAACGTGCATTGCGCTCTTGGGATATGCCTGAGAGCATGCCTAAACCCTCAACCCTAAACCCTAAACCCTAAACCCGCAATGCAAGGAACATAGTCTTTTCCGGGTACGTTATAAGGCATCCTTGGCACCCTAAACCCCTTTCACCCTACACCGGTGGGATGAGCCAGCGCTCTGTCTGCAGTGGCTAGGCTTCTAAACCCCTTTCGACCCTGAGGCCTAAACCCTAAACCCTAAACCCTAAACCCTAAACCCTAAACCCTAAACCCTAAACCCTAAAGCCGAAACCCTAAACCCTAAACCCTAAACCCTAAACCCTAAACCCTAGACCCTAAACCCTAAACCCTAAACCCTAAACCCTAAACCCTAAACCCTAAACCCAGCATCAACACGACTTGGGCCGCCACAGTGGTCGCTCTTCACCAGCTGTTCGGCTCGCAGCTCAGGGCTCAGGTTTAGGGCTCAGGGTCCAAAATGTTAAAGCCCTGATCGGGGTTTAGGGTTTAGGGTTTAGGGTTTAGGGTTTAGGGTTTAGGGTTTAGGGTCTAGGGTTTAGGGTTTAGGGTTTAGGGTTTAGGGTGAACCCTGAACCCACCACCCCATAACAAATGTTCAGGGTTCAAAGCCGAAAGAAAGCTTAGACTTCAACGGCAAGAGGCTGTCTGACCATCTCCCGCTCCGGGCTCCAGAAACCCCAAAACACTCCGCAACCCTCAAAGCGTAGACGTCAACTGAGTCTGTTCTATAAGCCTCATAGAACCCAAGAACCCAGACCCCAACGCTATGAGCCCTGGAGGCATTGTAACCCTAAACCCTAAACTCGAAACTCGAAACCCTGATACGCCCCAAGCTCCCTGAAACATCGGGGGTGTGCATAAGACATCTGAGTCAAGCGAGATCCGGCCCATGCGCTCGGACGAGCCGAAGAGGGAACTCCCAGTGGCCCCACCAGAGGCAAGGGAGGCGGGCGGGCCTCAGGGTTTTTAGGGTTTAGGGTTTAGGGAGGGTTTTTTTGGGGCTTAAGGCTCAGGTTTTCGGTTTTTTCTGGGCTTCGTTTGGAGCGTTTTACGGGTTTAGAGTTTTCGAGCGCTGTCAGAATACGCCCTTGTACTCTGGAGATTGGGCCCCTGATTCTTCGCCCTGAACGTTCTCAAACGCCCTAAGCCCGAACCCCCTAAACCCTAAGCCCTAAAGCCCTAAAGCCCTAAAGCCCTAAAGCCCTAAAGCCCTAAAGCCCTAAAGCCCTAAAGCCCTAAAGCCCTAAAGCCCTAAAGCCCTAAAGCCCTAAAGCCCTAAAGCCCTAAAGCCCTAAAGCCCTAAAGTCCCTAAAGTCCCTAAAGTCCCTAAAGCCCTAAGAAGCCCTAACCAACCCCAGAGCCGACCTGCCACCCAGGCCGCATCAGGATTCCGCCGCAAGGTGAAGAACCTGATTAGGCCCACCATGGCTGTAGCCCCACGCAGGGTTGCGCCCACCGGCTGGTTCTTAGTGGGGAATGAGGGAGTGAGGTACCCGATATAGTCCCTTAAAAGGGTAGATGTATATCTATATCTATATATATATATATATATATATATATATATATATTGCTTTATGGGGTCCTAATTACCTCATTCCCTACTAAGAACCAGGGGGCCTATGTTGAGGGAGGTCCACGCTGCAAGCATCTCAGGGTTGAGGAGGGTGGTGCCTTGAAACAGCCGCGGGAACGCCTGCGAAGACTTTTGCATGTCCAGGCGCGAGGTGGAGCCCACGTTCAACTCCCAAGGCCCCTTCAAGCCTTCGCCTCAGGAACAAGGCCTCCAGAGCGGAGCTGAGGGATGTTAAGTGGTTGACTCCTACCTTGCTCTTCGTGACCTTCGTTCTTGTGCCTTCCCGCTTTTGCACTTTGGACACCATTTGCAGACCCGAGGTCTTAAGACCATAAGTAGCAGAGTCACCTTCAACCGAGGTCGTCAAAGCTACCAGAAGGGGTCGACACCAATGCCGGGCACCCGGGGGTAACAGCATCTTGTGACCGGGAAGTGCCAGCAGCTGTAGCACTGTAGCATTGACTTGCAAGAGGCTGGTTTACGGTGTAGGGATTTTTGGGTTTATAGCCTTTAGGGTTTAGGGTGTAGGGTTTTGGGGTTTATAGGGCTTAGTTCCACAGTCCAGAAGTTTGCAAGAGGAATGTTCGACAACGCAACTGAATGGTAAGGCAGACACAAGGCGTAAATGGTTGCTGCAGTGATATCAGGCGGCCGATCCTCTTTGGTTTAACCTGCAACACTGAGCACTGAATCCTGAGCCCTAGGACTTCTTTCCCCGACATTTACTGGTGGATAATATCCTTTATACCCCACACCCCAAATCTCTTAAACCCCAAATCCCGTAAACCCCAAATCCCTTAAACCCTAAACCCCGAATCCTTTCAAACCCTAAACCCCAAATCCCTTAAATCCTAAACCCCGAATCCTTTCAAACCCTAAACCCCAAATCGTTTAAACCCTAAGCCCTAAGCCCTAAACCCTAAACCCTAAACCCTAAACCCTAAGCCCTAAACCCTAAACCCTAAACCCTAAACCCCAAGTTCTTTGCCAAGGTGCTGGTTGCCCAAACTCCGGCGCCGGCCTCCACGGCACAGCCCTCGAAGGCACCCAGCGGCTGGTGCGGCTATACTGGCTTTGTACCGGGCTTAGGGTTTAGGGTTTAGGGTTTAGGGTTCAGGGTTCAGGGTTTAGGGTTTAGGGTTTGGGGTTTGGGGTTTGGGGTTTGGGGTTTAGGGTTTGGGGTTTGGGGTTTAGTTGTTAGGGTTTAGGGCTGAGGGAGCCTTTGCGGAGCCATTATGGGGAGTTTGGCAGGGAGTGTGAGGACCTGGCGGGGAGGTGGGGCCTGTGGGCTCGCGCGTGTAGGGGTTAGCCCTAAACTCAAATCTTCAAAATAACCCTCAAACCCTCAAAACCTCAAACCCTTACAAACCCTTACAAACCCTTACAAACCCTTACAAACCCTTACAAACCCTTACAAACCCTTACAAACCCTTACAAACCCTTACAAACCCTTACACACCCTCAAACCCTCAGAGAGCTCCGAGACCTCGCAGGTCCCCTCTGCGCCACCAGTACCTCGATCTGCAGGTCCCGGGCTCGGAAGTGCCAACCCTTGACCCATCTTTGAGCTCGTGTTTGGGTTTTGGTTTTCAGTTTCCTGGGATTTTCGGTCTAGGAGCCGGCAATGAATGAGCCGAACCCTGAACCCTGTGGACCCCTTAAATTAAACCCCGCTTGTTCCCTCCCAGGTCCCCAAACCCTTGAAGCCGATATAACTTGCAGGCTTAAGCGCCTGCAGCCCATCTCCTAAAGCCCTAAACCCGTGAAGCCCCTAAGTCCCTAAGCCCCCCAAAGCCCAAGCCCCCAAGACCCTGAACCTGACTCGGTTTAGGGTTCCTAAATCCTAAACCCTAAACAACCCCAAGCAGGTTCCTGTTATGCACGGCGCCGGCCATTCTGGAAGGCGGATGCGCGCCGCGAGCCTCCAGCCAGGACCTCAGCTTTGGCTGGGGAGTTGGGCTCAGGGTTTAGGGTTTAGGGTTTAGGGTTTAGGGTTTCAGGTTTCGGGTTTAGGGTTTAGGGTTTAGGGTTTAGGGGGCATCGGAAAGCTTCGCAGTCTTTAGATTTCACGATCTCCTGACTCCAAGGCTCGACGCGTCTCTGAGGCTTCAGCCTCAGTTGTCCCCCCGGGAAAAGAGCCACCCCCAGCTGGAAGAGTATGCATGCAAGGTGGCCAGCTAGGATGGGTAATATAGGGGGGGCTTAACTAGACGAGGGTTTTGGGGGGGATTATTATTATTATAGTACACTATAATGTTTGGGACCACAAGGGAATCATTATTCAGACACCTATAGGGGCCGTGGCCATGCCTTCATGAATCTGAGCATGTGTCAGCGCGTCAAAACTAAGTTGAAGCCTCTACCATGCAACGTGCCGAGCTCAGAGGCTGCTGTTGCATTTGTCTGTGTGTCCACTGCCCTCTGCGCGATTTCATTCCTGCGCACGCGCGCGGAAAGCACGTATGTTAAGTGAATTCTGAAGCTGTGTATCTCTTGAATCTCCCTCATGTACGTGGGTGGGTTTATGTGTATGTATATATATACATATATATTTCTATGTATCAGTAAATCATAAATAAAAAATAATAAATTAATAAATTGTATATTGTTAATAAATAAATAAAAAAATATAAATAAATAAATAAATAAATAAATAAATATATATATATATATACAATGTTGCATCGCAGCATCGGACTTCTTTGCAGCTCAGGCAAGGCCCGCCAGAGGCCGGTCACCACCAGCGTCGACCAGGTGCAAAGGTTTAAGGTTTCGGGAGCAGGGGCCGGTTTAGGGTTTAGGGTTAGGGTTTAGGGTTTAGGGTTTAGGGTTTAGGGTTTAGCGTTTAGGGTTTAGGGTTTAGGGTTTAGGGTTTAGGGTTTAGGGTTTAAGGATTAGGGCTTCAGGGGGGTAGCGGTTTCGGGGTTTCGGGGTTTAGGTTTTGTTTTTTTGCTTCGTTCTAGCACTGGGTGACAGCAGGACAGCAGGAAGGCTTCCGGGCTTTCGGGTGCATGAGAGTGTGCACAGGCAGCGTGCTTCTAACAAATTGCAAAAGTAGTCAGGATTTGGGCAGTTAGGGGGTTCCTCCGCTGCCCAGCCAAGGTGCCTCAGCAAAGAATCGCAGCCCAAAGCAGAGGAGGCGAACAAACCCGAGGTCGGCGTTTTTTTTGGTTGTGTGGCTTAGTGAGCTCCGACTTCAATGGGCGTTCACCCCTGCCGAAAACTGCTCATGGCCAAGGGCTAGGATCTCGGGGGCTTCGGGGTTCAGAGTTACTAGATCACAGGGCCATAATAGGGTTTCCACTGCCCCCCGCCCCCCCCCCCATCCCCACACATTCGGAGGAGTCGACCTCCCCACTGGCTGCCAAGCAGCGGCAAGCATTGGCGATGTCTCTCCGGCATTGTTACGCTGGATGTCGGTTCTGAGATATCATCGATCCCTGGCACTCGTCACAAAGTAAGGACATGTGTTTCCCCGCGAGCGACAGGAGGAAGCTGCACAAGACAGCCGAAATCTACAATGCACCCGTCACTGTGGGCCACACCTTCAGGCCTGTAGGGTTATGTCGGCATCAGCTGTTGCAGCCAATTTCTGCAGTAGCTCCTGTGCAGGAGAAAGCTGCCACAGACACTGAACCACTCTGGAAGGCTGCGGGGCTTGGGTTTGAGAAGTCTGCAGGCTGCAAAACCACGGGCAAGCACAGCCATGAGCTCACTGCCAGGCCGAGGGGCACTTCTCTGCCGCCCGTGCTTCAGGCGCCCGCCCTCGACGAGTCACAGCTGCTCTCGCAGGCCGCTCTGGAGGAGACCACCGAGTGTACCCCCCCGAGCCAGGAGACCACCTCAGGATTTCACGATTTAGAACCCTAAACCCTAAACCCTAAACACTAGACCCCTTCAGGATTCCATGGCTGAAGCCCCAAACCCTCAGAGTCCCAGAGCCCCTGCGCGTTTTGTCGGGAGGCCTCTGCCGGCCCGCTCCCGGCACCACGCCAGGGCATCGGGGCCTCCCAGAAAGCGCCACTCCGGACTTCCCTGCCGCAGGCAGGGTTTAGGGCTTAGGGTTTTAGGGTTTCGGGTTTAGGGTTTAGGGCTTGGGGTTTAGGGTTTCGGGTTTAGGGTTTAGGGCTGGGGTTTTTGGGTTTATGGTTTCGGGTTTAGGTTAACAACTTCCCTCAGCCGTGACCCAAGCCAAGCCCTAAACCCTAAACCCTAAACCCTAAACCCTGAGCCCTAAAGCCCATATCAGGCCGAGCCATCCTGGCCGCGCCCGGATTCTCAGGGCAAGGCCGGGATCAGCGACGCGCGGTTTGCCCCACGCTCGTTTGGGGGTTTAGGATTTAGGGTCGAGGGTTCAGGGTTTTTAGGGTTTTTAGGGTTTTTAGGGTTTTTAGGGTTTTAGGGTTTTAAGGGTTTTAGGGTTTTTAGGGTTTTAGGGTTTTAAGGGTTTTAGGGTTTTTGGGTTTTTAGGGTTTTAGGGTTCAGGGTTTTAGGGTTCAGGGTTTTAGGGCTTAGGGTTTTGGGATTTCGGACCATTTGGGGATGATGTGGGCCATGTAGGGTTAGGATGGGGTTTCTTTTGTCAGAGGCTGGTAGGGGCTCACTGGGCTGTTCAATTAAGGATTCGGGTTCGGCTGGTAGGATCACATCCCAGGATCTTAGGGCTCAGGCGGCTTTAGGTTTTGGGAAAAGGAAATTTAGGGTTGCCATCCCTAAACCCTAAACCCTAAACCCTAAACCCTAAACCCTAAACCCTAAACCCTAAACCCTAAACCCTAAACCCTATGAAGAAAGGGTTCCTGTCGCCAAGCCCTGCGAGGTGGAAGGAGACTGTGACACAAGAAGCTCTTGGGCGGGCCTAGGCACCCCCGAGCTTTTGGAAGTGTCTAAGGGTAGTTTAGGGTTTAGGGTTTGGGTTTAGGGTTTAGGGTTTAGGGTTTAGGGTTTAGGGTTTAGGGTTTAGGGTTTAGGGTTTAGGGTTTAGGGTTTAGGGTTTAGGGTTTAGGGTTTAGGGTTTAGGGTTTAGGGTTTAGGGTTTAGGGTTTAGGGTTTAGGGTTTAAGGGTTTAGGGTTTATACGGGAGACCCCCGAGAAAGATCCCCAAATAGTAGGATCTCCCTATAGCAAGGACCCCAATAAGGCACCCCCTAAGTTCGGAAACCTCCATAGGGTCCCTTAGACCTTCCTTTAAAGGGTTCTGATGTATGGGTCCTGTAAGTTTGTATCGGGTATATAAGAGGGGTCCGCCTTTTGAGGGCCCAGATCCAGGGGGCCATGTATCTACCCTTGGAGAGTACACTGCTGGCATGATATGGCATCGACATTGGTTGAGGGTTTCGGGTTTAGGGTTTCGGGTTTAGGGTTTAGGGTTTGGGGGTTTAGGGTTTAGGGTTTAGGGTTTCGGGTTTAGGGTTTAGGGTTTGGGGGTTTAGGGTTTAGGGTTTAGGGTTGGCAGGTTGCCTGTCCTAGGATTCAACTCCATGAGGTACCACTGTACGACATGGCGACGATGTTCCTCTGGCCGCCCTCTTCCGACAAGGCGGTGCAAAGGTCTAGCGCACCGATCTAGTTGCGGTGAGGGCTGCAGTAGAGTGATCGGTCAAGGCCATGTTGGGCTGCCTACATGTTGAGATCCAAAGAATCCACCGGAGCTTCGAATGTTGGGCCAAGACGGTTTACTTCCCACCCTAGAACTCTAACCCCAAAACACTAAAGCCCTAGATATCCTGCACCCCAAACCTTGAAACCCCTAAACAAAGCCCCAAACCCCAAACCCTAAACCCTAAATCCTAAACCCAAACCCTAAACCCTAAACCCGCAGCCTCTCTTGTAAAAAGAGTACTTCTCTGCAGGCTGGGAGCGCACCCAGCAGGAGCAAGAGGCGCGGAACGCACAGGTGGCGAGCACGACCACACCCAGCCAGGGACCAAGAGAGATGGGCAGGGCTTAGGGTTTAGGGTTTAGGGTTTAGGGTTTAGGGTTTAGGGTTTAGGGTTTAGGGTTTAGGGTTTAGGGTTTAGGGTTTAGGGTTTAGGGTTTATTGTTTAGGGTTTAGGGTTTAGGGTTTAGGGTTTAGGGTTTAGGGTTTAGGGTTTAGGGTTTAGGGTTTAGGGTTTAGGGTTTAGGGTTTAGGGTTTAGGGTTTAAGGGTTAAGGGTTTAGGATTTAGGGTTTAGGGTTTAATGTTTATAAACCCTATAGGGTTTAGGGTTTAGGGTTTGGGGTTTAGGGTTTAGGGGGTTGAGGGTTGAGGGCTTATGGGCCGGCCTCCTCAGAGAACCCTGAAGCCAAATTTCGTTCCTCGGGATTTTGCTTTTTTAATCCAGGGGAGGGGGTATATTTGCAAAATCTGCAGAGCAAGTAGCATATTAATTTTCTCCAAAGTCCCAAGGCCCGAAACCTGAACCGGAAACCCCAAACCCAAGCACCTCAGACCCTGAACCCTAAACCCTAAACCCTAAACCCAAACCCTAAACCCTAAACCCTAAACCCTAAACCCTAAACCCTAAACCCTAAACCCTAAACCCTAAACCCTAAACCCTAAACCCTGAACCCTGAACCCTGAACCCTGAAACCTGAACCCTGAACCCTAAAGCCATCCATTTGTGTGCCTTCGAGGCGGAGAGCTCAACCCGGAGCCCCCGGCACCCAGCGGGAAGCTCCCGATCTCGGCGAGCCACATGGCCCAGCATGTAAAGTTTAGGGTTTAGGGTTTAGGGTTTAGGGTTTAGGGTTTAGGGTTTAGGGTTTAGGGTTTAGGGTTTAGGGTTTAGGGTGTAGTCCAGTGGTACCCCTTTCCCTTTTTTTGGGGTTTAATGTTCCCTCGTAAAGTAACCAACCTACAAAAGGGTGCACTTATTTTAATATCGTTCCTGGGCTACCAATCTAAGGAGCGAAAGGACGCCCCCTTATGATTCTTTCTAGGGCTTCGGAATTAGGGTTCATTGGCTGTGGCTTGGGAGGTGCCGCAAATCTGGCTTCTGGCTCGAGGATGATAGGGTACAGTACCGATAATAAGGAATATATCGTTTTGGTATATGAGGTCGACTTTCATTCAACAGACGCCAAGTAACCCCTGATCCCTAGTGAGCCGCCCCTATCCCTAACCCTGCGAGTAAAATTCGACACCCCCTAAGCCCGATTGGAACCCTAAAGCCCTCGGCCCTCGAACCAGCAACGCGAACGGGCAGTTTTTTGTTCTACGTCCCGTCTTGGGTACCCTAAAGATGAGGTTCCGTATTGTATTAGGAACACCAAAACAGTAGAGAGACGAGAGACCCTAGTCCCCTGAAGGGGACTATAATCTGGAACGCCCCGCAGAGTCGCAGCCTTTGAGGTTCGACCGTTCGACATGGGGAAGGAATTCCGCTGAGTGCCCTGTTCCGACAAGGCAGCGTCGTTCTAGGTGCAGGTGGGTTTTGGGGGGGTGTAGGGTTAAAACTTTGTGGGGTCTAGGGGGGTGTGGGGGTTCTAACAACCGCCAGAGAAGCATGTCCCTTTCCCAGTGGAGCCATGCTCGCTGACTGCTTGGAGGCTTTCTAGGACTTCTTAGAAGGTTACTATAGGGGATTATAGGGGTGGGAATGAATACTCATAACATTCCCTTCTGGTCCCTTTGTGATTTTTCCACAATAACCCCCCCCCCCCCCCCCCCGCCCCTCACCAAAAAACCCATTCTAACCATTCAGGCCCCGATATTGCACGGCGTTGTCAGGTTTTGCCGGGTGAAATCCCCGAGAGTGTTGCCATTGGCTGCAGGCTGGGAGCAGGCCCAGCAGGAGGCGGCGAAGAACGGCAAGAGCTTGCCTGGAGCCTCCAGCTGGAGCCTTACTCTTCGCCATATGGATGTTTGACGAAAACTAAGGGGAGACCCCTATTCTAGATCCCTTAAATCGTAGGGTTCCATACCCCTAAGATCGTAAACCCCCATATCTCTTAGAGGTTCACGGCTGGGCAGGCCCTTAAAATATTTCATATTCCTCACCTTTTTTGGGGTTAAGAGGGTCAGAATCACGGATATTTTTCAGCGGCTTTAACGGGCCAACCAAGCTGGTGGTTCCCAGGCTCATGACGTGGAGTCGGGCGGCTGTAAGTTGCGGTTAATTTGGTGACTTCCCTACCGAGGCCAATCGTTGTTTGCAGAGCGACTAGGTCAGGGGTACCTTGTCGGGTCGCAGTGCGGTGGAGTCGTAGCTTGGACTATCTTGATCTCTCTTGCGCCATGCCATAAACGCAAGATGTGCAATGTGCAGTCTTCGAGCAGAGCAAAGAAATCAGCGTTGTCCAGACCTGAATTCGTGACCTGCCTACCCTACCCTTCATAGCGTCAATGAGAGGCCTAAGCCAGATCGATGTAATGATGTCGTTTGGGAGTTGTGGAGGTCGGTGAGCTTTCAAGCTTGCGGCTAACACGTGAAATACATCAGTTCGTCAAGTAGGCCACGCCGAGCCGTGTGGCGCCATGCGGCAGAAATACAAGAAGGGAAAGCAAGGAAAGCCAGGAAAGCCAGAGAAGCCAGGACCACCAAAGGCCAGCAAGGTGCGAAAAAGCGGCGGCAAGGAGGGCCCTTCCAAGACCGAGAGGCCCCGGCCGGCCAAGCGCCTGAAGCGAGCGAAGAGCGCTCCGAAGCGCAAAGCCACCGAGCTGGACGAGGGGGACGAGGAAGCGGCGCGCTACCCGCCAGGAGTGGGCCGGGAGGATGTGGAGAGGGCCGAGGAGTACCGGAAGAAGCACCGGGTGGCAGTGAAAGGCCTTTGCCCACCGCCCCTGGACTCCTTCACGAGTGCCGAAACCTGTTTGGGCAAAGATCTCATCGAGGCCATGTACGACCAGGGCTACGATGCCCCGACACCCATCCAGGCACAGGCCTGGCCAGTGGCTGCCCAGGGCCAGGACCGCGAGCAGATGATTCCTCGTTGTGTCACTCCAGTGGGTTCTTTGTTCTGCTGTTCTTAATTAAGCGCTTTCCTTTCTTGTTCTCGTTTCTCTCTCTCTGTCTCTCTTCTCTCGCTCTCTCTCTTTCTCAGTCTCTTTCTCTCTTTCTCTGTCTCTTTCTCTGGCTTTCTCGCTCCCTCGCTCTCTCGCTCTCTCTCTCTCTCTCTCTCTCTCTCTCTCTCTCTCTCTCTCTCTCTCTCTTCTCGTCTTGTGAAGGCTTAGTAGCGGCCTGACTCTGTCCCGGGGGGCAGAGGGTGGGCACAGCATGCTCCCGTCGTCGCATCTTGCGCTGCAGGACCTGGTGGCAATTGCTGAGACAGGCAGTGGCAAGACCTGCGCCTACCTGCTCCCGGCCATGGCACGCATTGCGAAGTGGGGCCCGAAGAAGACCATCCACCAGGGCGCGGGCAAAGATGACCGGCCCCCAGCGCAGCCCTATGCGCTGGTGATGGCTCCCACGCGTGAGCTGGTTCAGCAGATCTGCGTTGAGGCCCTCAAGTTTGCAGAGGGGTCTGTTCGAGCCATGGGGATTTATGGAGGCGTGCCCAAGGGGCCACAAGTGTCAGAGCTGAAATCGGGCATTGATTTGCTTGTGGCCACACCCGGTCGGCTGCGCGACTTCATGACCGGTGACCCTAAGAAGGGGGCGGCGCCTGTTGTGATCGTCGAGGCGGTCTCGTACGTGGTTTTGGACGAGGCGGATCGGATGCTCGACATGGGCTTCGAGCCGGAGATCCGCTGGATTGTGGGGCAATGCCCAGCAGGTGGGGACTGCCAGGATGTGGTCAAGGGCAGCGCGAGGCAGACTCTGTTCTTCACCGCGACGTGGCCCAAAGATGTGCGCAAGAGCGCCTTGTTCTTCACCAGGAGCGCCGTGCAGATCCAAGTCGGCCAGGGGGTTGGGCGGCTTGCAACCAACACCAAGATTAAGCAAACGGTCAGCCTTGTGCGAGAAGAAGACAAGCTCGTTGAGCTTAAGCGCGTGCTTGCTTCGCAGCTGAAGCTGGCCGGACCTTGAACATATCTTTTCTTGTAGTAATTGTAGTAGGTTCCGTATGTTCTCTTTAGAAGGGCGCACCAAGTACAGTTCTTGCAGGGGTTCCAAGAACAGCCCAGGAAGCCCGGCGAAACCGCTGTGGTCTTTGGTGGGCGGAAGGGCACCTGCGATGCTCTGCAGCAGGAGCTCTGAGATGCGAACGGAACGCGGTCTAGTAGTTGAATGGCATATGTTGATATAGCAAAAGGCATTTCAGTACAAGTCATCATCTAACACAATATGATATTTCACCAGTCACCAGCTAAGACCACAAACAGTGTCGACCAGAACTTCGAAGCTTATAAAAGTAATGCTTTTTCAACATGAAGGGAGAAAAGGGGACGTGGGAAACCGTGAGAAGGCATTGAGAATATAATCCCTATGAATCCTTATATAGTATATTCCATATTCGCTACCAACCCCCAGTAAGCTACACATCTGAAGGAATGGCTCATGTGCCCACCATGCAGCCAGCCCTGGCGGCAGCAGAGAGAAACAGACCTGTTTGTGTCTGGGTTTCTTGACTTTGCTGTGTGCTCTGCAGCTGTGGAGTTTCAAACGCGTGGGTAGTTTAGTGGCTGCCTTGGCCAGCCTGCCTGGCCTAACAATGCCCAGCCCACAGGCTGACGACATCTGCAATCTTCATCGGCAGAAGCCGAATCTTTCGCAGAAGGAGATCGCGTCCTGGCTGGGAGTGAGTGTGCATGCCGTCAGGCGTGCGCTCAAGCAGGAGCGGGCGAGAGAGTGTGAAGAGCAGAGGCCACCAGCAGAGATGCAGCTCGACACCGAGGCATCACAGGCGCCAAGAGTTGAAACCACGACACCTTGGGGGGTGTCCCAGGTACCCTACAAAGGGGTAAATAGGGGTAACAAAGGGTTGTATAGGGTTTAGGGGTTTCCCAAAATTGTGAGTACCTTTTTGGGGGTCCCGCAGCAAGGATTGTAGTATTTTTGGGGGTCTACATCGAGTCCCCCTGTTCCGGAAATTAATTGTGCCTCCCGTGAAGGCCGAAGAACAGAAGCAGTCCTTCGGACGGCAGGGTTATGCTCGTGCAAGTTCAGGAAATGGACTTCCATTGAACAGTCCCAGCCCGGATGACGTCAAGGCGCATCAGGAATACGGGAAATTTGACTTCAAGCGCCTCACCACGAGATGCAGGCAATATGAGATGGACTCCGATGATGAATTCAACATGGACCGTGTGGAGAAGTACAAGAAAGTTGTCCAACGCTTTGAAGAGATTGACTGGAATCTGCTCGAGGTGACGTCATTGATGCCCCACACTCGCCCGATGATGGCAGTTAAGTTCAAAGCGCTGTCCGACTCCGGGTTGAGCAGTGCAATGTATGCCTTGACCTATCGCCCGGATGGCAACAAATTGCTGCCTTGGGAGATTTCACTCTGGGGCGTCATGATGCGTGGCTTCTGGGCCGTGTGGCCGGACTACGACACGCCCATGCACATGGCAGTTGACTTTATCAATGAGAAGTTTGACAACAACTCCATCAAGCTCATCGACAGCAACACGCAGAAGATGTTCCGCGATATGGCGCGTCAGAAATCGTGGCCAAACTGCAGCTTCGGAGGCCATCAGATTGCTGAGGCTTCCAAGAACCTGGTGCAGCGTTTGGCTGGAAAGCCTACCCGGGCCTCATCCACTCCGGGCATGGGCGGCATGGACTCATTCTTGATGGCGCTAATGATGGGCTCTCAGGGCCATGGACACCCGGCTCTGCAAGGAGCCCCTACGCCCCCAGAGTCTGAGGCTGAGATGAGCTGTGCGGAAGATATGGAAGATCCTTCTTTTGACGTTCAGCAGCTGCCAGGGCGTGGGCTTGGGGCCGTCGCCAGCCGTGACATTCCGCGTGGCGACACAATCTTGATGGAGAAGCCTCTTTTGGACCCAAGGCTAGATGGTGTGGAGCTCTTGCAGGAAGCTGCGAAGGGCAATTCGAAGGCCACGCCAGCAGAGGCATGGTTTGCAGAGCACTACCCTTTGAAAGTTGAGGTCGGAAGTGACTTGCCTGCAAGGATGCTTGAGAAACTTCGGCCCCAAGTAACTGTGGTTGCTGTTCGTGGGGTGACCGCGGCTTTTCGCAAACTTCCACAGCAAAAGCAGTCTGTCATCATGTCCCTCTATGACCGGTACGAGTCAGAGCTTGGTGAGAAGACGCCATATGGTGTGTTCATGACGAATTCCTTCGGCAAGGGTGCAGGTGCCATGCAAGGGGCCGTGTTCAATTTGAGCAGTCGAGTCAACCATTCTTGCAGGCCAAATGCATATCGCAATTTTGATCGCGAGCAGAATCGCATGCGATTGTATGCCTGTCGTGACATTGTTTGCGGCGAGGAGATCTGTATTGCCTATAAGGAGGTCCTTGCAACTCGTGCAGAAAGGCAGGCAGAGCTTCGCGAGCCCTTCGGCTTTGATTGTGCCTGTGAAGCATGCTTGATGCCGTCTGCTGAGGCCAAGGCATCAGATCAAAGACGCTTGCAGATGCAGGTGCTAGACGAGCGCATCTTGCAAGAGGGCGCGGTTGATGCAAGGCACGGTCTCAAGCTGGTGAGGGAGTATGAGAAGTTGTACGAGGCCGAACAGCTCCAAATGCCTGTGATCGAGCAGCGCTTCTGCTATGACGGCTTCCAGTTCGCTGCGGCGCTGGGCGATGTAAACGCTGCCAAGGCTTGGATTGACCGAGTTGTGCGGGCGAGCAAGATGATCGAGATGCCTGGCAGTGCCGCTTTGCAGAAGCACCTCCAGCTGCAGCGCAACGTTAAGGCACATCCAGTTTGGGGCAGGCAAGTGGCCGTATGACCTGCCACATTGTCATCATGGATCATGGTCACATGCAGGAACGGATGAGGGCCGCCATCTCTTCCTCTATCCTCCTCTAGGCTTGGAAGATCTTGGAAGCTTCGGAATTCTTGAAAGATCTTTGACAAGTTTGGCTTCGAGTCTGCCCGATTGCCCTGAACACGGCAGTGCGTATGCAGAGAAAACACATTTTCTGTGACTCGCCTCTTCTTCCACCTTGTCTAGGCAAAAAGTTGGAAAAGCGGACAAGTCATAGCGGCAAGAACCCCTACTGTACCGCTTGGGTGTGGATCGTTTTGTCCGTCAACGCTTCTGTCCAACGGGCGGTCTTACCAATGGCAGCAGCGTATGCCAAGTGAAGGCATTTCTAGGACCCAACCGTCTAATGTTTGGGGAATAAAGAAGCCGTTAAATGCCTGTACGTGTAAATGATCAGTAGAGATATACATGTATCTACTCAAACAAAGTCGGGCAATTCTGCTCCCCGCCATCCTCAGAGGTCCCGGAACCCTAAACCCTAAACCCTAAACCCCCTAAACCCCCTAAACCCCCTAAACCCCCTAAACCCTAAACCCTAAACCCTAAACCCTGAACCCTTTCTGCCTCCTCGGATTGCAGGAGCTCACCTGGGACCCCTTGAAGCCAGATCCTCCGGTCTGCGCCTGGTGCCGGGCACTCCACGGCGACAAGGACCTCACAAAAAGTGGGTTTAGGGTTTAGGGTTTAGGGTTTAGGGTTTAGGGTTTAGGGTTTAGGGTTTAGGGTTTAGGGATCCCCACCCCCTTAACCCTTGAAATTTAGGGGGGGGGTGAGGCCTTGAAATATTTCAGGCGGTTAGCTGGACGCCGAGGCATGATAAACCTGGGGGTGGGTGCAACAGGCTGAAATTTCAACATTCGGGGGGTAAGCGGCTGAAAATAATTTCAGAATCGAATTCTGGACCACAACCGTCAGGGGAAGGCAGAGGATGTCTGCAGACCATTAAAACAGACACACCGAAACAAACAACAACCCACGAAGCACATAAGATCACGTAAGTACGCATAAATACCACCTCTAGAGATTGTTGGAGGTTCTGGGGCAGTTGCTGCCTGGGCAGGCCGTCCCGGTACTACGTCCCCAGGGCGTTTTTTTTTGCTAGGCGGAGAACGTGACAGACCACAGACTCAAAGAGAGAGAGAGAGAGAGAGAGAGTGAGAGACTCCCACCCATGTATTGAGTAGTCCCCGGACCCCTTGGGGAAGCTTTTAGCTGGTTAGCTGTGGAATCCTGAGGTGGCTTTGCGCGCCAACTGCATTGGCCTGGGCGCGAAGAGAGGGAGCGCGAGAGCAAAAGCGAGTGAGAGCGAGAGCAAAAACGAGTGAGAGCGAGAGCGAGAAAGTGAGAGTGAGAGTGAGAGTGAGAGTGAGAGTGAGAGAGAGAGAGAGAGAGAGAGAGTGAGACAGAGAGAGTGAGAGAGAGAGAGAGAGAGAGAGTGAGAGAGAGAGGGTGAGAGCGAGAGCCGGGGACGTGGTACCATCGGGACAGGCCATTGTTCGACCTACCTACCTCCCCTTCAAAACCCCTGGCTGAAATTTCAAAGACCTTGGGGGCCCACCAGGCAACAGCAAAATCCTGAAATTTTTTCATGCTGGCGACAAGGGGGGGGGGGGGGTTACCCCCCCCCCTTAAGGGGGTGGGGATGTTTAGGGTATTTGGGCCCTGGGCGTTGTCCTAACTTATGGCAATTTTGGGGTCCTGTCTATCAGCGAGTCAACTTCGTTGTGATAAGGGGACCCAGCTCTAGAATCGAAAACAGCCACGCCTGCAGGTTGCCAGCTGAAAGTCGCTGCCGAAACCCCAAAAAACAACCTAAACCCCAATCCCCAGACCCCAGCTTTCGGCCACACAGCCCCGGCTCGAGCCCCCGAACTCCCCCGAAGAGATCCCTCTCCGCTCCACTCATGGCGCGGCGGTGCAGACCCGGGGCCCTTCTGGCCGCCCTGGCCTCTGCCTTTCTGGCCTGGGAGCTCTCACAGACGCCCTTCGGCCTTCTAGGGTTGGAAAATCTGGGGTTTGGATGGGTTCGGGCGCATGCAGAAGCTTGATGGTTCAGTCAGTTGCGGGTGAGCAAGATAGCTACAGTATCTGCAGGTTGCAGTTGAGGAGCGAACTCGGCATTGGTTCAAAACCAGATTGGCTCGAAGCACTGCTGTTGCTGCGCTCTAGCCTGAAACCGCGAGCCCCAAGTTCCCAGAAGACCGAAGCTCTTGTTTGCTTGCTCCCCCCGGCAGCTTGTCAAAGCGCCGGGATGACTGGAGCCCAGGTTTGTGTCTGGCCAGACCGCTGCAGCGCAGAGCCGACAGGAAAGAAGCGCCCGGAGACTGGGTTGCTGTTCAAGAAATGAAATTGGCATACTGAAAAAAAACCACTCCATGTGTGATTTCCTCTGTATATATTCATACATGTAATATGTGTGCATAGGAAATGTGTATACATTTTACATATAATATGTATACGTATGTGCATCTCTCTGCCCCCGCAGCAGGGAACTTTATCTGGGCTGATCAAAAGCAACCCAGGAGAGCGGCAAGCGCAGAAGACGTCGTGCTGTCGAACAAGGCACCCGGCACGGGATGACAGGGTATGGGCGTATACCATATGTATATATGTTTATATTCACCTGCACACATACACATTTATTATATATATATATATGTGGAATGTTGTGTGTGTATATATTATATACCCTGGGACTACGACGGCTTTATCAAGCATCGCTTTAGAGAGGGACGGGCACTGTGTTGCCAAGATGTGGTCCTATGAAGTTACATGGACTCGCCAGGATTTCTTGTTCGGCTCCGGCTACGACCAGTCTGAACTGGAGGAGTTAGGGTTTAGATTTCGGGCGTCACAGTGAGGGGTTTGCAAGTTGGGGGAGGTGGCTTGGCGCAATCTGAGGTGAGCGAATTGGGAAGAATGATTCCTGAATGGCTCCTTTGGTTCTTGTTGAGATTTGCCCCCTTATCTGCACACCCCGACTGAAGGAAGCTGCGCTCAAGCTGTCCCTGAGCTCCAGCGATGCTCTCTGGGATAAGGTGGACTTTGGACCGGACACTCGGAATGCTTTTCAGTGCTGCTACTGCAATAAAGACGTGAGGCGAGTTGCTCCAGTGGTTGTCGATTGCTCCCCGTGCCCAGGACAACAGGCCAGCGCACTTGGAAGAAGGCGCCAAGTGGACGCCACTTCCCAAGGATTGTTGCTCTGACTTGCATCCCTGTGTCTACATACCAACCTCCCATCTTCCGACCTCCCTCACCCTCTGTGACCAGAGGAGCAGCGGTGGATGGACCTGCCGCAGTTCGTCGCTGCGCAGGAGCAGATTGCGGGCAGCAGTGAGATGACCTCCAATGCCCTCTTCACGATCCTCGGCCAGGGTTCCGGATATCTGGAAAAGGAGAAGGTTGACGCTGCGCTTCGGTCCTGGGCTGGCAGTGAGAAGACCTTGAACCAGGTTGGGTTGGCCAGCTCCATGTTTTGGGCAAAGGCCCAGATAGCTTTCGGCTACGCCTGGCTGTATGGGATGTCCAGCTTCTGCGGGTACTTCTTCTTCTTCCGGCCACCTTTGTTCATCTTCTTCGGCATTGACCTGCTGCCGGGCACCCCACAGTGGTGGGCAAACTGAGAGGTGACAGCCGAAACGCCGCTTTGCAAGCTCGCAAGCTCACGCCTGGTCTTGCAATCCAATTTTTTCTATCACGAGATCTTGCTGAAGCAAAGACTCGGATCCAGCCAGACTGCGCATTTTAAGCACATCTGAATCTGTGCAGATAGCCATGGGACCAGCTATTCAATTGTTTGTAAGACTGTAAGGTAGGACCAAGTGCTCTGGCAGCGAAAGCAACGCCAGCTCACATCGCAATCAGACCCACGCTGCGGGAGTGACTTCCCATGGTGCAGTGGGAACCCATCTGAAAGTGGATTTGCAAAAGCTTCCGTGATACCTTGCTGCTCTTGTTCCACGATTCCCCGCCTGTCTGTAACAGAAACATCTTAAACCCCAGTCCTAGCTTGCCCTATGACCCCTTAAACCCCAGTCCTAGCCTGCCCTATGACCCCTACAAGCCCATACGCCCCTGCAAAGCCCAAAAACAGCCTCATCCTTGCGCCCACTTCGCAGGATCAAGCCGAGCGCGACAAGACGCTGTCAGCCTTTCGTGCCGCGCCAAATGACGGTCCTTCTCAAGGGCTTTCGGGCTTTAGGACCTTTAGGGTTGACAGCTTAGGGTTGGGAATTTCATAGAGAGCCATCATCTGTAGGGCACCCACCCAAAAAGGACCGCAAGATTTCGAGCTGCTCGTGTTCATCTTACAGGCTTAAGAGGGCACGGCGGCTTTGGGGTTCTGAGGCTTGGCGTCACAATCGCATTTGCTTCCTTTGTGGGGCTGAATGGCCCAGGTGCGATGACGGAGATGCCGCGCAAGGGGCAGAAAGGCAAGGGGTTCAGGGTTTGGGGTTTAGGGTTTACTCCTCAAACAGCTCCCACTGGGCCTCACGACATGCCTGCCATTCGGATGGTTCGGCAGGCGTCCTGGTAGCAACTGACGTGGCGTCCCGCGGGCTGGACATTCCGGGCGTTGCACTGGTGGTGCGCCGCCCCGCAGTCTGTCGACACACAGCTGCGCAACCTTGCGTATGCTGCATGAGAGCACAGGAGCCTCAAGAACAGCCAAGATGACACCCTTATATCAGCAGTCGTATTTTATGAAGCCCCAGAACATGCCCAATCAAAAAGGCATCTGTGTTGATCAATTTTCGGATCGCAGGTCATCTTTGACTATGCCGAGTCCAGCCACTCGCCACAGGACGGACAAGGGTTTGGGGTTTGACGAGGTTTGGAGCTCCACGTTGACAGGTACAGAATCACAGCTGCGATCTGCCTCAAAAATGCCGGAGCACCGTGGTGCCTTCCGGATTGATGCTTTCTTTGTTGTCTTTTTCCAGCTTCAGTCAATAGGGGATGCCCCCCACACCCACGCACACACTCGTAGACAGAATATGCGGTGGCCCACCGATCTGGGGATTCCTCTCTTCATCTATTCAACATACGGGTGCCCCAATCTTGAGGAATCTCAAAGAAGCCTTTTCTTGAGAATGTCCCATTAAGGACTGGACCCGGAACCCTAAAGCCCAAATTCGTTGCAGGAGGCGGCGGAAGCCTACATCCACAGGATTGGCCGGACGGGGCGTGCTGGCAAGGAGACCCTGTCCCGACTGGCCACGTCGAAAACAGGGGGGCTTTGAGGGTCCCCTTGCAGGTATAATGCATTTATATAACATTATATATATATATATTTATTTATATTATATGTACCTAAGATAGAGAAATCGGTATAGACCCTTCTGAGAAGGTCCCCGAAAAGGGGCCCTTGGTTGAGGTTATTCACCCCACGTGCCATATGTTGCTGGCGAAGGCGGCAAAAGGCAATTGATAAGCGGGGTTGCTTTGTGTGAAACAGTGTCAAAGGAGGGAAGAGCCATCACCTTCTTCGACCCTGAAAAGGCCTGAGGGTCAGGGCAGGCGTTGAGCATGCTGCCTCTTGGTGGTCTGCTGTAATGAACTGGGAGATGCAGTGAGAACGGTTGAAGGGTGGAATCAAGCTTCGCATCTTAATCCATGTGAGAATTCTAGCAACTGGGGGCGTTGAAAGTTCTCATCGTTTCAACCGGAAGTGCCGAATCTCAACTCCTCGAAAGCACGTACGGTTTGGTCGGCCTACAGCAACGTTCTTGCGCCCTCGGTGTGGTTTTCAGATCGCGACCTTGTACCTGATCTTGTGATGTATGGGGGGTTCCAGTATGAGGGCCGGTCGATAGAGCAGTTATGCGTGTCAACGCTTCTCCACCAAGGAAGCCACACCCCTGAACCCTCAACCCCTTTAATTGAATGCCCAAACCCCAACCTGCAAAGGTAGAACGGAATTCCTTGAAACGATAAAAGCACATCTGAGCACGAAACGCCAGGCTTCGGCTGCAATCCAGCACATCGACCCAGCACTTTCGCCCTTGTACAGCCCACGGACGCCCACATACCGAACCCTAAACCCTGAACCCCCCCCCCCCCCCCCCCCCCCCCCCCCCAGGAGAGCAAAGGCTGTGAGGGTTTAGGCCCAACTCCTAAGCTTTCACGTCGCTCACCCCCCTCAACCCCTCCCCCCCCCCCCCCCTCCGCCCCAAACCACCCCCAAAGCCCCCCCAAACCCAAGCCCTGAACCCGAAACCCTAAACCCCTAAACCCTAAACCCCTAAACCCCTAAACCCTAAGCCCTAAACCCTAAACCCCAAGCCCGAAAATGCGAAGTGCTCCTTGGACAGGACGCTGGCGCCTCACAGCTTGTGGGATTGCTGCAGTCGGCGGACCAGGTGCTCCTTCCTACAGTGTTTAGTTTAGGGTTTAGGGTTAGGGTTAGGGTTTAGGGTTTGGGGTTTGGAGTTTGGGGTTTGGGGTTTGGGGTTTGGGGTTTAGGGTTAAGTACCCTGTTATAAGGCCCTCAAAATACTTGCTTGGGCATTTGGGGCATCTCGACGGGTACTTGGGTGGTCTAGGGTGGCAGGGGGTAGTTGCTGGATTGTTAGACAGCTGCTGTAGTGTTTGGGAGGTTGTGCTCGGAAACCCGGATTCCTTATAGAAAGATCCTCCAACAGAGCCTCTAATCTAGACTTGTTGTGGCAGCAGGGCTCGTTAGAGATTTCAGCCGAGATACATCCAGGGTTGCGAAGGTCCCAAGCTCAAAGCCGATAGAGCCTGCTCAGACCCTCTAAGCAATTTCAACCCTTAGCCCTGAAACCCCGAACCCTGACTTGAACTATCGGCTTCTTCGCAGCGTCTCTTCCACCGCCAATGTTCATTCAAAAGTTCGTTCTCTGCACCGTTGTTGATTTTGAGGCTCAGAGCTGCTTTTGTTCAGGTGGGCTTTTGGTATCAGATTCTGGTCTGGTTTCTGGCAAAAAGCTTCCTAATACTGTGGATCGTGGAGCAAGATTTTCTGCGCATCTACCTCGTTGTCAGCACACTCTTGGTTCGTGCAAAGCTGGCACTTTCGGAATTTGTCCGTCCTGAAAACTACAGGGCCTGAGCATCAGATGATCATCTGCACAGTGCAAGGGTCCAGAACCCTAAGCCCGATATTACACCCTAAACCTAAACCCCGAAACCCCTAAACCCATAAGCCCCTAAACCCCTAAACCCCCAAACCCAAAAACCCTAAACCCCAAACCCTAAGCCCTAAACCCTAGCCCTAAACCCTAAAACCCTAAACCCCAAACCCCTAAGCCCCTAAACCTCTAAAACCCCCTAAACCTCAAGCCCTTGAAGCCCCAGAAGCCGGCCTCCTGGCAGGAGGTGCCAGCGGAGCTGCAGCAGCTGGCATCCAAACCAATGGTCAAGGCAATCCAGGGATGATGGCGTAGGGCGTAGAGTTTAGGGTTTAGGGTTTAGGGTTTAGGGTTTAGGGTTTAGGGTTTAGGGTTTAGGGTTTAGGGTTTAGGGTTTAGGGAGTGTGGGCTGTGGGATGTAATGAAGGTTTGGAGTTTAGAGTGTTTAGGATGGACGGCTTCGGTCTTGAGGGTCAGGGTTTGGGGTTCCTTCGCAAGAGCTGCCGAAGCGGCACGGTTGCTTTCGGAAGATTGGGGGGGGGGGGGGGGGGGAGGGCTATCTGCTTGTGCTTGAACGACGCACATGGCAGAAGCCTGCGACAGGCGAAGCTTTCCAAGAAGGAGAAGAAGGCGGCCAAGAAAGGCAAGGGTGCTGCCCTGAGACAGGCTCATCTTGGCTACCCAGTTTTGGCAAGTCTCATGTTAAACCTTAAACCCTAAACCCTCAACCCTAAACCCAAAACCCTAAACCCCAAACCCAAACCCCAGGTCGTGGCAAGGGGAAAGGCCTGAAGCAGCAGAAGAAGCGCCTCTGCGGCACATGACAGCCTAGCGGCTGCCCCATGGAACACCTTCTGGCCTCAACCCTACCTCGAAAGCCGGTAGATTGTAGTTAGGTGTAGGGCTCGGGGTTTAGGGTTTAGGGGTTTAGGATAAGTCTTGCTTGGGGGTGAAGCAGCCCCTATTCAAAGCCGAGGTTCGAAAAGAAGCAGCGTCGCGGAAAGAAGGATCAGGAAAAAAGGATGCTCCAATCTTCATGGGTGGGTTGTTCCAGAAAAGGCTCCCTTTGGGTTGGTTTTCTTTTTGTAGGGTTCTACGAGAAAAGGTAGCCTATACGGAGGCTGCACCTTAAAACGACCCAGAATAAACGCTCGTCTTGATGGCGGGATTCGTCAGTTGTGCTGCGCTCGCAGTTCAAGCACTTAAACAGTTTTAGGGTTTAGGGTTTAGGGTTTAGGGCTTACAAGTACATGAAACCTTTTGTTTACATTCTATGTGAGAGATGTACTCCTGACATCCTGATTCGAAGAGGCTCCCACAGAGATTGAAACGAACAGAGCGTGCGGATGTGCAAGACCTTGTCACGTGAGATGACTCACAGGTCAGGTTTCAATATTAAGGTGTCAGGTGCCAGGGGAATGTGCATCTTCGAAGTGCATGGAATATGGCATGGCAGTGCCCCCCCCCCCTCCATCCCGCTAGACTCTCCACTCTGCTGCAACGACTTTGTTGTGAGAATGTTTGGTAGAAGGTTTGCTCAGCCGCTATGCGACCTCTTGCCTAGGCCGCCATATAGTTTTTGTTCTTTAAAGGGGTCCGAAGAACAGTTGAGTTGAGGTGGGGCCGTTCCGAAACCGCAGCCAGACAGCGCCGCCTCCTTGGCACTGAACTTTTTGCACCTCTTGTTTACGCCCTCTGTCGACTTGTGTTCTAGATTCTAGGGTTTAGGGTGTAGGGGTCAGGGTTTAGGGATTGGAGTGTGAAAGAACACGGTTCTGGCTCAGCGCGATGCAGGCTTGTGTAGGCAGTTGTCTTCGGCTCTAGGGCAGGTGCGCTGCAAGACCTTCGTGCATCGTCACATGTGCGACATCGTAAGAAGGTCACGATTTCCAAGACGAAACATCATAGGTCAGAGGAAGAAGGGGGCCAGAAAAGGGGCTACCCTTACAAGAACAGCGGTCATGGTAGTAGTAGTGGCAGTCATAGCCATCCTTACCTAGGGCCGGGTGGTTCAAAGCCTGGAAACGTGAAGCTCCGAGCTTGTGAAGCTGCTGTGGATGTTTGGGCCAGTAGAGCCTTGGTTAGGTTGAACCCTTACCTACTATTTGCTTAAGAACCCTATGTTACCCTTATAAGGAAGACTATTTAAATTTTTTGAAGGGTTCTTAAGCAATTCGTGTTTACCCTATTGTGATCATTCCAACGCCTTCCGAAAGGAGTTCTCACTGCCGGGTGCACCTGCATGGCTGCGTGCAAGAGCCCAGGCGGGCCGAAGATCGGCAGAACCTGCACGAGAGTGTCGGAAGTTGTTCGTAAGGTTCCTCAGAGCGTTTTTAGTCTCTTATATAGGGTTTTCACAATACTATGGAAAGATCCCTATGCCTATGGAATTGCCTTACGTGCCCGGCCTGTTAATTCGCCCCTTGCATGACATTGTGAGATGTGAGACAGGGACGACGCCAGAGAAGCCCTCCGCGCAAACAGCCGCCCCGCCGACTTTCTTCTTCCCCGCGGCTTGGTATGGTGCACAAGGCATAGAACCTTGTGAAATATATTTCATGCAAGGCATTATGTGCTGCAACGTTGTGTGTGCGAGCTTCCTTCACAATCTCTATCCTCAATCGTGAGACCTAAGGCCTCTGGTGCCCATGGGCCGCCTGCTCAGCGCGATCCAAAGCGGCTCGCAGGCTCGCCGACCTTCGATGGGGGTTTTGGGGTTTGGGGTTTGGGGTTTAGGGTTTAGGGTTTAGGGTTTAGGGGTTGTTTTTTCCACTTTTTTCTGGGGTACTCTTATTATCTCTTATTGGGGTTTAGGATGTTGGGGGTCTGGGTATGTGCAAGGCACTGCATCTCATTCATGAAAAAGGGCGGCCCTCATGGAAAAGAAACCAAAAACCTGTACGGTTTAGGGTTTTCGTCAGCCAAAACAGGCTGAACCCCACCCTAAACCCTCCCTAAACTGAAGACCCAACACCCAAAACCGATTCTCCGGCGAGTTGGAGGCCATGACCCTGACCTGCCTAGAGGGGGTCAACTCGCTTCTGCGGGAGGCGGCCGGGTGTGCGCCCACCCCAGCAAGGGAGCTTAAAGCCCCCAAGCCCTTAACCCGGACGTCTTGTCCCTGTGTGGGGGTTTGAGGTTCGGGCTTCAAGTGTTAGGCAGCGCAGAGCCCTCCCAACCCCTAAGCTCCATAAAACTCCATAAACTCCATGTACTCCATGAACCCTAAACGACCCTAAACATCTTCAACCCCGAAACCTGCAAACCCTTAACACAGGGAAGCCCAGGTGCCAAGTTTCGGGTTTTCCGGGGGGGGGGTTCGGGTTGTTTAGGGTTTAGGGTTTAGGGTTTAGGGTTTAGGGTTTAGGGTTTAGGGTTTAGGGTTTAGGGTTTAGGGTTTAGGGTTTAGGGTTTAGGGTTCAGGGCACCCGCTCCCTAGGTTGCGACAACAGCGTGGGCATGGGATCTCACACCTGAGGCCTCTGAACTGCAGGGGTTTCGTGTTTTTGGGCCCTTTAGGGCCTTTAGGGGCTGTCGAGTCCGGGTTTAGGGTTTAGGGTTTAGGGTTTAGGGTTTAGGGTTTAGGGTTTAGGGTTTAGGGTTTAGGGTTTAGGATCTCTAGAGTTCAGGGTATCTCGGGTTCAGGGTTGTAGTTGTAGTTCGCCATGGTGCTGCCCCTGGCACAGGACTGTCGTCCTGAGAATATCGCCCCGCTCATGGGCAGCAACTGGCAGAAGAACCGCCAGACCCTCTGCTCGGAGGTGCGGGCCATTTCTGCTGTCGGTTCCTGTTCCAACTGCTGCGGCTCCATCGTGCAGCAGCATAAGCCCTGAGTGCAATCCTCAGACCTGTGCGCCTCAAACCCTAAGCTCTACATAAGCCCTAAGCCCTAAGCCCTACACCCTGCACCCTAAACCCTAAACCCTAAACCCTAAACCCTAAACCCTAAACCCCAAACCCCAAACCCCAAACCCCAAACCCTGTTCCTTCGCCTTCGAGCGTACGTGGAGGCGCAGGAGGGCAGCGACGAAGCCAAGGAGTCAGACCCGGAGTCCATGGTTGAGGTAGCCTGCAGGGGGTTTAGGGTTTAGGGTTTAGGGTTTAGGGTTTAGGGTTTAGGGTTTGGGGTTTAGGGTTTAGGGTTTAGGGTACCCTGCAATTCCTACCTCGCCCCCCCCTCTTGGAACCTGAAACCCTTCAAGTGCCCCAGAGCCCTGGAAATTCAGGAGGGCAATTACGCAGACCGTCCTTAATCATTCCGCGTGGCGGACCTGAACAGCATGGCAGGTGATCTACGATCCCGACTGGGATGTTTACTACGATCCCGAGACGCATGAATACTACGAGCTGATCGAGGAGGCCTCTCCCTCCCACTCTCCTCCTGCGCTTCTTCTCGGTCTCCCTCCCCTCTCTAATCCCTGAACCCTACATCCTCAAGCTCAAAACCCCTAAGCCCTTTATAAGCGCTCAACACTAAGCCCCATATAAGCCCTATATAAGCCCTATATGAGCCCCATATAAGCCCTATATAAGCCCTGTAGAAGCCCTAACCCCCCAACCAAACCCTGAATTCCATCACTTGAGCCAGCTGGCCTCTCAGGAGTTGCAAAAGTGAACCTGCGGCCTGCAGCTTCACAAGCGCCTTCCTGGAACAATCTTGAGACTTAGGGTTTAGAAGGTTTAGTGTCGTGGGGGTTGAGGGGTTATAATATAGGGGTTTTGGAAGGTTTATAGGGTTTGTAAGGTTTGTGGGGTTTAGAGTTTGTATGGTTTATCTTGTTTATAGGGCTTGGGATTATGGGGTTGAGGGTGTATAGGGTTTGTAAGGTTTACGTGGTTGGCAGGGGCTCGAGCCTAGTAATAGGGTTTATAGTACCGTGTCTGGGGTTTAACCCTGAACCCCCAAGCAGTATCGGCAACAACCGGCTCAAAACCCTAAGTCCTCAGACCTGAACCCTAACCCGAAACCCTGACCGCATCTTAGTTAGCCGAGAGCTGAAGATTCGAGGCTGCAGGCTGCAGGGCACGGTAGGGGATGGTGTAGTTAGAGTTGCTCATGTAAGGGTTGTTTTGCAGCAAGGTCCCTTTGTCAGAGGTTCTTCTTGTACTTCATGTCTGCTCTCGACTTTAGGGAAGCCCTCAGAGGGACCCGTGCTCAAAACAACTCGTGTATGTCTAGCCCGCAGTTCACCATTACGTCCTGCGATGGCAAGTGGATGAGCAAGTCCAAGTTGAAAGAAGTCCGGACCGTGCGGCTAGTGCTTTGCAAACGTTGCATTCCGATGTCCGGCAATGCCTACTTTGCACAGGCAGTCGTACCCTGAACTCTGCCACCCTGAAGTCTGAAGCCCAAACCATACTCCCCAAGCCCTTAGCCGTCCCAAACCCCTTACGCCGGCAAAGCGCTAGGGACTCGCGGCGGAATCTCCGGATCATTTCCACGGCAAGCCATGCACAAATCGCCCTCAAGAGCCTGGCTCACAGCCCAAGACCCCCGAACGTTAAACCCTAAAACCCAGGATCCCGATCAAATGTTCACACATCTCCAGCTCGCGAGAGGGGCATTCGTTCACAGCCTGGGGGCAAAGTTCAGCAACAACGTCTGCATCTCTGTTATATAGTTTTGGGGACCACTCAAGGGCCCCGTAGCTTAGTAAGCCCTGTACCCTAAACTCTGCCGCTATCCCCTCTCCCCCCCCTCCCAATGTGCAGCACCTCCATGGCATCAGCGCTGCGGGACGACTGAAGGACGCCATGGCCCAGCAGGTGCCCGCCGAAGGTCCCATCAAGCCTGTCGCGGTCACCATTTCAAGAGTGTTAAGATTAATTCAAAGCCATGGGTGGATTCCTAGGATCATACACAAGTATGGCTTCCGGGCTGAGTAGGGTGGTTTTAGGGAATTCAGGCCTTTTTAAGGAGGGTTTAGGTGTCGAGAGTCTAGGGCTCCAAGTTTGGGGTCGGGCTTTCTGATTCTGCCTCCCTCCCGCACCCTGCAGTAGCACAACCAGATGAAACCCAGTACCGTAGAGTTTCGATTGCAAGCCCATAATGGAGCTACCTGAACAGGCAGTCCGCTGTAAACGGCGGTTCCCTATATATTCGGGGTCAAGCGGAGCAGCCCCTCATGTTCAGCCAGTCGCTGCCTTTTTAAGGTTTGTCTCTCTGATGCCTAAACCCTAAACCCTAAACCCTAAACCCTAAACCCTAAACCCTAAACCCTAAACCCTAAACCCTAAACCCTAAACCCTAAATTCCTAAACCCTAGACTGCCCTTTATCTCGGGCAAATGCCAAGGCCACTGTCAATGTGCTCATTATCGTGGGCAAGGAGCTGGCCCATCCCTTGCCGCTTGCGGTTTAGGGACTTTAGGGGTTAGGGCTGCGGGGTTCAGAGCTTCATGGGTTGAGGGTTCAGGCTTTATGGCTTTAGGGTTC
The DNA here is from genome assembly GCA_905221605.1 of Symbiodinium natans. Taxonomy (NCBI): domain Eukaryota; class Dinophyceae; order Suessiales; family Symbiodiniaceae; genus Symbiodinium; species Symbiodinium natans. The sequence continues at coordinate 66,422 of CAJNDS010000702.1, forward strand.
AGAAGTTTGGAGCATTCGGGTTCAGGGTACAGCTTTGTGGGGTTTAGTCCTTAGGGCGACAAGGGGCGCCCAGCCCTGAACTGAACTCTTGCACCCTGAGCCCTATCTCGTGGCTCCTGGGTGCAGGATGACGTACCCATCTACGAGGCGGACCTCAGCACTGAAGGCATCCGCGAGGACCTCGAAGATGGTGGGGTAGTTTAGGGAGTTATTCATACGTTTCAGAAATTTATAAAGTTTAGGTTTTGGGTGAACGCCCCTTTTTTTTTTTTTAATAAGTACGTACCCTGCAATGCAAAGCTCCGTATGAGTCATAGGATGCCCTCCCAAAACGGGGCCATTGATTGCAAGAGCTGGCGTGTAACGAGCTGTGGATGGAAGACGTCGAAGATGTCCCCGAGAAAGTTTGCCAGCCGGCGGGCAGTTCTCAAAACTTGAGGGTTTTTTGGCTACCCTGAACCCGAAAACCTATAAACCCTGAATGATAAGGCTCCATAATCCATAATTGGAACCTCAACAGTGACCATGATTCAAGTTAGGGCATCTACACTGTGGCTTCAATCGCAGGACAGTCCACACTTGGACCAGTTCGTGGTGCACGCGGCTTTAGATTTGGTTCGGGGCTTAGGGGGAGCTGCTGGAATCTTGGACTTGCGCAACCTTGCACGAGATGTGAGTGCCAAGAGTTTTGCCGAGACACGTGTTGTATATCCCTACTTTGAACAACAAATGAAAGAATTATTGGTTGCAGTATAGATATACTTGTATATTCAATATACTAAGTACATAAATCACTAAAGTGTCACTAAAGCTGTGTATACATATACATATGAATATATACATTCATTTACGTTTATGTATATATATATGTGTATATATGTATATATGTATATATGTATATATGTATATCTGTATATATATATATATGTATATACATATATATATGTATATATATATATATATATATATTATATTTACATTGATGTATACTTGTGTTAATATTAAGGATACTGCAGCTGCAGTTGCTTAGGGAGTCTTCCTTTACTTGTAAGCAGGTCGATGAGATGGTTTGGAGCACCTCCTCCATGTTCCTCCGCGTGGTGGACAAGTGTGGACCTGAGTCTGAAGAAGAGGAGGTAGAGCTCAAAGGGGGAGCGGGGTGTCCATATACATATTGTGTACATACACACAGGTGTTATGTATATAATATATACACATGCACACACATGAGCATCTATAAGGTTCTATGTGCATCTATACCCATCTATTTTTTATTGGACTGCTTTGGCTTGTATCGGGAGTCGTAGATGGATCCGCTCCCCCACCGGCAGGTTCAACGACTTCCACGTGTCAGCTTACTGCACAGCGGGCCACGCCAGGGCCCCAAGGAGATGATTTCTTGCCCTCAAAAAGTCCTTAAACCCCACAAACCCTAAACCCTATAAAGCTTAAGCCTGTTTTCCGATTGTTCCTGGCGTGCCAGGTGCGGATGATGTTGCTTCACAAGTGCGGCGCCCAACATCGGCGCCTTGTGGCTCGCCCCCCCTGTGACAAAAACAAACATGGCCAGAGGCACCGAAACGAGGAGGCAATTCGCGCCTTCTTTGCAGAGCTCCACGACTTGTTCATCAAGGCGATGTTGAGCTGCTGGTCCTGCAGGGGAGTGTTATTAGACGAAAGAATGCTACATTTTTCTATATTAGATCATGTTATATTATATTCTACTATATTAGGCTATATCATGCTATATGATTCTATATTGTACTATCTCTGTTGACGCTGGCCGTCAGTCTTGTCTACGGCGAGGCATCGCCCATCAGATTCTAGGAGTGCTGGCCCTCTGAGGCCCATTCCAGACTCCCTCAGCGCCCATCGAATCTCCAACCTTCGATGCGAAGGTGCTGTGAGGGAGGGACATCACCCTAAACCCTAAACCCTAAACCCTAAACCCTAAACCCTAAACCCTAAACCCTAAACCCTAAACCCTAAACCCTAAACCCTAAACCCTAAAGCCCCATCAAAGCATGGCTTTTGCAGTTGTGTGCCTTTTCCCGATGCCCGACCTTGGATGTGGAGGTTCGAGCTGCTGGCCAGAGGCGGGAGTGCCAAGTTCTGCCATGTGCTGCATGCAGTTTACTACGCAGGTTCTTCTGTTCTATATTCTAGATTAGGTTCTGTTTTGGATGTGGGATGCAGATATCTTATTGTTATAATGTGTGTATTATATATATATATATATAGTTTGGAATGAATTTGCTGGTTCTTCCGACCCTGGAGGCACTTCCGCGCATGACCTGACGGCGTGGTGAGCACCCGTGCAGCGACCCGCGCAGCAATGGTCAAAGAAGCATGCCTCTTCACTGTGTTGCTGCTTTGCTGTTATGGAGCAGGTCAAGGTCCAAACAAGGCCTTAGGTGAAAAACAGTGCGTCTGCCGTAGTCGAACCCCGAACCCCGAACCCCGAACCCTAAACCCTAAACCCAAAACCCTAAACCCTAAGTACTGTTCAGCTGGAAGAGAATCGCAAACATCTGGGATGTCTGTGGGCTTACAGCCGGACGTGCAGATGATCTTACGTCAGCATCTGCAAGCCACATTTGCAGACCTGTGTGCGCAGGGGGCGACTTGGTCGGAGCTTCTTGAACCTCCTTGAACCAGTCAGAATCCTGACGCCTCAAGAAAATCCGCGAGTAAAGTCGAGAACCCTGTCGGTGGTTTCCGAAAACAGGCGTCCCATTCGGGGTCTACAGGGGTAGTATTTTGATGTAGTTGGGCAAAAGAGTGGGAGCCTCATTTTGTGGAAACTCCCAGTTGCAGTCGCCCTAGCTTGGCGCCCTTGCCACTTCGATGCCGGGGACGCATGGGTCAGCCTGCCAGGATTGCGCACGCGCAGTGCTTTTGTGAGATTCCAGACTCTACGCCTTGACACTTCCGATGTTGCATGGGTTTCCTTTTGACTGAACCCTAAGCCCAATCTTATACCGTAGTTGTTACACTGTATCTTACAAAACTTGCAGATTTGGTTTTATATCTTACCGCTGGACTCATCTTGCTGGCTTTTGCCAGGGCTGGCTGTGGCTGCGTGCACGAGGAGGATTTGACAGGCACGGAGCTGCATCTGATACATATCACATACATCAAGTTACAATGCCTACTGCACAATATCAGAATATATTTATACAGATATATGTACATATTGATGTATAGCACATATAGCACAATCATAACATGCACTATGAACTTGCCCTTGTGCCGTCAGCCCCCTCAAGATGAGCTCAAGCTGTGGAAGGACAGCAGCAGCTGCTCCTCCCGTGGATTGATGCATGCGGCCCAGGTGGAGAACTTCCAAGTCTCCGGAGTGCGTACCATTAGCACGTGCATGTAGAATAGACCGTAATGAGAATTGAGAACAATGATGATCACAGTCATGAGGGTCATCATGGTACAGAGCCATCGTACGAAGTACTGCGCATGACCATGCCAAGAGCAACGACGAGAAGCCAAGTTCGCTGAGGTGGCTGGTGTCGTGGGCCTCAATGAAGAAGTGCACCCTGGGATGTTTCAGGGTTTTTTGGACCAATGCGTGAGCCCGAGCCAGAGCGTATATATATATATATATGTATGAAGACACGCATGTATGTATGTATGTTTGTATGTATGTACTATGTACTGTGTATTGTAGACAGTCTACTGTATACTGTATACGGTATACTGTATACTGTGTACTGTGTACTGTGTACTGTGTACTGTGTACTGTACTGTATGTGTGTATCTATGTATGTATGCAATGTCATGGAATGTAGGATTTTTCATATTGTTCATGTAATGTACTGTAGCTATGGTATTCCCTGCTACGCTATTGTTATGCTATGTTATGTGCAGGACATGCTCGTAGCAGGATGTACCGCTATGCTATGTCATGTTCTGCTATGCTGCGAATTTTTCATGACCTGTTCTGCTCTGTGGTATTATGTCATGTCATGTTATGCGCAGCACACGCTCGCAACAGAAAGTGCAGGAAGTCATCCTGCAAGTCTGTTTTTAAGAAAGGCAGTATGGAGTCCCTACTTTTGCAACGGGACGTGACGATGGCAATGAGCTCCACACGTCGCGCAAGCATCTTGACAGTCTCCTTAAGCCACCATGGACTTAGATGTCTAAAACCACGCACCGGATGATCTGTCGCGCAAAGGGCCACTGGCTCCAGGAAAGCGAATGAAGACATGGCTGTGGGAAGTGTAGCTGTATGCGCCGTCATGCAGGGGCGAAAGAGTGCGTCAAGCTACATGCCCTCTTTCATAGGTCCGACCTCTGCCCTAAGTGGGAGCCTTTAAAGCCCATGCCCTGAACAAAGCAACGTCCGAAAGAGAAGTTGGTATCTCCTCCGCGTGCTACGAGTAACATCTCAGCTCACTTAGGCACCCTGAAGGCCCCCAAAAGCAGCAGCTTGAGCATGGACTCATTTAGGGTTCTTTAACGTTAAAAAAAAACCCTAACTAGGCACCCTTAAGGCCCCCCAAAAGCAGCCGGAGAGTATGGACTCATTTAGGGTTCTTTAACGTTAAAAAACCCCAACTAGGCACCCTTAAGGCCCCCTAAAAGCAGCCGGAGAGTATGGACTCATGCAGCTGTGCTTGCAGCTTCTGCTCGCCAGTCTGGCTATCGCTGAGACCTGCGAGAGGAGCTTCCGGTGTCAGTCTCTGGTAACCCTAAACCCTAAACCCTAAACCCTAAACCCTCTCTACACCCCCCTGTAACTTATACGGTTGGTTCGTAGGGAAAGGGGGAATGAAGGTACCCTATATAATCTCTTAAAAGGGTATTTCTAGGGTTAGTAGGCTCTTTGAGAAAGGGGGAGTGAGGTACCCTATATAATCAGTTAAAGGGTATTTCTAGGGACCTCTGTTGGTTCGTAGGCTCTTAGGGAAAGGGGGAGTGAGGTGCCCTATACAATCCCTTCAAGGGTATTTCTAGGGCCCTAATTCCCTCATTCCCTGCTAACCAACAGTAAGGTAACGACTGGGAGCATGAACTTCAATGGTTGTCGTCCTGTGAGGCGATGCCCATTGGGGCAGCACTGGACTCCGGGGCAGGACCATTGCAGGCAGGCTCACGAAAAAAGGTGGTCAACATTGTGGATGGGCCCTTCTTTTGGGTGCCCTGAACAACAGGGCATACACTCTAAGGGGCCCACAAACCCTAAACCCTAAACCCTAAACCCTAAACCCTAAATGTTTTCTGAAGAGCTCGAAGCCTAGTCCCGGCACCCTGAGGTATGACCAGCAAGGTCAGATCTACTGCTCTTGCGAGGAGTATGTCTCAGTGGACGGCAGCGCCATGGTGGGGGATTTGCAGCTCTGGGGTCCTTTTTTTGGCGTGTGGTTGGGCTGGTCACATTCAAAACTTCCCAGGGGGCCGTAGATCAAGAAGGCTCGATTCGCCCCTTACGGGGTCGAGGTGCAATTTCATTGGTGAGATCAAACTGAGGTACCTGCCTGCCGTGTTCGGAAGGCCCGAGTTGCCAAAACCTGCTATCAAGTCGGTTACGGCAAGTTGCGGAATCGGCAAGAAGCCTTAAACCCTGCTCAGCCCTCTCAAGCCCGTAAAATTGAAGGCCTTCAAGCCCTGAAGCCCTACAAGGCCCTACCACTAAACCCCCAAAGCCTTGTGCCTTGTACTACAATTGAACCCCCTACATCCCAAGCCCTCTTCACCCGCAGGGCCTTTTGACGCCCACCACGCCTCGCGGTACTGCCCTGCCTTCGGTGCGCCCCCACTGCCGCTGCCGGGCCCGGTGACGCTGGCCCCACTGAGGGTTGTCAGGTTTAGGGTAAAAGGAGGGGGGCGCGCCAGAGGAGTGTAACCAAGACCCAGCGAAACCCTGAAGTGCAGACCTGGGGCTTCGAGACCAGCTCGAGCTTGACACTGCGCGTGAGGCGTGCGATGCTTTCAGCCTCCGATTTTCATCCGACTCATCGGGAGAGGCGCCCGCGATGGCTTCAACCGTAGAATGTTCTGTGCCGGAGGAGGGCGAATTCATGTCTGCAAGGCTTGTTCGGACTGAAGCCATTGTAGCATCCGTAGCAATCAACCCTTAATATGGTTTAGGGTTTAGGGTATTAGCCATGAAACCATGGAACCAGAGGATCACCTGCTCGTCACGAGCACTGGCGGGATGACAAACCTCCTGGGTGGAGGCAGTGGCTGCAGAAGTGGGATGCTGATGAGTTGGTCTCTTCTACTCGGAGTTTATAGGGTGTAGGGATTAGGGTTTACGGTGTAGGGTTTCTACCCCTGGGTGCTGGTAGGTGCAGAGACGCAGTTTCCCAAGCTTTCAAGCCCCAGGCCCTAGAAGCCCTAAGCCCTACACCCACCCTGAGACCTAAACCCTGGAAACCCCAAACCCTCTAAACGACAATTCGCCTGAGAGGCACCACGTCGGAGGGAGGCTACTTCGTAAGGCGCAGTGGTGCCTTGTTTGTTTCTTGCATTCTCTGTTCTTCCCCTGGCTTTGGATCTGTGGTTGAGGGCTGCTACGGGACTCTTGTTGATCTTTGGATGGCCCCAAAAACCCAGAAGCCGAATGTAGAAGACGCCTGCAAAGCCACGTTGCCATCAGCTCCGGTCAAAAAGATAGCGGCCCTCTTCCACCCAAGCGACATGTGTTCCATCCAGACTGTGCCCAGAAGCCTGGCGCGTTGGCAGGTTTTCTTTTCCAGCAAGCGGCTCAAGCGAAAGTTGGGCAGCCGGCAATCGCAAAGTTGCGAAGAACGTGACTTTTTCACAAGGTGGATGAGCTGGGCAAACTCTATTGCGGGTTGTCATAGGGCACGGTTTGAGTCAAGGACGTGTCCATGCCTCTGATTGCATGTCTGTGAGACTTGTCCACGCCAAGTCGGCTTTGAGCTGGTTGTGGCAGGAGCGGGAACAATTGGAACAATTACAATTACTTCGTCGAACGACGAGTATGCGGTGACCCTGAATGTCACATCGCGCGGAGAGTACATCAAGTTTGAAGTGGGCGCATCCAGAGGCCAACGCGGCAAATACTTCTAACAGTCACCGTGTCAATAACACCACCACCTTGACCAGGGAACCTCTGATACTATTGTGACGACTATGGTGTGATTACGACGAGTGTTTTCATACAGCTGTAGACTGGTATGAGCAGAGTTGCTGTCGATCCTGTTGCACGAATCCCCGGTCACCACATCTTGGGGAAGGTGTGTCTCGGGAGCCGGCTTTAAGGAAATGCAGGATTTACAGTAGCTCAGTATGCCCGGACGTCACCGAACCATTGATTTCAAGGTCTTCAGGCCCGAAAGTTCATTAAGGAGAAGTGGAAGGTGAGTCGTGTGAGCTTGGTGATGCCAAGCCATGAAAAATCTTGCTTCATGAGGCAAGCTCGGCAAGCTCCTAAACTCGCGCGCCACGCCGGTGCAGCAGCACCCTTGCCAGGCTTCTCACCGAACTTCTGGGAGCCAGGGCAGATGGATTTTGAGATGGAGCTCATGGTCGATGTTGGCCTCGATGCCCGGATTGCAGGGAGATGGTAGGGGAAGGCTAGTAAGTAGTAGCCTGCTTCACTGCCAAAACCCTAAACCTTAAACCCTCAGCCCAAAACCCTAAACCGCCCTCAACCCTAAGCCCTAAACCCCCCCCCCAAAACCCCCCAAAAACCGAAGCCATTCTGCTGAAGAGAGCCCCCCCTTGCCTCTGGCAGCTCTCGGAATCTTTGAAGCAAAGGATGGCCTTGAGGCCTCGTGGGCAGATGCGGGGCAGGCGCCTGGTGGGAACATGCGCGAGCACGCTCAGGTGAAAACATCAATAAGAACAATAGAAAGATCAGTACTCGTAGAATAGTATAACAAAGAGTAAGAGTAGGCTGATAATCGCAACAACGCAAAGGCAATGATCATAAGAACACAAGGGTTCTGCGATTGGAGGGTCTGTCGGAACTACTTGACCTCTGAGCTTCGAAGCCCCTGAATCCCTGAACCCCAACCTCCCACCCCTAAGCCCTGCGAGGTGTTGCTCGTGTCGGCTGCACAGCCGCACAGTTCCCGGCATGCTAAGTTGAGATCCTATCACCTAAAGCCCCAAAACCCATAAGCCCAAAAACCCCCAAAACCCCCAAAACCCCCCCAAAAACCCTACTGCGAGGCCTCGATACCGGCGCTCGTGGGCCCGTTGGGCGCTGTAGGACCTTGCGAGCCTGTTGAGCCTGTATGGGAGGTTTCCGAAATGAGGGGGGTACCTTCTTGGGGTCCTTCATTATAAGGGGATCCTATTTGGGGATCTATATTGGGGTGATAAGGGGATCCTATTTGGGGATCTGTATTGGGGTCCCCGATTTTTCGCAAACCCCCGTATGCTGTTGAGGAATGTCCTCCTGAACCCGTGTCCAGGACTGCTGCCGCTGGACTTCTTGGTGGACTGCCAGGTCACAGACGCCGGGCTCCGAGCGCGCTGGACCGGTGGACTGCTGGGTACTGCAGGACAGCAGGGTTTAGGGTTTTAGGGTTTAGGGTTTAGGGTTCTGTAGGGCTTGAATTAGTGTTTTAGGGGTTTTAGGGTTCTGTAGGGTACCTAGACATGAGTAAGGGGCGAGCAGGGACACACCAGGCGATAATAATTTAGAGAGCTGGTCAGGTGACTTTTTGGGCCTTGGCTTTGAATGGAGGGTACTATAATCCCGTTTAAGGACTCCTAGTATAAAGGGGGAACATCCCAATGTTCACACACTGTCAGCCTCCCCAAGCTGCTCCTATCTGGGCGCCATTTGCTTCGCAAGGACCTCATGGTGCCGTGGCTTTGGCTGCCGCCGGGAGCACCGAGAGCTTCGGCCGCGCCGTGGCGGCTGTGCAAGGACATCATGTACAGCTGCAGATGTTCAGTAATCATAGTAATGCCAGTGATACGAGCAAAAATCGTAGTCGCAGTAATGGTGGTAATGAAGTTAAAGCACTCAGAACGCGAGCAACGAACAATGAGAACGTTGAATTCGAGGCATCGAGGAAATTGGACAACGGGCTGTAGCCAAACAATGACTTGACTAGGTAGGCCCTGGGGATGCCTTATTTAATACTATAGCCTGTATGAACATCTTTCGCAGGAACATCTTCGGAGGATTCAAAGGGCCAGCCTAGACAATAAAGGGCTTGTGCGGCAAGTGCGGTAAAACACACCGTCTTCATTATATCTAGAACGTATTGTTATTATGAAGCACGGCTACTACTAGCACGATCGTTGCTGTTCATAGCATGTCTGCGATGATTGCTATTATTAAGATTATTGTATCTGACAAGAAATTCCAATCATGACTATTGCTGCCATTATTACTTTGAATACTTATCTTGGTATTCTGCTGTTGTAAATCTTGTATTCTTAGATTTGTTACATTAGTATTACTATGAATGCAATTATTGCTGCCGTTTCTAAGAGATGCTGTTATTCGTACATTTACTAGGATGATTACTCTCATAATTACGATTACTGCCATTGATACAATTACTCCTATTACTGTAGTACTACCATTACCATTATCACGATTACTATTACTAGTAGTGCTTTTGGATTTCTTACTTTCCTGTTACTACCACGACTATGATTATCATTATTCTTAATTGTCTTACAACTGTTTTCAGTATCAGCATTATTCTCGTTCTGAAGTGGCCTTCCCTTTCTGGGAGGACCTGTTCAGAAGCCAAGCAGTTCTACTACATTCCGCGGTCTATCATATTCATACGATGAGTATAAGTATCAATAAGTATAGATACCTGTGTGCGCGTGCATAATTCCATGCAAAGCTCTGAGCCTGAAAGCGCGGCTCCCCACTGATTCTTCGGAAGGAGGGGAAGCTTTGTCACTGCCGGGCGCCAGGCTGGATGGCGGCAATTGGGGTTTTCGACAGCTGGGTAGATTTTGATTCGGGGCTGGGTTTAGGATGTGGGGTCTCGAGTGTTCAGAAGTTCAGGGTCTGTATCGACCATGCATGAGAATCCTAACTCCTACCAACTCTTGACCGCATAGGGGAGCGCGAGCCGATCCTAAACCCTAGGAAGACCCCAGAGCTTCCTTCAGGCCTTCGGGTGGTGGCCTGTGGCTGGCACCCACATCTTTGCCGGAGGCCGGCAAGTTGTGTGTCGGATCATCTGCAGTCGTACACGTGCGGACAGCGTGCAAGAGCGGAGCTTCAATGGCCTGATTCACTTGTTGCCTGCTGCGGGTTGGACAAAATCTTTTGGGTCCTCCTTTCATTCTAGCCACAGCCTGACCACCTAAGCCCTAAGCCCCACAGCCCCAAGCCTTCCTTCTTTTTCTTCCCAGAAGCCCCAGCCACAGCAGCAAAGATGTAGGCAGGAGTCCCAAAGAAAGCCTAAACCCCACCCGAAACACAGCCATCAAAACATCCTAAATCCCTAAGCCTGGAACCCTTGCCTCGAAAATCCAGTGTGTTTTTTGGGTTTAGGGTCTAGGGTCTAGGGTTTAGGGGTTAGGGTTTAGGGGTTAGGGTTTAGGGTTTTGGGTTTAGGGTTTTGGCTTCTTTTCAGATCGCGAAAGTCAGACCCTGTCTGTTGGCTGGCGTGGCTTTGCAGGCCATCCCTGCACTGAACCCCCAACCCCGAACGAAAGCCTAAAGCCCACGAACCCTTACACCCTTGAGCCCCTGAAACCTAAACTTTACGGCCCAAAACCCTGAATCCCCAGGACCCGCCAAGCCGTAAACCCCACAAACCTACAGCCTTACAACTCGACAACCCGACAAACTTCCAACCCCACAACCTTACAACCCCCCTAAACCCTACAACCCTACAACCCCTTAAACCCTAAACCCTCAAACCCTCAAACCCAAGCCCTAAACCCTAAACCCTAAACCCTAAACCATAAACCCTAAACCCTAACCCCTAAACCCTAAACCCTAAACCCCTTGTGAGAGGACCATGAGTCGCTCCGCCGCACGCTCTTGGCCACCGGGGCCCGTGGATTGCGCCTCGCGGCACCGACGGAGGTCCCAGAGGCGGGCTGAGGGCTTCGAGGGTTTTTGGGGGGATTCAGTTTTTTGGGGTTCCGGGTTTGGGGTTCAGGGTTTTGAGGGTTTTGGGGGTTTAGGTTTTTGAGGGTTTTGAGGGTTTTTTTGGGGTTCAGGGTCTTGAGGGAGTTTTGTTGGGTGTTCAAGGTTTTGGAGGGTTCTGGGGGTTCAGGCTTTTGAGGGTTTTTTTGGGGTTCAGGGTTTTGAGGTCTTTTTGGGGTTCAGGGTTTTGAGGGTTTAGGGTTTTGGGGGCTTTGGGGTTTGGAGTTTAGGGTTAAGGGTTTGGAGTTTAGGAATTCGGCGGTTCAGGGGTTTCGGGTTGGGCTGTTCTTATGGGCTCTATGGGCTTTATTTGACAGACCTGCAGGAGAGAGCAGAGGGGCGGAAGCTTCTCGGTGGGTTCTGGGGGACTGTGGGTTTCGGTCTTCATAGCTTCGCGGCCGGTGTTCATTCTAAGGGCAGTCATATGGGCCCTTATTCCGGCCGCTTCCCTTCTTTAAAGGGTTCTGGAGGTATGGGGACATATAAGGGGTCCCTTTCAAGAGCCTATATTAAGGGACCATGTAACAACCCTAAGATTCATGGGGTCTAGGGTCTCTTTAGGGTTACTTTGTTCATTTGTTTTTGTTGTTGAGTGAAGGTCCGAGCCAACTTCCAGCCTAAACCCTTTAAGCCCTCAACAAAAAAACTAAACCCGAAGTTGTAGGATCTAGCGCACGCCCTAAGCCCTCGTTAGTTCAGGGTTTTCGGGTTTTTTAGGCGCTCAGAGAACTACACAGACCTCCTAAGACCCCATGAGGACTTCAGGGAATGTAAACTCCTGTGAACCAAAGAAACAACCAAAGAAACCCCAAACCCTGCACCCGAAACCCTAAACCCTAAACCATAAACCCTAAACCCTAAACCCTAAACCCTAAACCCTAAACCCTAAACCTTTACCCTAAAGCCTAGCCCCTCTCCTTGCAGGTGCAGCCTTTCGAGGTGCAGGTCGAGGCGGCTTTGTGTGGCAAAAATCAGCATAGCGACAAGCAAATCTGTTCTTTACCCAAAGGCTCCAATGTAGTTCCTTTTTGGGTTAGTTATAGGGGATTCTAGTATACTACCCCAAAAAGGTACTACACAGGAGCCTTTGGGTAATGCTAGAATCACTGAGGCCCTAAGCCGTAAACTCTCTCTTGTGCCTAAACCTTGTAAGCTCCCGCAACCCAAATGCCTATAAGCTCTACAAGCGTGAAAAGCCATGTAGGACACTCTCCAAAACCTAAATGTGATCCCAAAAACTAACTTAAAGCCCATGCAAAGCCCTCTAAGCCAACGAAGGCTCGTCATGAGAATCCCCCCCCCGCCCCCCGCCCTCCACACACCCCCCCCCCCCGCCCCACCCCTAAACCCTTAAACCCTCAACCCTGCAAGACCTGCGGACCCTACAAGCCCTGCAAACCTGCATAGACATTGAAGCTGCTCCCTAAACCTATCAACCCTAAACCCTCAACCCTCAACCCTCAACCCTAAACCCTAAACCCTACTGCACCCCAAGATCTAAACCCGAAGCCCTGCAATGTCTCAGCGCAGGTGGCCACGCCGCTGGCTTGCCTGCAGCCGCAGAGCGCCCTCCTCGAGGCAGGAGCCGGAACTTTGGGTTTTCGCATTTTCAGGGTGTTTAGGGGCCTTTGGGTTTCAGGTGTTCTATTGGTTTTTTTAGGGGTTTAGGGTTTAGGGTTTCAATTTGGGGATTGAGTGGTTTAGAGTTTTGGGACTTTGGGTTTTTGGGATTTTAGGTTCTGAGTTTTTTTTTTTGGGGGGGGGGGGGGGTGGGTGATAGGGGTGTAGGGTTTAGGGGTTCAGGGCTGACGGTCAGGGTTTTTGGGTTCAGGGGTGTAGGTTTTGGGTGTTTCGGTTTGGGGTGCTTAGGTGTTTTTTTGGGGGGGGGGGGGGGGCTTAGGGGTTTAGAATTCAGGTGTTTAGAGGGGGGGTCTTGGGGTTTTGGTATTTGGGGATCTTAGGGGCGTTGCGAGGTTGAAGGTTGGGGTTGTTTTTGGTTGTTGGGTTGAGGGGTTTGGGGGGTTTTGGGTTTAGGATTTCAGTTTTTGTTTTTTTGGTTTCGGGCTTCGGGCGACTGACCTGCAAAGCCAGCTGGAAGCACCTTTAGTTCTTACTTAAGCTCTGAGAGAGAAGCTATGTGGTCCCGTACCTTCTTCTTATTAATGAAGAATAAAGGACCACGTAAGTACCCTAAGACAGGCCAGCTTACTTGTGCCACAGGGCAACAACCAGTCAGGATTCGGAGCATCTGCGCGCTGTGTTCGCAGACATCTCTCTACCATGAAGTAAACTATAGAGAAGGTATGTTGTATAATATCTTGCATGTATGTTGTCCAGGGATGTCTCAGATTCAGGGCGGGTGGGGAGAGGGGGCCTGCGGGGAATTATACCCAGCTACACCCTAAGCCCGTAACCTTGAACCAAAAGCCTCAACCCCCCCCTGAAGCCCTAAATTCCTCAAGGCCCTCTTAAACCTCGAAGCGCCTAAAGCCCCCTATAAAATCCTCAACCCCCCCAACCCTAAGCTCCTCAACACCCCCCCCTAAAAAGCCCCCTAAAGCCGCCCCATCCCGAAAAAGCTAAACCCGAAACTCTAAACCCTTAAAGGACCCCCCCCCCCCTTAAACAGCCTCCCTATAAAGGCCCTAAACCCTAAACCCTAAACCCTAAACCCTAACCCCTAAACCCTAAACCCTAAACCCTAAACCCTAAACCCTAAACCCTAAACCCCCGCAGAGGCGGCCTTGGTCTCCGGCAGCCTCGAGTCCCTTGGGACGGGGACGCTTGCTGCGCCGCTGGACCCGGCATCCACGGAGGCCAGACCGCGATGGTGTATATGAGCCCCTTTCACTTTTAGGGTTTAGGGTTTAGGGTTTAGGGTTTAGGGTTTAGGGTTTAGGGTTTAGGGTTTAGGGTTTAGGGTTTAGGGTTTAGGGTTTAGGGTTTAGGGTTTAGGGTGTAGGGTGTAGGGTGTAGGGTTTAGGGTTTAGGGCGTATAAGGTAATATAGGGGTCGGAACAATTACTAATAGTATTCCCTTCGAGTCCCTTTATATTTATACTATACTAACCCCCAAAACCCTATGACTCAGGCCCCCCATATTGCAGTGAACGGCGAGAGTAGTGATAACAGAAGTAATAGTAGTTGTAGTAAAATCGTACTAGTTGAAATCGTAGTAGTAACTGTGCAGCAATTCTGGTCAGAATTAGTAAGAATACTGTAGTGATAATCGTGGCAGTAGTAAAAATAGAAATAATATGAATAGTAGCAACAAAGTATCATACATAGGTAGAACCCTAAAATCCTAAACGAGCGTAGCTTGTAGTATACTGTAGTACATTTTGGTATGTTATTCGAGTGCATGATTGTATGCTATGGTATTTGTGTTGGGCTGTAGGGGCTCGGCTCGGTTTTCCACGTCTTAGGCTTCAGGTTTAGGGTTGAGGGTTTAGGGTTAGGGTTTAGGGTTTGGTGTTTGGTGTTTAGGGTTTAGGGTTTAGGGTTTAAGGTTCTGAAGGGTTTGCAGGGTTCTCGGGAAGCGGACGTGACAAGAAGGCACGAAGAGCCAAGGGAGTCGAGCATGTCTTCGCATTCCAGTTTTAATTCCAGTTCGCTTCCATTGTGTTTCCTCTGCCCTCTGAGAGGATTGCTCCCGAAGTAAGCTTTAGGAATTAAGGGTTTAGGGTTTCGGGTGAGGATGTGCTTGACGATTGTTGCCTATGTTGGAGCTGAGGGCACCATGAAACTTCTTTGTAAACGCTGCAAGTGGACCGCCTCGGCCCCGCTTGAGGGGCACAGGGGTTGTTAGGGCTCTGGGTTTGGGGGTTAGGGTTTAGGGTTTAGGGTTTAGGGTTTGGGGTTTAGGGTTTAGGGTTTAGGGTTTAGTCATCTAGTCAGAAACCATGTAATCATAGAAGCTCCACATGGCAGAAAGACCAGCAACAGTCAGTCACGGCTTGGGTAAAGCCTTCCCTCCACATGACATCAAGCTGGCTTCGCCAAACGGAAGAGTCGTACACGGCATGTAAAGAGACCCGGCGTGGTCTCTTCTTTCCACGCTTGGTAGGGAAAACATCAGGGGTGCAGTCCGCGGAAGTCTGCGACCAGTGGGTCTTTCAGCTTGACCCCACAGGCCCCTGGTATTCTTAAATACATGATGAGACTACTAGATTGTTATGTTGTTTTTTGTTATATTGATATATTTTGAGATTACTATCTTATGTGATTGTCTTACCATATGATTATATATTTTTAAAACTTCATATCATTATATAATTATATCAGTATACAATTATGTTGCTATGTTGTTATGTGATTGTATTAGTATATTAGCACATTAGTATATCATTATGAGATATCATATCTCAGTTATCCCAGACTCCTTGGCCTGCAGGCACTGCTTACGCCGGATGCCGCGGCGGCAGGCAGCTTTCTCTCGTTCAACTTGTGAGGGGTATTGCAGCAAAGGTTGCGCTCAAGCTTGTTGACTACGGTTATGTCTTCTGGATGCTGCCAGAGCCTAAAGGGGGCACCCAAACTTTTCCACCAGAATTTCTGTATATAGTGGTATTGTACTTTAACAGCATCTGTTTATACTTCTACATGTACCATAATATCCTTATAGAGCTATGTTCTCTTCTTCTTACAGTGTTCCACTATCATTCTTACATGATTACATCATTGCATGGTTGCTTTACTTATTACATCGGTACCAGTGTAAAGAGGCCTCTTCTCTGCCATCGCCAATGCGTCGGCCAACATCGATGGCTTTACGGAGTTGAGGCTGCGGCGCCCCCGCGGCTTAGTAGGTTAAGTCGGTTCTTTTATAGGTTATTTTAGCAGGTTATAGTAGGTTTCTTATAGGTTATCGTCGGTTTTTTATAGGTTATAGCAGGTTATAGTAGGTTGGAGCTAAAGACAGCATACATAGGGTCTATTCAGCAAAAGGTTATTTTGATGTAGTAGATCAGGTCATGCTGGAGCTTGTTCGCTGATGTCCAGCAGATGTATTGGGCGGACCTGCCTAGTGATATGAAGACCAACTCCTCTGCGCACAGTAAACATGAGAGCCATTGGCGCTTGTCGCTGGAATCATGCTTCTTGGGCTTTGGGTTTAAGGTTTAGGGTTTAGGGCTGATTCTCCTGGTGCCCGTCATTCGCGGTTCCACTGGCGAGCCTCCATGCTTTGGTGCTCATTGCGGCTGTCGTTGGTAGAATGAGCGTCATGTGTGTTTTCAGACCCCAAGCCCAAAACCCAACAACCTACTTGGGCCACCCCAAACCCTAAACTCTTAACCCTAAACCCTAAACCCTATTATTTTATCCCCAGACCCATTGATTTTTATAAGAGGCTTGCAAGCGCCTGCGCCAGGCAGCTGCAGGTCGGATCGGAGATTCTGGGAATCGTGGGCCTGGAGGCTGCCGGCGAGGCCCGGCCGTCAGGGGTGAGGCATTTAGGGTTTATGATTTCGGGTTTAGGGTTTAGGATTTTGGGTTTAGGGTTTCGGGTTTTGGGGTGTAGGGTTTGGGTTTAGGGTTTAAGGTTCTGCAAGTCGGCGGGTTGATTCTCAACATCTTCTGCGCCTGTTGTGATTTCAGGCTCGGTCGTTGGTTCTCTAAATTTATGGTTCCTTTTAGGGTTCCTGTGTTCTTGCGCAAGAAACATAAACTACACCCCTAAACCCAAAACCCTAAACTCTCAATAAACCCTGACCCTAGCCCAGGCATGGCGTGTGGCCATCGGCCCACGAGGCGAGGAATTTGATGCCATCCTTGCAGACTTCGGACGTTTCTGGCACGAGCCCAAAATTAGGCTTCAGGGTTCTTATGGCCTGAAGTTAAGCATCCCCTATATATATATATATATATATATATATATATGGTTCAGCGTCGAGCGTCCTGGCCCCCCCCCCCCCCCCCATGGTATCCCCCCCCCCCCCCCCCCAAGCCTACTCTACGGTCCCTAAACCCTAAAACCTACCCTAAACCCTAAACCCTAAACCCTAAACCCTAAACCCTAAACCCTAAACCCTAAAACCTAAACCCTAACCCTAAACCCTAAACCTTAAGTCTTAAACCTTAAACCCTAAAACCCTGAACCCTAAACCCTAACCCTAAAACCAACCCCCAACCACACCACAGGGGGGGGGGGATCATCTTAGTACCCCATCCGCGGGGAAAACCCTAAACCCTAAACCCTAAACCCTAAACCCTAAACCCCCTAAACCCTAAAACCCTAAACCTAAAACCCTAAACCCTAAAACCCTAAACCTAAACCCTAAACCCTAAACCCTAAAACCCTAAAACCTAAACCCTAAACCCTAACCCTAAAACCTAAAACCCCCAACCACACCACAGGGGGGGGGGGGGGGTACCATTGGGGGGGGGGGGGGGGGGGGTAGGGGGGAGGGGGGGGGGCCCGCCGGGGCTGAATCATATATATAATCTTGCCCTATTTTCTTTCAAGAGGGATATGTGGAGTTCGGGGCTTACTGTTCAGGGAACAATCCTGGGCTGCTGCGAAAGCAATTCGGTTCACATTCATGGCCCGTGAGTTTAAGGTCCCCCGTAGAACCCTCTAGGCCCTAACCTAAACCCTAAACCCTAAACCCTAAACCCTAAACCCTAAACCCTAAACCCTAAACCCTAAACCCAAAACCCTAAACCCTAAACGCGCCATCGCGTGCAGGGCTGCTTGGAACAAGCCCAGCTGCAGCAGCGGTGGGCAGCACGGTGCGGCTGCTGCTACTGGGCTGCATATGAAGGGACCTCCTTCAGCTTAAGATGAGTTGCTCTTAAGGTTGCCAGGGGGGCTCCGGAGTTGTCGGAGGTATGGCTGTGTAGGAGAAAAAGGGTTTTCGTGTTCTGGTCATGGTTATAGTTGTTGGTGTTGTTTTGTAATCTTGTAAGGTTCCGCACAAGCTACCCAGCTGCGGGTGGGTGCACTGAGGCTGTTTCACGATGGCCGGCCGCTGTTGAGACCCGACTCCTCCACATGGCAGGTGCACGGCCTCAGGTCAAGAGTGTGCGGATTCGGGTTTAGGGTTCAGGGTACTTACAAGTTCATTTTCGGTGTTGGTGAGTGTATAGGCATGTTCCAAGGGAGCTATGCTGTCTCTCCCTCTTTATATATGTGTGTGTATATATATATACACATTCATTCGGTGTCCTGTTGTCCACGTGCACTGCTGATAAGGAGCAAGTTTTCATGTGAATGGCACTTAGTTGCCACATTCTGGTAGCCTAATTCATGTTCCTTGAAAGCAGTTTGCCTGGCAGGAAGCAGTGCAAGACTGGGCCAAGGAGCTGTGCACCTTCTGCGCCATAGGGATTTCGGGAGAGCAGAGGAGGGCTACCATCCGGGCCATCTGCGTGTTCCCATCCCTGCAATCCCTCAACAGGACGCGGTGCCAGGCTCGACGATCTTGGGCACTGGTGAGATGTGCACTGGGGCGCTGGGACGACGAGGTGACCTGGGCGTTAAGTGCGTGATGGTTGGCGCAGCCAGAGCCTTGAGCCCGTGAAAGCCCTAAGTCCCAAAAGCCCAAAGAATGTGAAGGGCTCATAAGGGTTTGCATGTGGACCGAAGGCTCCTGGATTTTGAAAGCGCCCATGAACACCCCATAGCGGCTCACGATGCAAATCCCGCATGACCCTGCATGCACCAAGCTACAGGATTCACAGTCCTCTGCAGGTTGGGTCATGCAGGTTCAATCTCATGAGCAGTACTGTCTCTGGGGCATGTGTTCAAGACCCGGCGGGCCTAAGTACGTAGAATCGGGTTGTGAAGTCGATTCGGGCGAAAGACGGCGAATGCCCGTCAAAGTCCAAGAAGTAAAGAAGGTGTCATCTGCAGACGCAAGTAGCACTGAACAAGTCTACAACTTGATGCAGATCGATTGGTCCAGTTGAAGCATCGCATCACACTTCTGTGACCAAAGGTCCAGAACGGGGTTTTGGAGTATACTATGAATATTGAGGGAATGATTCGGATGATTTGGGTATTTATATTCAGGCTCCTACAGGCTTGAGGATACTGTAGTGCTATCCGCTAAACTTCACTGCTCGTACCTGTGATTTCATTCCCAGGCTGGAAACTTGACCTGACTTGTGCCAGACATTACGTCCGTTCTTAACGGCTTGTGTAGGAGGTTCACAGACGTTCTGATGACAGCTAGGTAAATGGCAAGTTGAGGCGTCCAGCCCCAACTGTGCCTGTCCATATCTCACGCTCCCTGTGGTTCCGAAGCACGGACTCCATCAACCAAAAGAAGCCCACTGCTAGGGGACACAGTAGTGGCAAGACATCCCCTGCCAGCAGCATCCTGGGTGCTTTCGTTCTGACACTTGGGGAAGGGGGGGGGGGGGGAGCCAGGGATTCATGTTGCATGTTCGGAGGATTCCGAGCTTGTTTGCCGGCGCATGGTCTGCAGTTTCGAGTGATCCCCAGAGGGCCTCCCGAACTCCACCTCTTGAGGCTGGGTGCAACGCAAGCTGCTCCACGATGCCGCCGCAGCTGCCCGGCGGCGGTTTGCCACAGCTTCGCATTTTTCTGCCCTAGCTTTCCGTGCCCAATCCAGTATCTCCCAGTACTTCCTCGATGACGGCTTGGTGGGGACCTAGGCTACAGGATCCCTACGACTGGCAGGGCAGCTGGGGAAGAGCTTCGACACTTGGCTGGGGTTTTTGTGAAGTGCTGGAATGCGACGCGAAGCAATAGATTAGCAAGAACAATAAGAATAGTAAGAACAGCAACAAGAGCAACGAGAAGAACCAACAACAGCAAGAACAACATGAACAACCTTAAGTAGGATTTTTGACGCAGAAAAGGGACACCTCGCATGGACAGATCCTTTCCCTCTTTCAGCATTTGAATGACATGATGCCGTTCAAGTTGACGATGGCCTCGTCTTCGTGCCACCTCTCTTGTTTCCCTGACCCTGAAGTCAGGATCCTTTACTGTACCTATACAACCCCTAAACCCTAAACCCTGCAAGATGCCACCCTAAACCCCAAACCCTATACGCCATCTAAGCTCGGTCAATTGAGTCCCGAGCTGCCGAGGCCTACTATACCGGCGCTCCCCTGAAGACGGGCGCGGTGCGGCAGCTCACCAGCACCGACCGGCGAGCAGTGGAGGACAGTAAACCCTAAACCCTAAACCCTAAACCCTAAACCCTAAACCCTAAACCCAAGGGGGGACTCAGGAGTTGAGTGTTTCGTGGTTCAGGGCTCGGGGTTGGGTTCGGTGTAGGGATCCCTAAGCCTTGTACCCTAAAGGTTTAGGCCTCAGAGAGGATGTCGTGGGTCTAGGGTAGAAGGTTTAGGGCCTAAGTTTATTAGGGTATGATTCGCAACGCAGCCCCCCCCCCCCCCCCCCACGATACAAAAGAGACGCTGGAAGTCACAACCGCCACGATCATGAAAGCAAAACTAGGAGCTTGAAGCCTGGCGTAGTTTGCGAAACTAGCACCTCCAAGTGTGCCTAGCTTTTCGGAACAAAGATCCTCGGGATTCAATCTCTGCGCCTCCGGCATGAATCTACATGCCTCATCTCATCTCCTCATGTCTTCAATCCATGGAGTGGGAGATGAGGGATGTCATAAGCGGTTCTCCATCACGTTCAAGAGACCACCGAAGCACCCCAACAAAAATGCCGCTGAGCTATCTCAGCAGCATTCAGTTGACACGGCAAAGCCCAGTGCTCTGAGCCATGCACACAGCATCCCTGGGGTGAATGGATCATCCCACTCTCGCACCATTTTCTACTATTATGTTGTGTCATTAAGAATATAATTATATGACTATATGTTACTAGTATATCAGTAGAACATTTTTATTGTTGCACTAAGGGGTTGCACAGTTGTTGAGCTTGAGCAGAACTGATGCAACAAGACGCGATCAGGCGGCAAGCTGCTAGCTCCTAGAGCTGGAGGTCCTTAATCATCTCCCTACTGCAAGCCCCTGCGCAGGCAGAGCTTGCTGTGGCGTCGCCACTGCATCTGGAAGGCCAGGCGTCATTCATGTCTGTGAGGCTGAACACGCTGACCAGGTAATGAAGGCCTGCCCTAAACCCTAAACCTTTCGAAGCTTGCAAGAGCTGCTAAGGCTATGATTGGCTCCACGATCCTTGGCTCATGCAGATGAGAGGCAGCATTATGCCCCCAAACTATGCAGCGGTCAAGTTTTACTGTTGCTGCGGAAGAACCCCCAAACCCTCAACACTGAACACCCGAACGGCCTAGCAAACCCTCTAAATCCTAAGCATCCCTCAGCAACCCATCCCCTCCCAGGCCTATGAGCTGGGTGCTTTCCATGTGACGCAGGATAGCCCGACAGGTACCTGGACTGGGTTGAGACCGATTTCGGGAGTTGGCGGGTTTTGCTTCGAAGAAGCTTCTCAGCTTCTCCCCTAATGTTTGGGGGTGGGGCACCCTCTCTTAGTGTTTAATGCTAGGGTTTGACCCGGCGCACTAGCAGTTAACAAAAACGGGGGCTTCCTTTGTTAGCTTTATGTGAAGCCGGGAGAATAAAGATTCCAATCTGGGATAACTTTCTCGTTCTCTTTTTTGTGCTTCGGATTGTTTTGTACTACTCCAGTACTACACCGGTACTACTCCAATACTACAACTCCGGTCTCCGATACAACTCCGAGTGCTTCTCCACTACTATTCCGGTACCAGCACAGTAGGCACTTCAGGTAGGTGCTTGGTTTGCAATTTGCATGTTTTCCTTTCTTGTGCTTCGAAGGATCTTATTGTCTGTATTCTGAGAACCTGGAAACTCAAGTTTCAGAAGGTCTAAAGGGCCAACCTACACTTTCTCATGATGCAGGCTTTCCGCCGCCTGTTGTGCAGTATCAGCCAGGTTTTCAAGATAGTCCCAAGTCTCAGAAGCAGCGGTTGCGAACCTCCAACCCTAAACCCTAGACCCTAAACCCTAAAGCCATGACGTGTGACGTGTGCAGGCAGCACACGCGCAACGAGCAGTGACGAGGTCGAGTGGCTCATGGCACCTTGGTACATGGTGTGCAGGCCTTGTTTTTGGAACATGCCCATCACACTGGGCAGTTCTCTTATAGGGGCTTGAGTGACGCTGGCGGTGTGGGGCTGCCTCAGCAACAATCTCTCCGAAGTTCACCCAGGCAGCCAGTCGCACCGAGCCCTGAACCCTAAACACCGAGGCGAAGATGCTGGCGTTAGGAGGTGCCCTGGAGCTGCGCGGGCAGCCTCAAGTACTGGAGGTGGATTCGTCCAAGGATGAAGAGGGGTTGGGATTTGGGGTTTAGGGTTTAGGGTTTAGGGTTGAGGGTTTAGGGCTTAGGGTTTTAGGGTTTAGGGTTTAGGGTTTTGGGGGGCTAGGCCCCTCAACCCTAAACCCCCAAAAAGCGCTGTGGCTTAGGCTTTTGGGCTTGGGGAACCCTGAGCCCGGTTTTCAGGATGTTGTCATCGGGCTTGGAGCAAGCAACAAACTTTATACATACACATGTTTAACATGGTGTTTTGTGTTTACATTGCACAGTAAGGGGTTAGGGTTTCGGGTTTAGGGGTATACAGTACTGATACACACGTGCCAGGGTCCGCCCTCCTTCTATATACCACTACACCCAGGCCCCTTCCACTACCCCAGGTCCTGCCAAGCCCCGAGGTTCAGGGTATAGGGGTTTGGGGTTTAGGGTTTAGGGTTTAGGGTTTAGGGTGTTTAGGGTACCCTACGAAAAGCCCTAAACTCCAACCCCTAAACCCGAAACCCTAAACCCTCCGAGCCCACAGACCTCGCAAGCGCTGCTATCTGCCAGCCTTTGGGCAGAGGCCTGGGACGCTGATGCCTTCCTTGGAGCCCACTTGGAGGGTTTAGGGTTTAGGGTTTAGGGTTTAGGGTTTAGGGTTTAGGGTTTAGGGTTTAGGGTTCTAAGAATGGGGTCCTGTCATGAGAACTCGGTGTCGAGAGCCCATCGCAGACTGAACTCGGGAGAGAGGCAGGCCAGTAGCAAGTGAAACAAGAGGCATGATGGCTCAAGAAACGTGGCCCTCATGACCTATTTCGCAGATATCAATCCCCTGTATCTGCGCTGGGCCGCTGGAATTCTTGTGAGCCTGGTGGGAATTGGGCTATGCTTCTGGAACCTACTGACAGGATCCACAGTCATTGCCTTTGCCGCGTATGTCATGGGCCACTGGGTATTAAAGCGGCACTCGAGACCCTTCGTCTACTCTACTCGGATCGTGTTGGCGGCCGGATTTTTGCTGAGCACTGCCTTTATTACTCTCATGCCATGGACTTTTTATGGAGGCCACGAAGGCTGCAGCGCATTCTCACCAACCATGGAGACCCGCCACGGGTACCACTTCGGCGACTTCTGGACGCTAATGTGGGCTCTGCATGCAGTGAACTGGATCTTGCTGCCGATTGTTGTTAACCTTGTGTTAGCAGAACACCCTGCCTCAACCTACGTTCGCGACTCATGGAGATGTGTTGCTTTTACCTGGGCGGCCCAGGCCATGAAGACAGCGGGGATGGTTATGTGGACCTGCACCGGGTCTGATCGGAACAAGGACGGCGTCAGGGACAGTGCCTATGTCACCCAGCCGCTGGCAAGATTCCTCTTGCCCGCTAGCGGCACCATGCTGTTCTTTTGTGACATTTGGTGCCTCCGGCTGATGCAAGTCAGGCTTCGTGCCCTGGAGGAGTCATTCGGGGAGCCTCTTCCCTTCACTCAGCCCATCAGATGGCTCTGCCGCATCGTCACCGCCTGCGCCTTGTCGGGTACGTTTGTCGGCCTCCTGCCCAACGCGGTCATCTTTGTGGGCTTTGCAGCTTCGACATTGGGGTTGGGATCCTTGACGCTCCTGATGTGCTTGTCAATCCAAGTTCCATTGAAGGCACTGACAGCAATGCCAGCAGCTCAGGGGGATCCCAGTGCTTCAGATGGCGTTGGCAGTGACAGTGTGCACAGTCTACGGCATGGCTCAAGCCGCGCATCGATACAGCTGGAGGACGACATGGCCTTTGCAAGGAAAGTACTCCGTCGGTCTCAGCTCGCTGTAATCTTGGCCGGCCTGTCCATGGTTTGGCACCATGGTGCCTTCGGTTTGAGGCTCTTCGCTCCTTCGAAGCTCGTATTCTCCGCGTACCAGTACGGGCATATGTGCAACATGATCGGAAACATCCTCGGCCTGACACTGTTGTCAGGAAACCAGATCACCTTCCCGGGATCATCCCGCCTCTCTCTCTCGAAGCGAAACTCGGCTGGGCTTGCCCCGAAACGCAGCTCCTCTGACATGTCTACATCTACCCCGGACGCTCAGCAGAGACCCCGGACATCCTACTTACAGCAGGACCTCGAGTGCACATGTCAGCAGGTTGGGAAGACCCGATCAGTCAGTTCCTTTGGACATTCGCGCTCGCAGCGCGAGGAGTCCATTGTGGCGAAAGTGCTGTCTGTCTCGTCTTGGAGGCATGCCAGAGATCCGAGCTGCGAGAAGTGTGCTTGGGAAGACATTGTCCAGCAGATCTCGAATCGGCGGATCACGGTGGGTCAGTTGCTGGACTTCCACGCGCAGCTTAGCCCTCAAAAGGGCGTCATGACGGCCCTGATGCCGCATTTTGATGCAGGGAGGTCCACCACGAACGATGTCGTTCGCCACGCTATCATTCCGCGGTCCCGATGCGACGACGTGGGCAGGGCCTTAGCGGAGATTTTCATGCTCGAAGCAACATCCAGAAGATGGTTCTCTGCCGCTCAGTCGCCACCCCGTATGGTCACCCACCATTGGGCGAACTGTTTTCGTGACCTTGTCGCTGCTGTGGTAGCAGACAGTCTCGGCCTGACTCGTTGGGACAGCATAGCGGACCAGCTCCAGGCCGGCCGTGAAGCATCCCTTAGGAAGAGACTACAGGATTGTGGCGCGCTTCGCTGGTGCTACTGGACCTGGTTCTGAGCAAGTTTGGGAGCTGGGCACCCCTATATACTCTCTTAAAGGGTTCTGAGTCTAAGTTCTGACTCCTTGTTCAAGACCACTAAGGCTACTGGATTTGTGCCTTCTGCATCAATCAGCATGCCTCCATCTGTGGTGACTCCATGGGGCGACTGGACACTGTTTCGGGTGAGGTGCTGCCTTCATGTGACTGCCTCACGCCGAAGTATCTTAATGATCAACGAATTCGCTGCGAGCTCAACAAGTTCGACAGCGTGATGGAATATCTGCACCAGCGCTATCCAAGGGGCTTTCTTCAGGTGGGGGATGCATGTACATCAGGGTCCCCTTGTACAGTAGGTGCTGTTCCTTCGAACTAGTTTTCCGAACAGCAAGGGAATTTTACTGTATTTCAGAGCCTCACCCCTAAACCCCTAACCCGAAACCCTCATTTAGCAGAAGAACTCCCCCAGGTGGTTGCAGTGGACAGCCGGTTCGACTTGTTCTCGAGGGCCTGGTGCGTCACTGGAACCTGTAAAAGGGCAATAAGCCACTACTTTTTGTTTGGCGTTTGGGCGCATGCCGTATACGCACCTGTCTTTGAGGGTGAATATAAGGGGTTGTTTCGGACAATTGCAGTCGAAGAGGTTGGGATTGCACAATTTGGTCCCGTGGGAGTAGTGTGAAACCCTGGCCACATTTGACAAAATGTTTGGGGCCTTGTTTGGTAAAGTGGCAGCAGTTTTAGCAGGAATGTAGATGACACCCCCCTAAACCCTAGCCCTAAACCGTGAATATTTGGGAAATCTGAAGCTGAAGGCTTGCTGTCAGACACAGAATGAAGTTAGGCAGCTTCGCATAATCGTGGGACCTTCATGCTAAACCGGTGGCAGCACTACCCTCCTGAAATTGTGGGCGTTTGGGTGGAAAGTCCTTCCAGCAACCTCCAAAACACGATTTGCTCTATTTAGGATTCTTGTTTCCAGCTTGAGTCGGTTTTGACTTCGGTTAGGGCAGGGTTCGAAGTACTTTGTGGGAGCTTTGTGCTTCCTCCTGTCCACGAGGACAGGGACCCTGGAAGGAAATGGGGTAGCCATAACCCTCAACCAACCCTAAACCCTAAACCCTAAACCCTAAGCCCTGAAACGCCTTGCAGCCCCTGCTGGCATGCTCTAAGCTGGCTCGCCACAAAACCCTACCGAAGGCCCTCCAAAGACAGTGGACCAAGTCGGCGATGTGGGAATTGTGGGCGTTTCAGGTCAAGGATTACGGGCGTTCTGCTGCGAATTTACAGGCGTTTCCGGAAAACCCGTTTACATTGAAGCATGACCACTGAAAAGCCGTTTGCTTGGAGACTCAGGTCGCAGAATTGGTGCAGGCGCACAGCAGCCAGATGGATCAGCATGTTGTCCTTCACTCACCCGAAGTCTTGGAGCAGAACGCGCCACGCCTCAGCTCCCTGCGAGTAGAAGACTGCGCTGCCTCGAGGGTGGAGGATAAGGAGGCGATCCTTGCAAAGATCGGAACCGAGCCCGACATTGCGGACTTCAACCAGCGCCTACAGGACTTGCTCCTCGGCGCCGACGGCCTCTTCGTTGGGTGGCAAGATGGCCACAAACTCCTCATGGATGTTGGGGCGATTGCAGCTCGAGCCAAGGCTCAAGGCAAGAGTGCTCCGCTGGATGATGATTTTTTTGAGATATAGACTTAAGAGAGCCTGGAACAGGCAGCACCTCGGTGCAGCTGGGTTCTTGATGTGCAGAGCCTGTTATCTTCCTCAAATGCACTGTGACATACTGTGACTCTTTAACCACGCACCTGCAAACGCAGAGGCGATGCCAGTTGCAGATGCATACGAAACCCTACCCTCCGCACGTGTTTTGCAAAGACAAGCCAGGCCTCTCCTTACAGTCGTGCCGTGGCATTGGTGTCATTCGGTCGGTGCAGGTTGCCCAGGGATTGGGATGAGGCAGAAACTACCCTAAACCCAAAGCCCCAAACCCCAAACCCTAAACCCTCAAACCTAAACCCTAAAACCCTCAAACCTAAGCCCTAAACCGCCAAACGACTGCAGCAGCCCTTCCCAGGGCAGTTGCCCTTCAGACATCTTCCAGCTTAGCAGCTGTCTCCTTCAAGTACTGGTGGTCGTCTTACTTCGCCTTTAGTTTTTTTTTGGGTTTCCTTATTTAGTAGGAATATTAAAGTTTAACCTTTTTTCCCCTTGGTCATTGGAGAAGTAAGTCATAGGGTCATGCCATGGTTGGTGGACAGCTACATGGGATGTTCACTTTCCACCTTTTCAGTCCAAGGGAAGACAAGGCAAGTGGGGATGCATCCTTCATTAACCCTGGCTCTTCGTAGGGAATGAGGGAATGAGGGCCCAATATAGTCCCTTAAAGAGTATATATTAGAGCCCCTTATTCCCTCATTCCCCACCAAGAACCCGCCAGTCATCATGATTCCAAATCCGGTTTTGGGGTGGCAGAGTTGAATTTGATTCTGCCTGCAGGCCGCAAGAAATGCCTGGCTGCCAAAGCCTCTGCGCCAGGCCGGGCGTTGACGGCTTCCAATACCTGAAGCACCCTAAAGTGCCCGACCCCCGGCACAGAAGAGCCCCACACCTCAAGCCCCTAAAGTCATAAGACCCTAAAGCCCTACACCCTGAAACCCGAAACTCCATGGAGCCCCCCCAGGCCCCTACACCGGCATTTGACCCGGGGTGTGGTGATGGCAGGTCTTGGCCGTGAAGTGCCAAGCCAGCTCTTTATGCAGCCCAGATGGGTTCTACCATTTGGCAGGACTCAACTTGTTTGGGATTAGGCTTTCAGGGCTTCAAAGGTTGGGGTGAACCCCTCAACCCTAAACCCTAAACCCTAGGGTGTGGGATTAAGATGCCCAAAACTCAAGATTCTACGTTTTAGAGCAAGAAATCCCATGTAGGACCATCGCTGCACACGTTACAGGGAGTTTCGAGGTTAGAGTCGGGAGTGTAGGGGCATTCGGGCTTCGGGTGCAGTTTCGGGTTTTGGGTTGAGTGTATGTTTGGCGTGCATGCCCTAAAGCCCCAAGCCGTAAAGCCTTAAAGCCTCAACATCCATAAACCTGAAGGCCCAAGCCCTAACCCCTAAAAGCATAGAACCCTAAACCCGAAAACCCAAGCCCTAAACCCTAAGAGCCTAAACCCCTAAACCCAAGCCCTAAACCCCAACAGTCTCAACCCTAAGAGCTTAAACCCCTAAACCCAAGCCCTAAACACCAAAACTCTCAACGCTAAGCAGGAGTCTTTTCTGACTCTGGATTGCTCCAAGCAGTGCGATTCTGGCCCATGCACCGCCAGGCGGGGTCCACTTGAGGGTTTAAAGGTTTAGAGTTTAGGGTTTAGGGGTTAGGGGTTAGGGGTTAGGGGGTAGGGTTTGGTTGCTTTTGGGCTTGGTGTTACTTTCGGGTTTTGAGCTCTTTTGGGCGGTTTTGGCTTGCTCGGTTCTTGGGCATTGGGGTATCTGGGTTAGGTCTTGAGCCCCAAAGCCCCCTTTCAATTGCGGATCACGCCAATGAAGAAAACTGCCCATTTATTGCTTCAAGCTGCTGTGCCCACTCTGACACCCCAGCTGGAGAAGGAGTGAATTTTGATGGGAATGTTGGAACGAAGCCTCTCCGAAACCCCTCATTCAGATTCTTAGCCATCTTACAACAAGTTAAGGTTTTTGAGTTCGCATGAGTTCACAAGAAGTTGGGTTTCAGGATGTAAGGCTTATCGGTTTAGGGTTTAGGGTTTCAGGCTGAAGTTTACCAGGTAAAGCCCCAGGGCACCTACGTTGACCTGCAGCAGGTCAGCTTTGCCCCAGCCGATGGCTCGGCCATGAGTGTGCTGCGACGCTCTGGCTCAGTTTGGGTACGGTTTTCCGAGGTTTAGGGTTTAGGGTTGAGGGTTGAGGGTTTAGGGTTTAGGGTTTAGGGTTTAGCCGTCCTGATCTCAACCCCATCCCAGATGTCTCTGATTTCGCAGCATGTTGTCAGCATGTGTTGCCACCGGCATTGAGACACGAAAACGAAAGCATGTCAGACTAAAGCGGGGGGTCAGAAAGGTTCCTCAACGAGCTGCTGTTGAGCAGAGAGAGAGAGAGAGAGAGAAAGAGAAAGCGAAAGAGAAAGAGAAAGAGAAAGAGAAAGCGAAAGAGAAAGAGAAAGAGAAGGAGAAGGAGAAGGAGAAGGAGAAGGAGAAAGAGAAAGATAAAGAGAAAGAGAAGAGATAGAGAGGGCGAGACAGGGAGAGGGAGAGGGAGAGAGGGAGAGAGGGAGAGAGGGAGAGAGGAGAGAGGGGAGAGAGGGAGAGGGAGAGAGGAGAGAGGAGAGAGGGAGAGAGGGAGAGAGAGGGGGAGAGAGGGAGAGAGGGAGAGGGAGAGAGGAGAGAGGGAGAGAGGAGAGAGGGAGGACGAGAGGGAGGATGAGAGGAGAGAGAGGGGAGAAGGGAGAGGGAGGGAGAGGGAGAGGAGAGAGGGAGAGAGGGAGAGAGGGAGAGAGGGAGAGAGGGAGAGAGGGAGAGAGGGAGCGAGGGAGCGAGGGAGCGAGGGAGCGAGGGAGCGAGGGAGGGAGCGAGGGAGCGAGGGAGCGAGGGAGCGAGGGAGCGAGGGAGCGAGGGAGCGAGGGAGCGAGGGAGCGAGGGAGCGAGGGAGCGAGGGAGCGAGGGAGACAGCCAGAGCGAGCGAGCGAGACAGCGAGAGAGAGCGAGAGAGACAGCGAGAGCGAGAGAGAGAGAAAGAGAGAGGGAGTGAGAGCGAGCGATCGAGCGAGACAGAGAGAGAGGGGCAGAGAGAAGAAAACAAGAAGTCTGGGGCAACCTCCAGTACCTTGCCGTACCTGTCCACCCCCATGCCCCGCGAAGTAAAGAAAGAGCTATGGAGAGAGGGAGAGGGAGATGGCGAGGGAGAAGGAGAGAGGGAGAGGGGGAGAGAGGGGGAGAGAGGAGGAGAGAGGAGGAGCCAGGGGGAGAAAGGAGAGAGGTGGAGAGCGCGGGAGAGAGCGGGAGAGAGGGAGAGAGAGGGAGAGGGGCACTGAGAGATTTGCTGGTAGCCAGGAATCTTTTTTCACTATTAGGCTAATTTCTGAGGTCTACAGTATGTTGGGGACCCCTATAAACTCAAATTCTTGTTCTTTTTGCTTGGGTTGATCTACATGATTGGCCCTTTTGGCACCCTAAACGACAAGACGCATATTACAACAGAGATCCTCCAAAGAGCCCATGGTTTTTAGCACCCATGGGGTCATTCCCGGAAAGGACCTCCTAAAAAAAGGGAACCCTCCCCCCATTTCTTGGAAGCCCCAGACCCCAAACCCCATGTCGTCCCTAGGTCTACCGTATACCAAAGGAAGAGGTAGGACGCTTCCTTCGGCAGTTTTCAGGAAACCCGTGGCATCTTCAACCGCTCCGGTTCGAGCTTCGGGCGCCTTTGCTGCCGCAAGCCCTCGAGATCAGAGATGCACTCCCAGCACGAATGAAGAAGGAGAGTCGGGTCGATGCTCCCCTAGGCCCTATAGCCCTAGACCCTATGAAACCCTGGATGAGGTTCTTCCAACCTTTGACCTCCAGCAGCGGAAGCCGCTGCTGCCTGCACAGCCACGAGCTTGCAAAGAGAGCCTAAACCCTAAACTTGGCCCTAAACCCTAAACCCTAAACCCAAAACCCTAAACCCTACATCAGGTGATAGGCTTCGGGTTTAGGGCTTAGGGTTCAAGGGTTTGATCCCGACGTTTCTCCACACCCTTGAAAAAAGGCTCGCGCTCGTCGGGTCTTCGTACAACACCTCCGAACTGGCGATCACAGGAGGCCAGGAAGTTCAGGGCATTAGGGTTTGAGACTTTAGGGATTTCAGGGTGAGGGTTTATGACTGTAGGTTTTTAGATTTGAAGGCTTTGGGGTTTTGGGGTCTTAATTGGGTTTGTCAAAATCAACCCTTCATCGCAAAGCCACGCAGGATGGAACAGGACAGAGTGACAGAATCTGGTACAAAGCTGTTTTTCGTCCTTAAACCCTAAACCCTACCCCTAAATCCTAAACCCTAAACCCTAAACCCTAAACCCTAAACCCTAAACCCTAAACCCATCTACTTGAGGTTCCTTTTTCTTTCTCTTTCTGTCTCCTGGCACAGGAGACTTCAGCTTCCGCTTCGAAGCTCTCGTGGATCTCGCTGGCCGCCTAAGCAAGGCTGTTTGCGCGGGGGGGAACAGGCAGACTCTTCCGATTAGGGTTTAGGGTTTAGGGTTTAGGGCTTAGTATCATACTCTAGGGGCCTCTCTATTTGGAGGTACTTGGGGTGGGCATTTTTGTATTGGAACTGTAAGATTTATAGTGCCTCTTTGTTTGATGGTTGTTTTTGTATTGGAACTGCAAAAAAATAGGTCACATGAGGCTAACCTGGTTAATTGTTGCCTAGGCTCCTGTATCACCTGCTGAGCACCACGCTGCTTTGCGGGCAGGCCACCTGGGCATTGCCGTCCGGACTGCTGGACTTCACGCAGGCCCTCCCGGTCACGAGTTGCATTGTACCGTAAACCCTAAGCCCAAAGTACCAGGTACTGGTAGGACCCCGGGAGATGTTATGCTTCCACCCCAAACCCGGAACCCTAAACCCCAAACCACACACCCTTTCATTGGGCTTAAGAGGAGCTCAGCTTGGGAACTCTACTCAGAGGCCTTAAAACCAGGCCAACCTAGGGCACCTAGCCTTGAACCTGGGGGCCATTTAGGGGTTCTTGGGCCCATTCGTAGGTCTCTTAAGCTGTGGGGTTTTGCCATAATAAGGAACCCCGAATATTGACCCCCAAATAGTAGGATCCCCTGAAAATAAGGACCCCCAAGAAGGTATCCCTAATGAGTTGTACAAGGTGGAAGCCGGTTACTCCGGAATTCTGACACTCGGCAGAAGATTCGGCTTTCTGGGGGATCTCTTGAAAGGGTTTAGGGTTTAGGGTTTAGGGCTTAGGGTTTAGGGTTTAGGGTTTAGGGTTTACGGTTAGGGTTTAGGGTTTAAAGAGTGGGGTTTAGGATCTTAGGAAGCTTAGGGAGTTTAGGCTATGTCGGCACCCACGACTTCGTGAGGAGACCTTGCAAGTCAAAGAGCCCCGAGAAAAGCTTGCTGATGCTTTCACGAAGGAGACTCGAAGGTGCTAGATTCTGCTGGGGGCTGCGGCGTTTACGATTTAGGCTTGCAACCTGTAGGGACCCTAGAACGCCCTACAAGCCTAAGCCCTATAGCCTATATGTCCTGAAGCCCCAGAACCCAAGCCTGCCAAGCCGAGGATGAACGTGACGGGGAACGGGCTTGGGGGGCTCCTACTTCTGGAGCTCTCGGCCGGTGAAGGGAGGCCCGAAACCCGTTTGTCGTGCTGAGCTGCTACCCTTGCTTCCTTCTGGCTCAGCTTCAGCCGGCAAAGACGTGTTTCAGCATGATTTTGTAGCTGCCCATGGCATGCGGTCCTCTATTCAACCGTTTCTGCCATTTCTGCCACGCAGGACGCCGCTGCGATTTGCGGTCGAGCTACTTGACCACCAGGGCTTGGCAAAAACAAACCGTTGTTCAACACTTTCCTTGTAAATAAACGATACGGATTTTTGTTTAAGAGGGAGATAAGGTTTACAGGTTCACATACAGAAAATCCATGGTTTTGTCAATGAGAATCGCGACTCCCATCGACTCCCCAAACCCACGGTCACGCCGGTGCTTTGACGTGAGCACATCGTGCATGGCGCCTAGACGCAAAGCCGCAGTGCTACCTGGGCAAACGGAGACATGTTTCCGGTAGTAAAGATGTACTACTGCGTGGCATATAGCCACGCTTTCCTGGACGTGTGGTTTACCTTGTAAAACGAGAAGGAAGGACTATTTTACAAGAAGCGATGAGGTTTGTACTTGGGCACTTGCCCTTTTTCGACGGTTTTTGTTGCTAGCCTTCGGACGTGATTCTGCATTGGTCTGGGCTGGGGTGCCTCAAGAAACTGATGAGGGAAGGCAGGAGATTCTCCCATGCACTAAGGAACAACTTCATCGGAAGGCCGGCGTCGTACTGTGAATCTGTACTTGGCGTCCTGGATACAGCCACTGTTGAATCTGTTCACACACCACATAAGACTCGCTTGAAAGCCCGTAGACTGATTCTTTCTATAGTTTACTATTGGAGGGATTGTAATTGGGGGTGGGGGGGTTATAAATATTATAAGAGGTAGCCAGTGCAAAGCTTGCCTTCTCGCGCTGAGCGCGCCTCATCCTTGCCAGGCGCGAGGTTCTCCTCACATCTCATGAGGAGTCCGAGGCGCAGCAGCCTCCTCCTGTATGGGGTGGCGGGGTTGGACGTGGCAGGTTGATGAAAGATATATCCACTGTTGCACCTTGAGCAATCCTAAACTACCAAGAATATAAGGATAAGGATACTATAGTAGCGACGCTCAAAGGGCCGATAATTTCGGTGAAGACCCTTGAAATTGAGGATTTCGGGGTGGTTTAAGATGACAGCTTGACCGGGCAGGGGTCCCCTCCCCTAGACTCCAGGCCCTACGCCTCTCGACCCTACAGTGCACATCTATGCCCTGCAAACCTCTTCACTCCCCGCACCTGTTCACATAACCCTGGAACCCTGACCCCTCTTGCCCCTCATGAAGCCCCAAAACACCCATGCGTCCCTAAACCCTAAACCTTAAACCCTCAACCCTCAACCCTAAACCCTAAGGCGCCTGAACCTCCTGGGAATTCATGGGTTAAGGGCAAGTCCTGAGCTAAACCTCACGAAAACCCCTAGAACAAAATACAAAACCTGAACTAACCTCATGAAAACTCCCGAGGACACAACAGAAACCCCTAAACCCCCTGAACCCTGCACCATAAACCCATAAACCCTAAACCCTAAACCCTAAACCCTAAACCCTAAACCCTAAACCCTAAACCCCCTAAAGCCCCCCGGAAGCCCAACGAGCAAAGGAGCAGTTTGCCTCGGAGCTGCAGCTCCTGGGTCTGCAGCCGCTCTTAGAGGCAGGTTCAGGGTTTAGGGTTTAGGGTTTAGGATTTAGGGTTTAGGGTTTAGGGTTCAGGGTTAGGGTTGAGGGTTGAGGGTTGAGGGTTGAGGGTTGAGGGTTGAGGGTTAGGGTTTAGGGAGTTTAGGGTTCGGGTTTAGGGTTCAGGGTTAGGGTTTGGCGCCGAAGTTATTGGGTTTAGGGGGGTGTAATAGGTTTTTTTTTGGGGGGGGGGGGGGGTTTCGGGAGTTTGGGGAGGGTGGTTTAGCCTAGGGCTTGGTGGGCTGAGTGTTTCGTTTTGGGAACTCACTTCGCACCTGTCAGACCGACAGGCAGCGCACAACAACGCACATCCTAAGCCCCTGAAGCTCTCAACCCCTGACCCCAAAGCCTTGTGCTTTGCCAACCCTCCCCCCCCCCCCCTTTCCCCCTCAAAAAAAAGAGTGTAAAAAATAAACAAAAAATATATAATATAATATAGCAATAATAACATATCAGGGGGCTACTCAAAATGCGAAACCTCACGGAAACACGCCCACGGTTGTTACGGTTCTGAAACTCAGCCCCTCAAACCCCTTGCCTAATGCCAGAGGGGATGCGACCTCCGCATCAGCGCGTGCGGTGGGAACCCTGCTCGGGGCTGGCGCGCAGGCCGCGGACTCAGGGTCTCATTCTGCAGGGATGATTCTTACTCAAGCACAAGTCGCGAACCTTTATAAAGAGGTTGTCTATCGGACTTGGCTAATAACAAAAGTGTTGGGTTCTTAGGGTAGCAAGAAGGCTGTCCGGCACAGCCTGGCGCAGGCGGCGGTTCATGTGAGAACGCCGTGGCCGTGCAGAACGCCGGGATGCCAAGATACGGGGAGTTGGGCTCCCATGTTTGGGTTTGGCCTCGCAGGGTGCTCAGTTCGCCGGGCTTCACAGCAGGAGCCTGTCTGGTGAAGCCGGGTGGGTGCTGAGGCGCCCGGGCACCAGGCGATCGTCCCAATTCCAGTTTAGCTTCCGAGACGTTCGCTAGTTCTGCGCTGATCTCTCTTCAATCTCCTTCTTTGCATTGGCAGCAGCTGATTCTTGATTGAAGTGCTCTACGACAGAATCGGTTCAGGGCATCGTGCCGCTCAGGTCCTATCGCCTTTGGCAAACCCCACTGTACGCGTTAAGCACAAGACCACTGGCGAGGCGAGAAGTGATTCGTGGCTTCTGAAGCAGCCAAGTCGTTTCGGGGCTTGTCTGACTGCACATTTGTTCGATATAACATTCCCCGCGAAAAGTATCTCACTCGGTTTTGCAGAAGCCAATGCCATTGCCACGACAAAGTGTACATCATGTAACTTGTACAGTTGTGCATCTCCAGCAGTCAGCCAGGTCCTGTCGACCATGACGGTAAGCGGCTGTATCCCGCCTCGACACACGGCAAGACGATCAGATGTCTTGGGGTCTGGGTTTGTTTGGACACTTTCCGTTCTGTTTTTGCCGGACCGCTCGAGGCATCGCGCAGGGTTTTTCATTCGTGAATGTTATGTTGTTATGTGCTGATGTAGAAAGGCAGCCTAGGCAGATATCCATCGTGCCGGCTAGCTAGATGCAGTTTGCTTGCCCATTGTTCGGCGCGGTGAGTGCCATGCGCAAGCCAGGACAGTATTTGGTGTACGAGGGGGGCGAAACAGCACAGCTGCTGGATGAGCAGCGCCTGTATCCCAGCAAGATTGAACGGCAGCAGTAGGTTGTGGTAGGTGCTGTGAGTGCTGTGCCTCATGCTTCTAGAAGCAGCTTCTTCTCCACTGGCCTGAATTGAATGGTCTTATACATGCCGACCGTGCAAATGATAGGTGCCTTGAGAACTCGTCTCCGAGAGGAGTGCACTGCAATACGACAATGCATATGTGTATTCCATCTTCATTATGCAGTAAGTAATAGACATAGTATACAACATCCAAACACGATGCAATGTACAACTTCCCTTCTTCGATGATTCTCCTGATATTGGGGCGGCTCTCGACTCCCATTCGAACGCGCCCCCCCAAATCAAGGGGAAACGTGACGCCTCACACACGTTGAGTTCATGCGGGTAGTTCGCTGAATTCGGGTCCCTTTTGGGACTACTCATATGTCGATTTCCTCTGTGCAGCGATCAGCCGACGCGCCTGGTGCAAATGCCTGTGGACCCGACCGAAGCAAGGCATCGAGCGTCGCATGTACGTGTACCGGGGTCGATCTCCGTGTAGTTTTTCATCAGTTGGCAAAAACAATAGCAGTAGTCGCAGTAGCCGGCATGATAATAAGCCCAGTGACCCTAGTGGCCCTAGTGCCTTAGTGCCTTAGTGATCCTATTGATCACAACCGTAATCATTACGGAGTTTCCCAGCGTCATAGTGAGCAGAATCCTAGTACTCAGAACTGGAAGTCATGCCCTAAATGAGACGACAAGCATATCCACCACAGTTGCTGAGAACAACAATAATGACTAGCACAAGTTCTATTGCCAGCAAGAAGCATGAATAGCAAAACATGACGGCGCCAATGATCGTTATAACTTGTAACGGTCAAGATCATGATCATGACCATCTTCATCCTGAACCCTAAACCGTAAGCCCGAAACCCTAAACCCTAACATCATCATCCTCATCATCATCAACAACATCATCATCAACATCATCATCATCATCATCATCATCAGCATCGTCGTCATCATCCTCATCATCTTCTTCTTCCTGTTCTTCTGACTCTCTGAGTTCCCAGGCCAGCCCCGCGCTGAGCTGGCGCTCTCCGGGGCCTTGGTGCAAGGGCCGGGGGATT
Source organism: Symbiodinium natans (assembly GCA_905221605.1). Lineage (NCBI taxonomy): Eukaryota > Dinophyceae > Suessiales > Symbiodiniaceae > Symbiodinium > Symbiodinium natans. The sequence continues at coordinate 103,209 of CAJNDS010000702.1, forward strand.
TCGTGGTGGGAGTGCAGGCCAGGCATGGCAGGGGGGGGCCGGCTGAGAGGGATTCTCTGGGGAAAATAGGGGGACCCCTAAAATAGACTTAGGGTTTTAGGGTTTAGGGTTTAGGGTTTAGGGTTTAGGGTTTAGGGCTAAAATAGTAGGATTCCCTAGTAGAAGAGGACCCCCAAGAAGGTACCCCCATTTCAGAAGCCACCATTTGAGGTTTGGGCCTTAGGATCCTGTAGGGCTTTCCTGGTTTCAGGGCGTAGGGTGTATCAAGGTTAGAGTTTAGGGAGGCTTTTGCAATATTGGATATGCCGAATTATACACACACACACACTCATATGTAGATATGCTTGGCGCAAATGCCTGAGCAAAGTCGGGCACCGTGCGGCATCGCGTGGGTCGACCAAGGTTTTGCCCCATGCCCTGGAGCCGAACCCTCGTCGCCCACCCCTCACTTACCGTTGGTTGGCTGCGACCGAAGGAATAGTCATGGAAGAATAGTAGCACCCTAAACGCGAAACCCTAAACTCTAAACCCTAACCCCTTTCCCCCCTTCCCTTGTAGGTTCAAGCATGCATGCCGGCGTGTCGACGCAGCGCAGGCAGCCTCTGACGCCACCTGTGGAGCTGGCGGTGAACTGCCGCGGCTGCGGGCGGTGTGGCGCAGCCTGGGCGAAGAGGCAGGCAAGAGGTGACTAGTAGAGGTGCTGTTCGGGCTCATCCTTAGATTTTGAAAGTTAGGGCTCATTCTTCGGTTTTGAGAGTTAGGGCTCATTCTTCAGTGCTCATTTTGAGGGCTCAAGAGTTCGTTCTTAGGATTCAAGAGTCAGGGCTCGTTCTTAGGGGTTTGAGAGTTAGGGCTCATTCTTGGGGTTTGAGAGGTAGGGCTCATTCTTAGGGTTCTAGAGATAGGGTTCAAGGAAGTACATGGAATTGGGTTCGGTTTTTTTTATTGTTTCTTGGGTGAGCGCGTTGCCCTTCGCTCCAGGCGATCTTCGACGCGGGGACGACGGACCGGGCTTAATTGCACTCTTCGCGCTGCGTTTGCATATTCCAGGCCTCATAGATATGCAGCGGCTTTGCTTCTAGCCAGCCACTGTGACGCTGTGTGAGTGGCAGTAGCGGTTTTGCAGCGTCAGCAGATTGCTCGCGGCAGCTGTGATGGCTCGGCCGTCCCAGCCCAGTCCTATCACCCGATACTAACGCCAGCACGCCGTCCATCCATACGAACCAACCCGGTGATCTGAAGCAATTTCCACGATGGCTTGGTCGATGGAGCAGCTTGAGATCCTCCTTGCCTGCACTTCCAACTGCTTTTCCTCCGTGGGCATGCTCCTCTTCAACAAGCTGGCAGTGGAGGCCTTCCCGCTCGAATGTTGCTTAGTTTGGGTTCAGCTCTTCTTCGCTGCATCCTTTATGCTCATCTTTGCCTTCCCGTACCTTCACATCGGCTCTCTCAAAGACTTCCTGCGATGGTGTGTCGTCGTGCCCTTCTACTGTGGTATGCTGTTGACGTCCATCCTGGCGCTGAAGAATGCCCCGATGTCGCTGCTCATCGTCCTGCGCAACGCGTCGCCGCTGGCTTCCCTCGCCATCGAGCGGTTCTACCCAGAGCCGCTGCGCATCAGCCCCTGGATGCTAGGCTCCATCTTCATGATGCTTATGGGGGCCTTCCTGTACGTCTCGGACCTCCCCTCAAAGCACTACCAGGGCATCGGATGGATCTTGTTGAACAGCTTCATTGCAGTGATGGACCGCTGCCTCCAGCGTCTCCTGCTGTCCAAGGATCAGCAGCCCGTGGACATCTCGAAGGCGGGCATCACCCTCATCAACAACAGCATGGGCCTCGTACCGGTCGGCATCGCAGCATGGGCCAAGGGAGAGCTTGCAGAGCTACCCCTCAAGTACGCCGCCCTCAGCATCACGGACAAGGTCTACATCGGCCTCAGTTGTGTCATCGGCCTCTCCATCTGCTACACGGGCATTTGGGCACAGAGCCTCATCAGCGCCACCAGCTTCCTGGTCATGGTCAATGCCAACAAGTTCGTGATCATTTGCATCGAGGCTTTCGGCATGCACACCAAGGCAGCTTGACACAAGGGTTTAGGGTTTAGGGTTTAGGGTTTAGGGTTTAGGGTTTAGGGCTTAGGGTTTAGGGTTTAGGGTTTAGGATCCCAAGCATGGCTCGCGGTCTTCCATAGTCGCGAACCCATTGTCGTTGTAGTCTACGGTTTCGTGTGCATCCCAGAGAGAGCCATGTTCCCTGCAATCTCGCGCAGAAGCCGTGTTGAGGTCCTCACACTTACACAGTTCCTGGGCGCCTGCGTGTCGATCCTAGGTGGGACGGGACACGGTCTTAGGTAGTCCATATATGCACCAAGATGACAGAATTCTGCCAGTTCTTCTTGCTTTTTTTCGAGAAGTCTCTCCGCACGCGCTGCGAAGAGTTGAAGCCCTGCAGGAGGGATTTCGTACGGAAAGGCTCGCTCTTACATCGAGCAGGAGGCCGAAGAGAGGAAACAGTTGGTGCCCCCGAAGGTGTAAGCCGCAACTGCAACGGCCAAAGACCCTTGGATGAAGACCCAGTAACCCAGTAAGAGTTCTGAGGGGCTTAAACGAAAGTAAGGGATCCCCAAATAGTAGGATTCCCTGATAAGGACCCCAACAAGGTACCCCGAATATCGAAAACCCCCATGTGATGCATTTGTAGGAATGAAGCTGAGGTGCAAAAGGTAGCAAAGGCCGCGCAGTCGTCTACCACGATGGCAAAGCAATGACCCTGCGCCAGCGAAGCCAAGGAAACCAAAACAAAATGCATAAGGCTGCCTTTGGTGTTGTGCCCGTCGCCTTCACACTCTTCAAATGCGCAGAAATAATTTGCCCTTTTCTTTAAGTGCCAGTGCACAGTGCAGGGAGACATGGGTAGTCCAAAGATGATCAAAGATGGTGCTAAACGAGTGTGTATGTGCGCTGATCTAGATCATGGGCCAACTTTTAATGCCCTGAAGCAGAAGGAAAAGTATTCCAATAGCTGCATAACCTACTAAACAGTCTTATACTGGAGAAGTTTACTACATCATGTAAATACGAATACAGTAGATCAAAGTATCGTAGAATGAGATCTTTGCGTACTCTGAACGGCCCCTGCATGCAACGTGCATCATGCTGTGGTCTGGCATGGAAGGTTAAGCGCCCGCCCTCGCCAGTCTCTGTCAGGATCCTACGTTCTACCCCTACGTTGTTCGTTTCGTAGTTTCAGATGAATGCCCGGTCCAAAGTCGCGGCCGCCCGCACGCCACCCGCGCGTGCGGAAACCTTGCTTGCCTGCACCTGCAATTGCTTCTCCTCGGTCGGGATGCTGTTGTACAACAAGTTGGCTATCGAGGCCTTCCCCTTGGAGTGCAGTCTTGTGTGGATGCAGCTGGCTTTTGCCACGCTCGTGATCCTCTGTTTCGCATGGCCTTCGATCCACATCGGCAGCTTCAGGGATTTGTGCAGATGGTCCGCGGTGGTTCCGTTTTATTGCGGCATGCTGATGACGTCCATCTTGGCACTCAAAAGCGCGCCCATGTCTCTCATCATCGTCATGCGGAATGCCTCGCCCCTGGCCGCTTTGGCCATCGAGCGCTTCTACCCGGCCCCGTTGAGGATCAGTGCCCCGATGCTCTTCAGCATCATGATCATGGTGGCCGGCGCGGGCATGTACGTGTCCCAGCTCCCCCACGAACACCTGGAAGGTGTTGGGTGGGTCCTGCTTAACAGTGCCGTGGCTGTCGGAGACCGGCTACTGCAGCGGCTCCTGCTTTCCAAAGATCAGCAACCCGTCGACATCTCAAGACCCGGCGTAATCCTCATCAACAACCTCTGTGGGCTTTTGCCGGTGGGTTTGCTTGTGTTGATGCACGGGGAAGCTGCTCAACTGTCACAGGCCTATGCGTCACTAAGTTCCTGGGGGGTCCTCTACATTTTCCTGTCTTGTCTCATCGGTGTGTCCCTCAGCTACACAGGGGTCTGGGCACAGAGCCTGATCAGCGCCACCAGCTTCCTGGTCATGGTCAATGCCAACAAGTTCGTGATCGTCGGCATCGAAGCTTTCGGCCTCCACGCGAAAGCGCTGAGCCCTTTGCAGGTGGCTGGGGCCAGCATCACCATCCTGGGTGGGATCCTCTACAGCATGGAGCGCGAGGCTCTTGAGAAAGAGGAGCCTGGGGAGAAGGGGCCGCTGCTGCCGTCCGGGAAGCCATGATGCCCTAGGCGCCGTAGGCCGTGACACACCGTGACACAGGCTCGCAGGAAAAGAGGCTTCAGCGTGCTACTGTGACCATGGATTCCCCACCCCACATAGCAGCACGCGTTGCTTGCAAGGACCAGGCAAGAGCAACGCAGCACGGGGCCCCAGAAAAGCAGTGCCACAATAATTTTGCTTTCACGAACGTATAGACATGAGTATCTTATCATATTACTATATTACATGATTATGGTAATATAATATATATTTCTATAAATTATTTTTATTATTGCTTTCATTTTGTAATTGCTTTTGTAACATTCGTTTTTTATGGTCGTGGGACGAACTGCACTTCAGAGACTCCAGGACATCCACCTCGAGCTCGATCCCGGTCACCTCGAAGGGAACCGATATGACTGAGTCCCTGCTCGTTGGGGTGCAGTTCCAGGCAGGATGTCAGGTTGGGGTTTGGAGTTTAGGGTTTAGGGTTTTAGGGTTTAGGGTTTTAGGGTTCTAGGGTTTTAGGGTTTTAGGGTTTTAGGGTTTTAGGGTTTTAGGGTTTTAGGGTTTTAGGGTTTTAGGGTTTTAGGGTTTTAGGGTTTTAGGGTTTTAGGGTTTTAGGGTTTTAGGGTTTTAGGGTTTTAGGGTTGTAGGGGTTTAGGGTTTTAGGGTTTTAGGGTTTTAGGGTTTTAGGGTTTTAGGGTTTTAGGGTTTTAGGGTTTTAGGGTTTTAGGGTTTTAGGGTTTTAGGGTTTTAGGGTTTTAGGGTTTTAGGGTTTTAGTGTTTTAGGGTTTTAGGGTTTTAGGGTTTTAGTGTTTTAGGGTTTTAGGGTTTTAGGGTTTTAGGGTTTTAGGGTTTTAGGGTTTTAGGGTTTTAGGGTTTTAGGGTTTTAGGGTTTTAGGGTTTTAGGGTTTTGAGCCCAAGAATGCCAACTCCAAACCCTGACTTACTTAACCCACCCTAAGCCCTCAACCCGAAACTTCAAATTCCTGATTTCCTGAGCCTTTCCACCCGAATCTTTAATCCCTAAACCCTAAACCTTAAACCTTAAACCCTAAACCCTAAACCCTAAACCCTGCAAACCCTGTAAACCCTCAATGCCCTCCCTCCTTGCAGGTCGAAGGTCTGGACTTCCTCCAGCTCGTTGCAGACAGCGCCTTGCTGGGGCAGTTCAAGCAAGTCGTCAGAGGCCCCCAGGGTTGAGGGTTTAGGGTTTCAGGGTTCAGGGTTTAGGGTTTAGGGTTTAGGGTTTAGATTTCCAGCGAAGTCGAAACCGACTACCATAAGCCCAAACGACCCGAAGCCCCAAACAGCCCCAAAGCCTAAATCCCCCCTATTGCCACAAACGAGAACCCCAAAGCCGAAGCCCTGAACCGTCAACCCTAAACCCTAAACCCTAAACCCCAAACCCCAAACCCTAAACCCTAAACCCTAAACCCTAAACCCTAAACCCTAAACCCTAAACCCTAAACCCTAAGCCCTCCTTTCAAGCTTGAGTTGCGTGGTGCCAGGCTCACTTCTCGGAGCGGCCGTTCGCGCGAATCGGAGTGCAGAGGCCAGCAAGCTTCCTCTTTCGTTTAGGGTTTAGGGTTTAGGGTTTAGGGTTTAGGGTTTAGGGTTTAGGGTTTAGGGTTTAGGGTTTAGGGTTTAGGGTTTAGGGTTTAGGGTTTAGGGTTTAGGGTTTAGGGTTTAGGGTTTAGGGGGCTTAGGGCTTAGGGGTAAGGTTGTTCAGGAGGCGCCAAGTGAGTACTTATAGGGTGTTTTTTGGGGGTTCTACTTCTCGGATCTAGCTGCAAGGGGCCATGGCTTCCTAAACTCTGTAAGCCCTATAAGCCCTACAAACCCTATAAACCCTCTAAACCCCCTAAACCCCCTAAACCCCCTAAACCCTAAACAACCTTACCCCTAAGCCCTAAGCCCTAAGCCCTAAACCCTAAACCCTAAACCCTAAACCCTAAACCCTAAACAACCTTACCCATAAGCCCTAAGCCCGAAGCCCTAAGCCCTAAACCCTAAACCCTAAACCTAAACCCTGCCTCATGTTGATGTCAGGACCTGGTTCTTCAACTCTCTCCCGGCTCGGTGGTGGTCAGCGCCCTGGGCATGCTCTTTGCATTTGAGCACATGTTTCTATATACATATACACAAATAGATAAATCAATACAGATAAATACATAATATATGTATGTGTGTATACATACATATATATATATATGTAGAGAGAGTATACACAGCTTCATGCTTATTTCAGATTTGTATATTCATTCAGTCAGTTTAAACACCGAAGTTGCTGGAAAGTGTCTTAATGTCTGGGTGTCTCAGTGTCAATTCTGCCGTGGAGCTGAGGTCCAAGCCCGCATGGCTGCCGTGGCCACAGCAGGGGCTGCTACCTCAGACTGGAATGCCGGAGAAAGCACAGATTTATGTGCGAAGCAACGATGCTGCTGCTACCACATTTAAAAATCGCCTATGTACATGTAATGCATGCCATACACATGGGACGGGGGTCCAGTTGCTCGTGATATCTAGTTTGATGCGTCAGGAAACTGTCGTGGCTGCCACTTCCTCGCTCGCGGATGGGATGCGAGAAGAGGCACATCGGCAGCATTGGAGTGTTCAATCGAGCGTTAGATACAATGTAAAGGGAGTGAGTATGACTGCAGAAAGCTGTAGCATTCTACAGTGGCAGGAGTCAGGTTTCAAGAATGTGGGGACGTCTTGAACTCTTGTGGGATTGTAGGAAAGTATGAAGCATGGGTGCATTTGCCAGAGCAGTGGTCAGTGGATGCGAGTGGTGCCATGCAAAAAAGCACAGAGATGCTCTGTTCTTTCTCTGGACCCTGCATTTGCAAAGCGGTCATGGTCTCAGTCGGAGGCCAGCGCGCTTCAACGAGACTTGATCGTCGGGCTCGCTGGCATACAAGGTGCATCTTAGCATCATATTGGGTTTCGGGTTCAGGGTTCAGGGTTCAGGGTTTAGGGTTTAGGGTTTAGGGTTTAGGGTTTAGGGTTCTTCACTTCCTCTGACTGAGAGTAACCTGGACCCTTGGCACCCTTCCACCTGCCTGCGCGTCCCAAGTCTGAACGCCGTTAATCACCCTAAACCCTACTGTTGGTTAGTAGAGAATGAGGGAATGAGGTAATACAATCCCTTAAAGGGTATATATAGGGACTATGTAGGGTACTATAGTCCCTTAAAGGGGTATATATAGGGATTATCTAGGTTACCCTCATCCCCTCATCTCCTACTAACCAACGGCACAAGTAACCCTCAGCTCTCTTCCAGGGCTCTCCTCGGTGGCCTCCAGCGCCATTTCTGTGGGACCGGTCAGCGCAACTCTGCCGAGATTGTTGGGTGCTTTGGGTTTGGGGTTTTGGTTTAAGGGTTTTAGGGTTTTAGGGTTTTAGGGTTTTAGGGTTTTAGGGTTTTAGGGTTTTTAGGGTTTTAGGGTTTTAGGGTTTTTAGGGTTTTAGGGTTTCAGGGCTTTAGGGTTCTAGGGTTTTAGGGTTTTGGGTTGTGCTGCTTCGAGGGTTTGGAGGCCTGCTGCCGCCAGATGGGAGTTGAGTTTTGAGAGCTGCATCATCAATCTCGAGGTGAGCCTGCTTGCGGTGGAGGAGTCGGAGGCTGACCGCCTTTGCATTCATCTGCTTCTGCAAAGTGCTCGCACACGATGCGTGTCTTGAAGGCGACACCGTCAGCTCCTACGGTGCAGGACAGCAAACGGGCATTTCAAGGGGGTATCGTTTCATTAAACCCGTGCATACCTCTTCCACTGTAACTGAAGGTAACTGAAGCAACACAGCGACTGTTGAGGCAAAGTATTCCAAAAGCCTGACATGATACAGTATGCCTTCACCTGAACTTGAGAAGAGAGCGTGCCTTCCCCTAAACCCTGAACCCTTAACCCCTTTTCCCCTTTTTCCGAGGACTTCATCCCGCTCTGGGCCATCATCTCCTTGAGCCTCTTGACCTGCTTCACCATGATCGTTGGCTTAACCGCCGTCTACATGCAAAGGCGATGGGTGCAGGCACGCGGCTGCGTGCTACAGGAAGCGAGACTTCTCTGCCGGATCCCCCCATGCGAGCTTAGAGTGAGGACTTTGGATCCAGACTGCTCCACGACCTCGTCCACAAATAGTTCTTAAGTCATCTCTGTTGTTGCTTCTGTTTGCCATGGCAGGAGCGTCGGCGACACTCTGCCAACTGGTCCGAAGGCACGTGCAATTCACGTTCTGGCTTGCATCAGATCATGTACGGATATATTGCACACACATATACATATATATATATATATACATATATATATACATACATATATATATATATATTATATGTATATATGTAAAATATGTACACATTCGCCTTCCAAGCCGTGGTGCTTCCAGCCAGGACCCTCAGCAACACCTAAGTCATCCCCTGTAAAGAATATCTAATATCTGATGAAGGAGAGCTATCTCATGTCTCGGAGGTTCTGACCCAGTGCACATGACCCGTCGCGTGCGAAGCCGCGCTCCAGGCCGATCGTTTCAAGGGCTTCACGCGGTTGAGATTTTCACACTGGGGTTTCTCTCTCTTTGGTTAAAGGTCGGTGGCAAGGTTTAGCTTGGAGCACTGCCAGCCAGAACGGCCTGTCCTGGCCCGAAATATCTGCAGTCGGAAGCCCGAGCCCTGAATTTGAGCAGAAGCCGTGTTCGGCCAAAATGCCAGCCACCGATCCCTGCCAGTGTTGTCCCGAGGGGGGCCGGGCGGGGAATCTTCCGAGGTTACTGATTGGAGTGAGGGTTTTGTAGGGCGTCGACCGGGCCGTTGAGCGGGTGCTTAGTTGCTGCATCAAGTTACTGCCGGAGAAAAACCCATAAACTTTGATCTGTCTGGACAGGGGGATGCAGCAGGACTAGGACCCGTGAGATTCGGTAAGACTTGGGACGTCCCTGACACAGTCACAGCCTGTCATGCCGGACGAAGGCATCGGCCACACGTTTCTGCAACCCCCCTAAGCCCTAAACCCTGAACGCGAAACCCAAAACCCTACATGGTCAGTTCTCTACATTAGGGTCCCTTTTTGGGGTTGTAAGGTGGCCCCTAGTATTTAGGGTACCCTTTAAACGGGACCATCAGTTTGAGAACTGACCATACAGGGCATTAAGAAACCCTAAACCCTAAACCCTAGACCGTGAACCCTAAACCCTAAACCCTAAACCCTAAACCCTAAACCCGAAACCCGAAACCCTAAACCCTAAACCCTAAACGCTTAGCTAAGGGCGGTCAAAATGCCTGAGGCTCCCCCGCGAGCCCGCAGACAAGCGCGCCCGAGAGCCCCGAGGAGACGGGTGAAGTTCGTGGGAACGGATGCGCTGGCCCAGAGGGTCCATGTGTGGTACTTTCATATGGAATTGGGGTTTAGGGTTTAGGGTTTAGGGTTTAAGTTTTAGGGTTTAGGGTTTAGGGTTTAGCGTGACCACAGAGTACTTTACATGGACCTTCTGTGTGATGCATGCACTGGAATGGTGCCAGCGGTCATCCTTTGGCAGGCTCCCAAGAAGAGCACTTCTCGCATGCTGATGACCAAGCGGGTGGCTTCTCTTCAACCATAGTTCCTGGACAGCGGGCGCTTCAGGGGCTTTAGGGTTTAGGGGTTTAGGGTTTAGGGTTTAGGGTTTAGGGTTTAGGGTTTAGGGTTTAGGGTTTAGGGTTTAGGGTTTAGGGTTTAGGGTTCAGGTTTAGGATCAGGAACTTCAGACCCTGATTCCGAAGACAGCATCAGCGTCTCAAAGGAAAGCTGAGGGGGCCTTGGGGGATCTTGGAACGGTTCAGCACGGCTGGGGCTAGCTAAACCCTAAACCCTAAACCCTAAACCCTAAACCCTAAACCCTAAACCCTAAACCCTAAACCCTAAACCCTAAACCCTAAACCATGGGTTTCTCGGGGCCCCTCAGTTTTTCACAGCCCCCTAACATGATGTCTTAGACCGGATGCCATGCCTGGGCTGTGGAAACACCCAACTCCCCCTAAACCCTAAACCCTAAACCCTAAACCCTAAACCCTAAACCCTAAACCCTAAACCCTAAACCCTAAACCCTAAACCCTAAACCCTAAACCCAACATGGATGTTAACCAAGGCCATGCGAAAGGTGCGCTTCTCCGATGCGGAGGCGGCGGAGGCCCAGCGCTGCGCTGGGGTGGTTTCGGGATACCTGGACAGTGAATGCCTCTAAACCACAAACAGCCTTGTATTCTAGCAATCAACTCAGCGATCAACTCCTAAAGCTTCAGAAGCCCCACAATTCTTGCATCGCCACCTCATGAACCCAAGGCCCTGAAACCCTATAAAGCCCCATGAGACCTATATAAAGGAGGGCCTATGTTCTAGGTCTCTTTGGTATTTGTTTTTTTTCTCAGCCCCTATATAAAGCACAAGCCCTGAACACCAATAATCCCCCACAAACCCAGCCCTAGACCCTATATCGCACAAACCCTGGGCCCGAAACCCTCAACCCCCTATAAACCCTACCACCAAGAAGCCTTAGCCCTAAACCCTAAACCCTAAACCCTCAACCCTCAACCCTCAAGGTACAAGAGTACGACCCGCGCGAACTTCAGATCGCCGCGGAAGTCAGCAGCCAGCGGAACGAGGAGCTCGAGGCCCGCCACCTTCTGTGGGTTTGGGATTTAAACCCTAAACCCTATAAACCCTATAAACCCTATAAACCCTATAAACCCTATACACCCTATAAACCCTGTAAACCCTATAAACCCGATAAACCCGATAAACCCTATAAACCCTATAAACCCTATAAACCCTAAACCTTAAACCCGAAACCCTAAACCCTAAACCCGAAACCTTACTTTCTAGGGGCTTGAGGGGGTTCAGAGGTTGGGGGGCTTAGGGTTTAGAGGGTTTAGAGGGTTTATAGGGGTGGCTTGGGGTTTCGGGATTTGGAGGGTTTGGGGGCTACAGATGTCTGGGTCATGGAATCTTGAATGAAGTTTAAAGGGCTTGTGGCCTTGAAGAGAAGCTTGGGGTGTTTTTCATGAGCCCAGGGGGTTTATAGGGAGAAGGCCGGGTTCAGGGATCGGAGTTTGCGGGGCTTAGAGGAGGTGGGTCTTGACCAGAAGCTGTCTGCAACAGTTGCCTATACATGGCCTTCAAGCCCTAAACAATCAGCCACATAGCCAACCTCACCCTGCAAGTCTTACAAGCGCAACAAGCCCTATACTATACATCTAGACCCTGCAAGCCGCAAAGGGTGTCGGACGTAGCCCAAAATTCAGGGGAAACCCGAAAACTCGCGTGAAGCCCTGTCTTCTTGGGCGCGCCCCAGGTAACGTCGAGTTTGCCAGCTTAAAGAGCCGCAGGATCATACAATATTGTGTAACCCATTGTAACCCTAAACCCTCGATCCTAAACCCAAAGCCCCCTTTAACCAATTGCTGGGACCCCCTCCTCCTAGGAAACCGGGGGCAGCCGGGGGAGAGTGGCCTTTTTTGGGGGGGGGGCAACACCCCACCCCTACAGAAACCCCAAACCCTGTACCTAAACCCTCCCACATCTGAATCTTAAGCCCAGCGCCCCCCTATTTAAATCCCTGTGAGCAAGGCAAAAGTGGCTGAGTTGGAAGCCGCGTTGAAGACCGTTCAGGGCACTCTCTGCGTGACCGAGGCCTCTGTGGATCCTAGGGATGGGATCAGCCCGCGAATCAGAAACTACGAGCCAGAAACCAGCACGAATCAGAAACGGCAAGTCAGAACAGTTGCTAGCAATTGTACACCCTAAACCCTAGGCCCCATGAAGTCCTGCAATCCCAGCGTCTTTGTTGAGTTCTGGCGCCATCTTCGGGGAGTGCCTTGTACTTGTTTTCGTGTAGGGATCAGGGCGGCCTGATGTTTTGTGACGACTTCCCCTTTTTCACGTGTCATGATACGTATTATCCAGGTATAGGCCCTGTGGACATCTTGACATGCCCCCTGCTGACCATATGCAGGAATCTTTCCGAAGAGACAGTGTAAGGGGACCACCCTAAACCCTAAACCCTAAACCCTAAACCCTAAACCCTAAACCCCAAACCGCGTTCGAAACATTTCCCTTGGTGAGGACCGACTGATGGAGGTTTCGAAGGAACGGGATCAGCTGTCGCTGTCGGTCAATGGCCGCTGGTCTGCCATGAACCCTAAAGCCTAAACCTTAAACCCTAAACCCTAAACATATGGAGCTGCGTCCTTCAGTGCCGTGAGTCGGATGGCGGGTGTTGTGAGCTCCTCCCGAGGATCGCTGGGCAAGAACACTCTGCTGCACCGGAAGGGGCTCTTTGTGTCCCCACGCCAGGGCCTGGCGAGGCTCGCACGCAGCATGGAGATGAATCCCGAAGTATTCGGAGCAACCCTAAACTAAAATGACAACTCTAAATCCTAAACCCTATAAGCTCTATAACCCTAAGTTAAAGCTTTAAAAAACAACTGTAAATCTTGAACCTGATAATTAAGCCCTCTAAACCTTGTCATGGCTTCCATTCGCCCGGAGGAGTCCCTCTGGGACCCGCAGGTCTCTGGGAATCCTCGCGCCAAGCTCAGCTTTTGCGTTCCCGCGCGGCGTGCCCTAACATGTGGAAACATGTGCCTCAAGTGCTTCCGGCCTAAAAACTCACTCTCCTATAAGCCATACGAAACCCGACGTAAGCCTTATAAACCCCTAAGTTTCTACAGCGATTCGCCCCCACGGCCTCAGGACGCAGAACAGGAGCCGCCAACCTCACAGGGCCTCAAAGACCTGGAAGCTGGAGATTTGGATGGCCTCCCGCGCCCAAGTCAAGTGGCACTGGATGCAGAGTCCGTAAGATCCGCAGGGGGCTCAGCAGATTTAGCAGGCTAGCAGCGCACGATGCCTCGCAGGGCAAGTGGATGAAATCATATGCAACCACCGGGTTTTCTGCTCCTAAGGATCCCCGCTCCGAGTTTAGCCTGTGCTGGGCTGCCCATACTACGGCGGTTACTACGGAGACCATGGTGCCGCTTGGAGCAGTGTTGCAGTTACCAGGGGACATACCCGGAGTTGTGAATGACTCGCTTCAACGCTCGCAAGTGCATCTTGTGTGAGTTGACTGCGAGCCATGAGCTGAAGTTCGGCGGCCTGCGGACTTGCCAGTGCTTCTGGGAACCAGCGCAATCCCATCACAGAGCTTCGCAAGTAGTCGACAGTGCATGTGAGTCAAGGTCAGCCGACGTAGACCATCTGGAAGATGACCTCCAGGTGACACGCGTTTAGATGAGTCCATTCCTCACCGCACCAGATGAATGTGAGGGGCCATTGTGGCGTCTGGTGCCGCGGTTCAAAGACACAATGTTGTTGACCAAGCGTCTTTCTTGCATCAGAAGTGGAGAATGACGCAACGGTTTGGTGCATGTACGTTGTCGTACCAGGGCCTTACACACCAGCACAGAAGAACCACAAACACAGCATCATAGCATCAAGGAGAGTCTCAGAGAGTTTTCTGGGGCCCGGAAAGGCACAGCAACCCGCACAAGCTCGGGAACATTTTAAAGCTTTGGCCCAGGAGTGGCACAAGTAGCGGCAGGCAGCATCCCAAGTTGCTTCCTGCATTGCTGACCGGTCACGGGCGTTGGACGCATTGCCCCCACCCACGCCCCACGCCCCTAACCCTCCCAAACACCCAAGAAACCCTAAGAATGGCCACCGACGCTCACCTGATGGAACAACGCGTCGCTTCGGCCGTCGGCTCTGCGTAGACCTTTGCCAGGCAGTTGGGTGTCGATCAGGGCACTCACAGCCCAGCAGCGCTCAGCTTGTGATATATATATTCAGGTCGCAACACGAAGCGAGCAGTCCAGTTGTCTGAGTTGATGAATTGAGAAGGCTGAGTCTGTGAAGCAGGACAGCGCAGACTTCCGAAGGAAGCCTGCCCTGAATAGGAGATGCGATGTGCACGGAAAGGCATTCGAGAAAAGTCCAACACTAAGCATGCATCATGCAACTAGCCCTCCGAATAACAGGCGCAATTCCGCACCTTTATACATCAATATATTATGACATTTTTCTATTAGGATACAGTATGATACAGTACATGCTTCACGCGAGGTGCCGGGAACGGCCAGCACCGTCTTCCGCAGCTACGACGAGCGCTTGGATGACACGAGAATGGTGCAAACTCCCGAGGATGACGAGGCCGGTTTAGGGTTTAGGGTTTAGGGTTTAGGGTTTAGGGTTTAGGGTTTGGGGTTTGGGGTTTGGGGTTTAGGGTTTAGGGTTTCGGGTTTAGGGTTTAGGGTTTAGGGTTTAGGGTGTGAAAAGCACAGCAATGCGCGCGCGCCTGCCTTTCACAGGAGCTGATCATCAAGGTTCCATTCGTCTCGCCTGCGAAGGTGAGGGGGGCGATGCAAACTCGCTAGTCCACCAGAAAGGAAGTGTTCCTAAACCCTAAACCCTAAACCCTAAACCCTAAACCCTACACCGCTATACTTGCTGCTTCGCGCAGATTTCGGCTCCACAGCGGTGGCCCTGTACAGCTCGAGCTTCAACTCCGGTCGCCTCAACCGTTCCTTCGAATTTGCGGAGTTCGGCTGAAAATGCTGTTTAGGGTTTAGGGTTTAGGGTTTAGGGTTTAGGGTTTAGGGTTTAGGGTTTAGGGTTTAGGGTTTAGGGTTTAGGGTTCTATTTGTATATATATATATATATGCATGCAGCTTTAAACTTCAAAGACTCACGACATGGGTTTAGGAACTTAGATGCTCTGCGAGTGCTTGTTGTTTGTTGTTAACAGCGGCGCTCGGACGACGGCAGTTTTCGGTCCCGCGGGGCGCTAAGAGTCAGGTGGCTCTGAGTCCCCGATAGTCCCCCATAGTCCCACCCTCCAAATTCCCTAAGTCTATTGGGCTCATATAGGGTCATATATATATATATTGTATGTACATGTATGTATAGGGTGATGTACAGGGTTATGTATAGGGTTGGGTTAAGATTTAGGCCGAACACTTCGAACATGACCTTACCTTACCTGCAACATCCCAGGCCCCCCCCCCCCCCTTGAACTGCTAAAAGGCCTTTTGTTGCCGGGGCCAGTGCCCTGGTCTCAGAGCTCAACATCCGCGAGCCTTTGTACAGCTCCCATGCCGAGACGTTGGGTGCGATCTTCGCCGAAGAGCGAGACAGGACCCCGCGGCATCACCATACGAAGCCCTTTCATGAAACCCCCGCATGCGCAGTGCTTCTGAGTTGAAGCCTCAGTTGCGCAACTGGGGGCCGAGGAGCAGAAGCTTCTGAGAGCCTTCGGCCCCCAAGCCGTCCAGCTGACCAAGCAGTGAACGTGGCCCTTTGCCTCAGCAACTGAGGGACTGAGGGGGAGAAGACTCTGATTAAGCAGCTGCCCCATGCTGCCCCTCCCGACCCCCCCGAAGGCACAGCTTCGCCCGTGAGGTCTGGCACAAATGGTCCGACCTTCGTCTTCTGGATCACGAGCCGCTCTGGCACGCGCATGCAAAGCCGAGCCCTGCCACAGCCCCGGGATGAGGTAAAGAGGCCCAACACAGATCGGCAATTTGCTGAGATCCTCCCCTTCATGTGTATGTGTTTGTATACCTTGTCCGTTTCTTTTACAGCTGGCTCCTAGCTGCGGTTGATCCGCTGCTGCGTAGACTTGGCCTAAACCCTGGATTGGGGAGGCGGGGGATTTCCAAGGGTAGGGCGAACATACGGGCAAAATCACATGAGAGCGGGGGGGGGGGGGTTAAGGCGAAACTACCCACTTGAAACTGCCTGAAACTTCCTTGCACCTCCATCCTAAACCCTAAACTTACCCTATAATCCCTAAACCCTAAACATACCCTATAATCCCTAGACCCTAAACTTACCCTATAATCCCTAAACCCTAAACCTATACCATCCTGGCCCTTCCTCAGGTCCTGCACATCCACCTTGTGGAGCTGCCGCTGCTCAGCGGGCAGTGCCCCGTCCGAAGGTAGACTGCCACGGGTTTGGGGTTGAGGGTTTAGGGTGTAGGGGTTAGGGGTTTAGGGTTTAGGGTTTAGGGTTTTGGGTTTTGGGTTTTGGGTTTTGGGTTTTGGGTTTTGGGGTTTAGGGACGCCCAAAGGGAAGACATGGACCCTATGACTGCCATATGGGTCACCTGGGTTGGGGACCTAAAACGAACCCTAAACCCTGGGAATCCTTGTTGCGCGCCCTTCAAGCCACATTGCACCAAAGCCTAAGGAGCCGTGTGGGGAAGGTGCCCCGGTGCTCGGCGCGGCGAGCAGAATTCTGGCGCCAATGCGTCGAGGAACCCGATGATAGACCCTAAACCCTACAAATTCACAGCCCAAAACTCCCATAAACCCTAAAACTAAACCCCATGAATACGCTAAACCCTTCAATAATCGTCTAAGAGGCAATATTTAACCCTCGAATAATCCTCTAAAAGGTCTTAGAAATGCCTTATGTTAAAACCTGAACGCGCACAACTGTGCAGTAACAGGATCTCGCCCTTCGACTCGAGGAGCGGGGACAGCGATTGGCCGCCCGGATTAGGGCTTCAAGGGGGAAGGTTTGGGGTTTGTGGGGCTTAT
>CAJNDS010000702.1:125000-137500 GCA_905221605.1 Symbiodinium natans
GGCCTTGGCCTTCCGTTCAACGACGACGAGAACCTCCTGAGGGACACAGCCCGGGCCCAAATGGTTTTATTAGGGGTTAAGGTTGACTTGGTCGAACTTAAGGTCTCCCTAATCCCTACCTTGGCCTAAACCCTTATTAATAGCCCCAATAATAATATAATTTAATTTAATAATAATAATATTTAAAAATTATAATATTAATACAATGATAATAATAATAATAGTAATACTTTATTGAATCATAATAATTTAATATAATAATTAATAATAATATAATTTGAATGTAATTTAGTAATAATAATAATTTAGTAATAATTTAATTTGTAATAATCGTAATACTAATAATAATAATCATAATAATACATAGTCGTAAGTATCAGAGGTCTTAGTAATAATAGTATAGGAATTATCATAATAATAGCCAACACGAATAATATTTCACAGTAATTTAATAACCCTAAACCCTAAACCCTAAACCCTAAACCCTTCAGAATAATATAGTAAATAATAATAGCGACGTTATCGTAATATGAGTAACAAGATTTGTCATTTCAATTAGTCAAAATCAGAGTCAATGACAAATAGTATGAAGAATAGCTTGCAGTCATCATAATTCTAATTTAACAAAGTAACCCTTAAACCCAAAACCTGTAGGTATGTCTAGGCCTCTAGCCACATTGCCTCGAGGTTGCGTTGGCAGCCCGCGGAGATCCACAGCAAAGGTCTCCCTGGCACGGCTTCGCTTCGGCTCATTGTTTTGGCATGATTTGGCGGGGCCTGTTCATGCTTCATTGGCAAACCATGCGGCTCAATGGCCCCCAGGCCTAGGTATTTTAGGGCCAGTCCCAGTGGCTGCAATGGGGCGGACGACGGGGGAGCCTCGGAAAAGGCCTAAGCGTTGCACGAAGAAGACGAAGGCGAATTTGTCAGCGATTTGAATTCCATGAGTCAGAATCACAAAAATATCAGAATATGTGAAAGTGATAAGTGTCCCTGCAGGCCTCGAAGCGCAGATCACCCATGCCTTCATCAAGCCCTAGTTCCAGCAGTGAGTCTTCTGCAACTCCGGCAGCTTCTGCTCATCACCGAAGAAGGCCTCTGGCCTTGAGCCGGCAGCTTCTGCTCATCCACCGAAGAAGGCCTCTGGCCTTGAGCCGGCAGCTTCTGCTCATCCACCGAAGAAGGCCTCTGGCCCTGAGCAGGCCTCAAATGCCGGGAAGGCTTCTGGCCTTGAGAAGGCTTCGGCCTCAAATGCGGGGAAGGCCTCTGGCCCCGAGAAGGCTACGGCCCCGCCTTCTACGCTGGTCTCTGGCCCCGAGAAGGCTACGGCCCCACCTCCCATGCCGGTCTCAAATGGAAGTGGCGCAGCTTCGGCTCCTCCGCCGAAGCAAGCTCAGAAGGCAAGGTTTCCGCGTAGTCAAATTAGGCCAGCAAGTCTCGCTTGAATCTTAGTCATTGTTCTTGTTTTTATTCAGCCCATCAGGCAAAGGCTCGGCCTCCCAGATGCTTGCCTCCAGATCCCAACTCAAACCGCGGCAAGAAAAGGGCTGCGCACAAAGTTACTTGGCCGCAGCTGGCAGCAGTACTACAAATGGCAACTTGTGTGAGTATTTATTTAGGTGTTTTATCTCAGAAGCATTTCTGGCAAATAAGGCCAGTGTGGAGGCCAAGAAGGCCAAGACGACGGCAAAGAAGGCATCAGCGCCGAGTGACACCCCGGCCTCCACATCGGCCGCCGCCCGGGCCTCTGCGCCGAGCCCTGCGCCGCCCGCCGCACGCGCCTCCGCGCCGGAGCGGCCAGCGTCCCTGGCCCCAGGGTTTGATTGTGGTCCTCCGCCAAACTTCATCATTTCCGGAGCCTACTACTTGGGATGATCACATCATGTTCTCTTAAGTCTTTGGTTACTGGTCTCAATTTAAAATCTCGTCCTAAGCCTAAGGACAAAATGACATGATCATTTTGCGGATCTGAGGGCCTCGAGATGCAGCCTACGATATCCAGATGGCGGAGTATGTGGGGCGGGTTGCTGCTGAAAATGCGGCCTTGAGGATGGTGGTTCCTTTGCTGGGTTATGACTTCTGTTGTCAAGGTGTGTTGCGCTGCCGAGTGGCTTGTCTCGCTTGTGACACCCAAGGTGCCCAAGGCCCACGTTGAGACCCTGCATGCTGTGCAAAGGGGCACCCATCAGTTCCAGTTTGACCACAGTGGCAGCATGGCCTCACATCCTTGGGCGACAGCGAGCGGCATGTACGTAGCTGGGCATTCACACAGGCAAATTTTCAATTTTAAATTGGCCGCCGCAGTTTTAAATTGAATCAATTGTCTTGTCAGTCGACTGAAAGCCTAGCCACAACGATAAACAGCTGAGGTGTTCGAGACGAACATGCATCCTTGGGACCCGATTCCTGAGCACAAGGGCAAAGGCAAAGGAAAGTAGACTTCCAACATGGGTCATCCAGCCAGTCCGGCCTCCTTAGTCTTAGTTCACTGGTTACGGCCTCTCGAATCATAGGTTCGATTGGAGGCGTGCAATGGTGCATGGCCTTGAGACATTTTTAGTTGATCCTGCTGGCCTCCTGGCAGAGGTTTCTTGGTCTGCTGCCTGGCGGCGCGAAAAAAGGATTAGGCTTCCATGTAGACTACAGCCAGCTGTGCCGCTGCAGTTGCTTCATCTTGACAGACATGTTTGGTCTCTGACAAATGACATCTTTGCCAGGTCTCTTCGGTCTTCCTACCAGGAGGTCGTGTTCATTGTGCTGGCGTGGTTCGCCCGGCATGTCCTTGCTGCATTTCAGTGCTGAGTCACACCATTAACATTGATTTCTTGTCAGCAGTGTGCCAAGTGCGACCCACGCAGTCTTTGGGCACAAGTAAAGGTCTGCCTTGCCCATTGCTTTGGTATTTTTGTCTGACATCAATCACAATCATGGATCCAAATGAAGCCTTGCGCCTGGCACAAGCCGTTCTCCAGTCGTACGGTCAGGGCCAACCCGTGGCCCAACCCATGGCCCCCCAGCCCATGGCCCAACCCGTGGCCCAACCCGTGGCCCAACCCGTGGCCCAACCCATGGCCCAACCCATGGCCCAACCCATGGCCCAACACATGGCCCCACACATGGCCCAACCCATGGTCATCAACCAGCCCATGGCCCAACCCATGCCTTGCTCATATTCCCAACAAGCCATGGGCCACCCCATGCCAGGGCCTCAACTGGCGCAACCTGGCATTCCAGCAGCTCCAGGCCTGAACGTCCCCCCGCCGCCCCCGGTGGGAGCCACCTCTTATTGGGTTCCGCCACAGGCCTCACAGCCGCAGCAGGCCTCGCACGCAGCCACACAGCCAGCCTCACAGGCGGCCTCACACGCCTCCGGCGTGGACGCATCGGCCTCTGGCACAGCCCCGGAGAACACCGGCGAGGATGTCCAGCAGGCCAGGCTCAGTCAGTTGGCAGGGAGCCGGGTCGTGTCGTGACTCTGATTGCAAACTTCCTGGATGCTGCAGGTCTTGCTGAAGAGGCTTCAGGAAAACATGGCGCTGGACTTCCCACAGATTGCCATGGTCTTGCATGAGCTGCATGTCGATGCCACTGCGTGGCAGGTCCCTCGCCTTGCAGTCGGTGCCTTGTGCAGGTCTTGATTTTTGATGGGCGGAGTTTCTGTGCCTGCGGAGCAGGCCTCGATGAACATGCTTCAGCATGAGGGTCTACGCGATAGATTCCTGGAGTTGTTGCCCAAGCTCCAAAGCTGCTTTGCCGGCATTTGTTGCACCCTTCTGTGTGTGTGGTCAGAGTCTTGAAGGAATGACTGTACCAGTGCCGTACCTATATTTAATGTGAACGACGACGACGACAATGACAGACTGCCTTTCTCTATCGTTTTGGTCTCCTTGTCATTCGTTTTGATCTCTTTCTCTGTCGCTCTCTCTCTCTCTCTCCCTCCCTCCCTCCCTCCCTCTCTCTCTCTCTCTCTCTCTCTCTCTCTCTCTCTCTCTCTCTCTCTCTCTCTCTCTCTCTCTCTCTCTCTCTCTCTCTCTCTCTCTCTCTCTCTCTCTCTCTCTCTCTCTCTCTCTCTCTCTCTCTCTCTCTCTCTCTCTCTCTCTCTCTCTCTCTCTCTCTCTCTCTCTCTCGTTCTCGTTTGTCTGTGTCTTTCTTTTTCTATTTCTTGACTAACTAGCCTTGTCTCCTTCGACTCCGCTCCCTGAGGACAGGCCTTACGGTACAAAGAGTCCTACCAGTGGCGAGACGTTTCAAAGGCCATCACGGAGCATGCCTCCAGATGGTATATCAAATTGCGAGACTCGGCGATCGATTTGGTCACGCGTGCAGTCTGCTTGTCTTGACCGGTTGCGTGTAAGTCTAAGTGTTGCCCCAATTCTCACTCTGCTGCTTCTTCGCAGAAACGGAGCGTGGGGATCCTGGCTGCCACGGCGACACCACGACCCCGGACTTGATCTTTTGGGAGGAGCAGAATCCCCCGAAACAGCGCGGGAGAAAGGCCGGGGGGGGGGGGGGGTGTTCAGATGTTTTAATTATTTATGATTAAATAAACAATTTTAAAGAATAAATTTAAAAACTAATTTGAATAATATATTAATTATTATTATTTCGTCAAAATTTTAAATATTGATTTGTTCATCTGCGAATTCTTCTATTAGTAGTAGAAAGAATCGGTTCCAGCTCACTTGTGTGTTCTTGCCGCAGGGCCACTACCAGGGGCACTGGGCCTACCAATCCACTGCAGATGTTGCCGAGGCCAGGGTTTCATTTGTCATTGGTCATTGGTCGTTAACTTGTGTTCCAGTTGTCATTGACATTGAGTTGACAAGCCAACATCTTTAATTCAACTGGCAGGACCAGGACCTTAAGAATCGGCCTTCCAGTTCTGGCACAGCTACGGGAAAGGCCTCCAGCCCTGCTGTGAATGCCGATGGAGGCGCTGGGGTTTCAGGGCGGTCTAGCAATGTTTGGGGGGACTGGACGCCTCCGTATCCTATTTTCCGAAGCACCCACGCCACGCATTTTCAACATGGAACCCTGCAGGCGATGGCGGCGATTGTCAACGAAAGTGGGATGGTGTGAAGACGTGGGCCGGATCCACTCCGGTGGACTCTCCAGAATACACCGCCCCAACTGCGGCGCCGGCCTCGACTCCGGTTCCTGCGGCGTCGACTGCGCCTGCGGCCTCGACTGCGGCTCCTCCGGCCTCGACTGCGGCTGCTCCGGACTCAACCCAAGCGGCCTCTGACGCTGAGCACGAGAAGCAAATGGAGGCTCGGGAGAATGAGCTCATGGTCATGCAATTTCGGGCTTTGCAACGGAGGCTGAGGGTTTTTGAGTCCATTGCAAAGGCAGACTTGTCGACACCTGCCAAAGCCCCGCCTCCTGTTGTCCAGAGAATGATTGATGCCGACAATGCTGCAAAGGCCAAGGCAGCAGCAACCTCGACTGCGGCCTCCAGCAGCACTACGGGTGCGGCCTCTGCGACCGGTCCAGCAACCTCACAGGCCCTCAGTCCGGAGCAAATCGCATACATGCAGGGCGAAGGGCCGGCTTGGGACCCTTGGAATGCTGCTGTTGCCGAGGCCGAGGAAAGGGCAAAGGCCGCAGCAGAAGCCAAGGCCCAGGCCGAAGCCGATGCCAAGGAGGCAACCAGGCAGAAGGCCTTAGCCCAAGCAAAGGCCGCAGAGGAGGAAAAGGCCGCCAAAGCCAAGGAAAAGGCCGCAGCGGAGGAAAAGGCCGCAGCGGAGGAGAAGGCCAAAGCCAAAGGAAAAGGCCGCAGCGGAGGAAAAGGCCGCAGCGGAGGAGAAGGCCAAAGCCGAGGAGGAGGAAAAGGCGGCAGCCCAGGCCAAAGCCCAGGCCTCCCAAGCACAGGCCTCGCCACCGGTTGCACAGGAGGCCTCCACAGCAGCGCCCACTTCACAGGAAGCCCCAGAACAGGCCCCGCAAGAGGAGGACGAAGAGTGGCATGATGCAGATGAGGCCTGGCAGGATTCGTGGCAGGATTCGTGGCAAGATTCATGGTGGTCTGATGGTCACGGTAGATGGTGGAGATGGTCACGGTAGCTGGTGGAGGTGGCATAGGCAGTGAGCCTCTCCGGCAGGCTTCGGGTGCCCTGAATTCCGGCCCGTGTGAGCACTGGTTTCAGGTCTGGCCTCAGCTTTTGCAGCGTTCGTTTCACGGCCTCATCGGCTGGAAAGACTGTGTTTTCTGCTCATGTTTGCTGGGGTTGGCTTAAGCGCAGAGCTTAAAAGGGCTGGGTCTACAATTTAATTAGACGCCGTGTCTCAGAGCGTGTGCGGTCTAACAGTCAAAGACTGAAAGCCGCTTTTGCAGCCACAAGCAGGCATCGGAAAACCGCACTGCTAGTGACTATAGTGCTTTGTCTGCTGTGTTTGGCTTGTTTTGCGTCACTCCCTCACTTAAGTGCCAGGTCGACATCGGTCTGGCCTCATTGACAGACGTGCTGGGCTCCCGCAGCAAAGGAGGGAAGAGAAGGGCAGTGTTGAAGGACGTCATGATGATGTCCTTCGAGACTGCTCTTCTCTTCCTTTTTTTGCTGCGGGGGCCAAGCAACCGCACGGCCTCGAAGCATGTCCAGCCCCTAACAGGCCCTAACAACCTGCAGGTCTGAGTCTGAAGCATGTCCTGTCCAGTGTTTCAGTCGCATGTGTGTAGTGGGGTACAGCTGTCTGAGTCTGAGGTATTTCAAAAGCGACCCGTCAGCCCTGGGCGTGGCGCCCGGTTCTGCATTGACTGGGCAGTCCTCTGAGACATAGTTAGTTATTTCAAATTGGCCTGGCTGACTGTCTCACTTAGGGAACGAATCTGGTATCTGGTCTCTGTGACGCGGTCTCCAACTCGGTGAGGTCCTCGGCGCACGGTCTTGATTCTCTGTAGATTCGATATTGGGATCGACTGGTGCCGTCACAAGGACTCACTGCCGTCAAGAACTCAGACGTGCTCGCTTCCCAGCCAACCTGTGATGTGTCAATGGTCCTGGTAATTTGAAATGGCGTTCTGTGAACTCAGGGGCCTCTCATTGGCAGTGTTGTGGCCTTGGTGATGTGACACTGAGTCAGATTTTTTGTTGCGCGTGGACTCACGATGCGTGTCGTCGTGCCAAGATTCTTCTTCGATGATGGGCTTTGGTGCCTCTCATCGGACGGCTCGGCCCTTAATGGCAGTGGTCTAGTAGACTTCAAGACACTGGCGCCATGGCCTTCACGGAAACCTCAGTTGCCAGGAAGGTTCAAGCGGCTCCCGGCCCAGCTAAGGACAGTTAGAAACATGTACGCTCTGAGGTGATCAGTGTCACGAATACGAATTTCAATTAAATTTTTTATAAAAAAGAATTAATATATAAGTAAGTTTAAAGTTTAACCAGTTATGGTTAAACTTTAAAAGGTCTCATATTTTTGTCTGCGCTGGCGGAAGAGCTGCTGTTTTGCCATGACCCACTACATAGCTCATGGGATGCCCGGATGCCTGAAGGCCTGCAAGCCGGCTAGCTTGGGCGACCCTGGGCTGAAACGGTTTTTTGCTTCAGGTTTCCCAGTGGGTGCTGCGCCAGTGCCGGAAGTGTCATTTCAGGTCAGGTGTCCGCACGTCATTTGCGTGCATGACAAGAACGACGCGCAGCCTCACTTCTACAAACAGCCCTGGGAACTTCAAAAACCATACTGGGACGCATTCCTCCAAGAGGTGGTGGCGGCTCTAAGGTACAATGACAAGAAGGCTGGCCAATCACGCTGCAGTTGTCTGATCTTGCTGAGTGCGAAGTCAGTCTTCAAAGACTTTGAAGCCCGCCTGCCAGGAGGACTCTTGGCCTAAGTTCAAGAATCTCAGCTTCAAGGACAAGGAGCAGTTTCTGGGGACTCCACAGGCAAACGAGGCCTTTGTAAAGCGTGCGTCGCCTGGGACTCATACTCCAGTCCGGCTGAGTCCTTTAAGTGCATCTGCGAATCTTAGTTTGTGTCTCGCTGAGGTACCAAGGCCTTCTGAGGCATATGGAAGCATGCAGAAACAATGCGGGCCTGGTCTTTCGTCGCAAGATCGGAAAGCAGCCCCCGGATCTCGCCACTCCTGCGGCCTCCGCCAACATCCCGGTCACAAAGCGGAGGGGAGGTCCCAAAAAGGGCCAGAAGTACAAGAAGAAGGCAGCGCCAAAGCACGAGGTAGTTTAGTTATGGCATGGCCGAATTACTTGTGTGACTCACATTGACACGGACATTGTCTCGGGGTTTAGGGTTTGGGGTTTAGTCAGGGTTAGACCGCGCCTTGCAGGCCGACGGCCTCGTCCTGAAGGAGCAGCGCAGCAAGAAGACGGCCGTTCCCAGGAGTCACTTCTTGAAGATTGGGAATGCTTTCCTCAAGGTCTTGGGCCCGAAGTATGCTGGTGACGGAGACAAGCCAGAGTACATGAAGCTGAGCAAAGAAGCATTGACGTGCCTGCAGCAGGCCGCGGAGGAGATGGCCTCCCAACGTATCAGGGCCTGGAACGTTGCTGCCAACCATCGAGCTGGTCGAAAAGGCAAGGAGACGGAGATTAATGAGACGGACATCCGTGCCGTTCGACTGATGAGCCGTTAGGGCCTAGGGTGGGTCTAGGATTAGTACAGGGTCTAGGTCTAGACTCTAGGGATTAGGGTTTAGGGTTTCGTCTTAGTGCGGGTCTAGGTCTGGGGTCTAGGGTCTAGGGTCAAGGGCCTAGGGTCTGACTCTAGTAATTAGGGTTTAGGGTTTCGTTTTAGCGCTGGACGAGGGTCTTTCGTCCGCAACTCTGGTCGGTGTGGAGCCTATCACGCCAAACCAGCTGCAAGGCCTCCGAACACATGATTCAATATTAACGACGACGACAATAATAGCAGTGGACCAGACTTGGTGGCCTTGTGCACTTCACCCGAGTAGAGTGTTAGGTCTGGGGAGACATGGCCTGACACGGGTCAAAAAACAAATTGTGCCTGCGTGCTCGGCAAGTTTGGCATGGCTCCGCACAGCTGTGGTTTGCCTGCTTTGGCTGTTGCCAAATCGAGGCCTCAGTGCTGATGGTGTCCAGCTGCTGCAGCACACCGTCAAGGCCAGAAACAATTTCAAGTCTGACGACTTGACTCATTACATTAG
Organism: Symbiodinium natans; assembly: GCA_905221605.1. Lineage (NCBI taxonomy): Eukaryota > Dinophyceae > Suessiales > Symbiodiniaceae > Symbiodinium > Symbiodinium natans. The sequence continues at coordinate 134,122 of CAJNDS010000702.1, forward strand.
TCGGATTGACATTGACCTTGGCCAGGTCCTGTGACATGGATCCTGGGCCTGGAGTGGGATTGAAGCGAGGTGCTCAAGCATTGGTGCTCAAGCATCGGCTCTAGGTTTTCACCCGATTGCTTGGAATGGCTGCTCACGTGTATGGAGGCCGAGGAAACGATCAGAGCTTGGTTGTGCCAGGTGGGCGGGCAAGAGGGCTTCTTCCGGTGTTGCAACGCCTGGCCCTGCTAGCCAGGACCTTCGGCGAGGTTTCACGTTTTGGGCTGGAGTCTCTCACGTTCCCGCCTCAGTTGCGTTGCAGACACTTCTCCCTGTGCTTTCTTTCGTGTTCGACAGGCTTCAGACTGGTCAAACTATTGAGCCCCGACCGGCCTGTAACTTTTGCGATTGTGCCAAGGTCAACGCCGGGGCCACTCGCAAAGGAAGCGGCCAGTGCCCGAGTGACCACATGACTTCCTAGCCAGTGGCTCCGACGTCATGGGGTCGGTCGGCCACTCGCCGGTTCCTTTGCTGCTGGCACCTTGTCCAGCGCTACGCCGAGGGTCTCACAAAACACGGTCATAACAGAATTCCAGCCTCTCGTGGGTCGGAGGAGCGTGTGTCGGGCACTGCAACAATTTCATGGAGGGCCTGGTCCGACATGAGACTCTCATGTCGGACCAGGGCCTTCAGAGGGACCTTTGCCAGGCCTGCTCGACCCTGTGGCCTTGTGTGACTGGTGTCAGCAAGAGCCCGTGTCAGCCAATGACCCCCGCGGAGTCATTGGCTGACCCGGACTCTTGCTGCAGACAGTGACAGGTTCGTCTCGCTCTCCAAGACCCTTGCCGGCACCCTCACACTCGCCTTTGCCCTTGTGGTATTGCAAGCATTGGTTCTGGCTCGGAACAGGTGTTATCAGCTGACAGGGGTCTTGCTGTCAATTTTCCACACGGCCCGGCGGCATCCAAACACCGGTAACCGCTGGCCTATGTTGAAAAAAGTTTGCAGACTCGCACACAGTGTGCATCTTTCTGAACAGCAGGTCTGCCAGCTTTTGACTTGCAGTTGTGTTGGTGTCTGACACTGCTAGGCAACATGACGCCAGACATGGCCTTTCGGCGGTGGATGTGGACTTCCATTGACAGAGCAGAAGGCGGGCGCCCGGTGTCGGTTCAATTATTATAATTTAGAATTAATTTAATAATAATACTAATACATAATAATAATCAAATTCAAGTTACTGACTGACAGTTTTAAATTTGACAGTGAATCTGAACGACCAAGGAATAATGAGATGTCATTTGCCGCTGGCAGGTGGAGGCATCACTTCCATTTCCATGTCGGCCTCACCTGCCCGGCCAAAAGTGGTCTCAAAAAACCTCACGCGCGTGGCACTCAGACCAGCCGCTTGTGACTTACAGGTCAGATGACAGTACTTGCTTGCGTTGTTTGATGCCGCTGCGACCGACGACGCTGAGTGCATTTCGGCTGGCAGCGCTGTGTCTCCGAACAGGGTCTCATTCCATGACGTGGGGCAATGATTTTGTTGCAGCTGCCCGTGCAGCTCGCAAGAAATGGCTTGCAGAGCAGGGGTCTCCACTCTCCGCTGAAGACTGGCTCAGCGAAGGCACGCAGCTCTCTGTGGCTACAGACTGTTCCGGCCTGGAATCGCCAATCGTGGCTTTATCTGCGACGAGAATAGGCATCAGTCGTCATGAGCAACTCGTCTGAGTGACAGCGCCATGACAAGTTTCAAGTCTAAGATTAAAACTAAGACTAGTGACACGGCTAAAATTGAATTGTCCTGCGCACGTGTCAGGTGGTCCAGCGACATCAACGAGAAGGTCCGTGCCTATATAAGGCACAATTTTGCACCCCGGCGGCTGTACAAGGACATGGCAGCACGCAGCACAGCAGAGCTGCCCTCACTGGCCGTGGATGGTCTCTATGTGGCAGGCTTTCCTTGCCAGCCTTTCAGCAGACTTGGCCTACAACAAGGTTGGGACGACCCACGGTCTCATCTCTGGCCCCTAAGCTCCGTTCCAGTCAGTCTGTATGAAATTTCAATGGCTTAATTATTTACAATGGAATATTAATGTATCCAATTCAAATGCTGCTTTCCAAGGCTCAGTGTTCTCCGGACGATCAAAGAGACGCAGCCGGTCTGCGTTGTGCTTGAAAACGTCCTAGGCATCCTTGCTTACTTGGACACTGTACGGCGGTCTATCGAGGAGGTCCTCCTCGGTCTGTACAATGTCGTCGTGGCAACTTGGCTGGATGCTTTGTGCGGTGTTGCCCATTCCGCCTTTGTCAGCTGATCTGGGTCATTGCATTGCTGCTTCAGACGGTGTTTGTGCGAGGTCACCTTTTGCTCATCGGACTTGTCTGAGCCTGTACGTCGGCCTAGAGTGTGGCTGCTCATGGCGCGCAGGGACCGCTGCGTCGCAGAAACGCAAGAAGACATGGCCTCCATGGTCCAGCAAGTTTGGATGGCCTTGCAGCAAGCGGCCAGCACGCATGGGCGTACTGTGGCTGGTCTTCTTCAGGCACATTCACTGTCACTGAAGCAATCACAGCCTCGGCCTCCCAATGCAAGAGAGACGCGCGTCCTGAAGAAAGCCGTTGCAAAGTTCCAGCCCTTGAACAGGCATCTCATGGTGGATGTCTCCCAGTCCGAGACGTTTCTGCGAGCAGGTCTCGATGTGGCGCCATGCTTCGCCCGTAGCAGTCGAATGTGTCTGCTGCCTCCGGGCAAGGGCCTTGATGAGGCCTTGTTATTGGACACGGCCTTTGGCATGGTGGCCTGTTTGAAAAATAGTCTTTGGTTTCACTGGTCGGTGTGGCTTTACTTTATTTTTGTTTGTCATTGTCCCGAAGCAATTGATCAATCCAACCCCGCTTTTTCCAGTCAGCCAGGACCTTCACGGCTACCCAAGATGGATTTCTTTTCCCGAATGCGTCGGGATCACGGCCCAGAGATCCATGCTGGGAAATACACAGCACGTCCGGTCTTGCGCAGCTGCCATCCTGATGTGCCTGGCCTTGGTGAAGCCATCGTTGTCCTGCCCGTTTGGGTCTGCAGTCTTCTGCAGGGTGGAGCCACGTGGCTGCATACTGTTGTCTCGTTTGTCCGGCTTGGAACTGCTCAAAGTGCATCCACCGCTGCAGGCTATCTCGCAACCGCAAGAAGACGACCCGGTCCAAGGTCTCCAAGTTGAACAAGATCTCCAAGCCGTCCAAGGCCTTCAAGCCGAGGGCTGAGGTTTCCAAGCCCAAGAAGATCTCCCCGCCGAAGAAGAATTCCAAGCCCAAGACGATCTCCAAGCCAAGGACGACCTCCAAGCCCAAAAAGATCTCCCCGCCGATGAAGAATTCCGAGCCCAAGACCATCTCCAAGCCA
>CAJNDS010000702.1:140000-152500 GCA_905221605.1 Symbiodinium natans
ACTACTGCTATCACTGCTTTTACTATACTACTGCTACTGCTACTCCTACGACTTCTACTACTACAGAAGCTTGAGACAGCACGATGCCAGCAGTACCAGTTAGCAGTAGTACTGAGTACTACTAGTAGTAGAGTCAGCCCCTGCCAGGAAAACCCTGTAAGCTAGAAGCAAATTTACTGCGTTAGTAAAGTCTACCTGGCTTGTCGTTTTAATCTGATCTAAGAACATATTCACTAGGCTACTAAAACTACTTTTGCTATTACTGCTATTAGTACAATTTACTAAATTATTATAATTACTACTACTAGTAGTACTACTGATACTACAATTACTACTGCTCGCATTACCGCTACCACTACTACCACGACAATTACGACTAATAATATTGTTAACTAGTAAGTATTACTGCTACTATTACTACCACTACTGCTATTACTACTACTACTATTATACTACTATTTCTATTCATTAAATTCTTATTATTATTATTAACTACTGACTACGACTACTGCTACTACTACTACTACCAATACTATTATTCCGATTATTACGACTGCTACTACTGCTGCTGCTTCTACTATTACCATTACTATAGACTATTAGTAGTACTTTTACTACTACTATTATTACGACGAATACTAAGCTACTACTATTAATACTACTACTACTACGACTACTACTACGATTACTACTACTACTACTACTACTACTACTGGTGCGATTAGTACTATTACTACTACGACGACTACGATTACTACGACTACTCAAATGTGAGCCAGATACACTTTTCTGACGCGCAAAATTTGCTTCTGGCTTGCAAGATTACAATTGAGGGCAGTGACTCTACCACTTTACTACTACTACTACTACTGCTGCTACTACTACTACTACTACTACTACTACTACTACTACTACTACTACTACTACTACTACTACTACGACTCTTACTACTGCGACAACGACGACGACTACTACCACAACTACAACAACTACTATTACTACCACCACTACTGCTTGTAGTCCTACTACCACCAGTTGCAATCCCGCAAGCTGGAAGCAAATTTCTGACGCGAGTAAAGTGTATCAGGCTTGTGTAGTGCTAGTCAGTACTAGTAATAATAGCAACCCCTTCAATTATGGCGCAAGCTAGAATTAAATTTTTACAGCCAGTAAAGTGTATTTGCCTTATTCGCTTGGTTCTAGTATTGCTTTGGGTTACTAATAATCCTACTACTAGCAAACCAAAACAATACTAGAACCAAGCGAATAAGGGCAGATGCACTTTACTGGCTGTAAAAATTTAATTCTAGCTTGCGCCATAATTGAAGGGGTTGCTATTATTACTAGTACTGACTAGCACTACACAAGCCTGATACACTTTACTCGCGTCAGAAATTTGTGGCAAGGTCAAGGGAACCGGTTTCAAGGAGGTCTGGGTGGAGAAGAATGCCGAGCATTGCCTCCAGCGAGAAGGCTTGTATGAAGCTGGCGGCAACCTAGCTTGGGCGACGCTTCGGTCTCCGGGGCCTTTTGCAGTGGACAGACCATCCCTACAAGACGTGCTTGGCCTCAAGGAGAGACTCTTCGGTCTGGGCCTCGACCGACTGATTTTTCCAGGGGGGCCAGTGGCTTGCTACAGCCCTTGCCGGCCTGTGGACCTGCAGTGTCCGCAAGGTCTCGCTTTGGTGGGAAACCCAACACTGGTCTGTGCCTTCTGGGTAGCCATGGCTGAGTGCGCCAAGGAGAATGACGCAACGGGTCTCCGCACGATGCTTGAGTGCTGCTTGACAACCACCCTTCAGGTCTACTGCCCGTCCTTGACTATGACTCAGCCCGAGTTCACGGTGAGGCTGGCGACAAGGGCCTTGAAACTGTCGGAAAGCCTGAAGGCGGAGGTCCTGGTCTCGGATTCTTTTCTGTTGTTCACAGAAAAGTTGTATATCATCTTGGGGAGGTCTCCGACATGAACCAGGCGGATCAAGTCAAGATGGTCTCAGGTCTAACAGAGAGGCTTACTTTCAATGGCCAGAAGGTTGACAAGAACATCATCTCCGCTGCGGTCTCGGTCTACAAGGTGAAGGCAAAGTCCCCCGTGTTCTTGGCCTGGCTCCAGGACTTCACAGACCAACATGGTCAAACTTTGACCCATTCGTCCAAAAAGATGAGGTCTTTGACAAAGCAGGGTCCAGAGATGGCGGAATTCTGCATCAAGATGCTTTGCAGCCTCGTGTCTCGGTGTCTTCTCCAGGTCTCAGAGTTGACAGAGGATGTCGTCGAAAAGTATTGCGGCATCATTGCTGCCATGAAGGCCTTGTTCGACGCACTGGACTCCATTGTGGCCTTGCTGCCTGTGGAAGTGGCCTCTCCGCAGTTCCTCGGCATCTTCAAGATGGTGAAAGATCCAGGCCTCTATGACCGCGAGAAAGCAGAAGCCGCAATGTCCAGCCTGGCAGCAGTGGTCCGGCCGGTCTTGATGTTCTGCATCTCTTGCATGGAGAGGGAGAAGGACATCTCGAGCGAGACGTGCGTAAGTCGTTAGTTATTTTGTTATTAGTCTAACTTGCAATGCCAGCTTCTTCTTTGCTGTCAGGACGACGACTTCGTCAAGTTGATCAAGGGGAAGCAGAACATTCTGGACGTCATCACATCAGGGGACGACTCGGAGCTGGCCAAGGAATTCCGAAAGGTGACCGCAGGCGACGGGGCACGGGAGGTCTAATAATAATAGCCTTGGTCCTGGGTCCTGATATTGTTTTTGAGCAACAGGCCTCTCAGAGCAGCGGAACGCGGTGGCCAAGGTCCCCCTGGCGGCAATGATGACTGGGTCTTTGGAGGATCTGAACAGCGACATTGCCAAGGCAGAGAAAGCCCGAGCGCTGATCTTGCAGAAGGTGCGTCGCGTGCGTTCGAAGTGGTCGAAGATTTTTTCCGGCGACCCGGCCTCTATGCCACTCATTAGTTTCGACGGTGAGCCCAATGCTCGCCACCGTCTGTGGCTGGTTTCTGCAGAATTGGTCTCTCAGGCACCTGCAGCCAACAAGCACCCGGAAGCAGCGCTCGTCATGGACAATGACATGGAGAAGGTCTTCCTCGATAAGTTGAACTGGGCTGTCAAACAGAGCAGCTTGACAAGACCAGGCTTTGTTTTTAATTTTAAATTTAAAAATAAAATTAATATTAATAAAACTAATAATAACAGGAAATCCGGTAAAGTTACTTGTGGCTTTGACCAGGCTTCAAGAAAATTACCGGGTCCGGGTATTATTGGCATCAAACGGTTGATTTGGGAGGTTGTTGCTTGCTGATGCTACCAAGGTCGGAAGGCCTTCGACACTGTTCTGGTCTCGGACGGTCGCTGCCGACGCATGCGTCCCGCCATACAGCAGGCTTGCACCGCTGTGCCATCTTTCCAGATGCAGGTCTTGTTCAAGGACTCGGACCGCTTCAGTCTGTTGGAGACACAGCAACAGCAGAGCTCTATGGAAGACTACGTTCCCAGAGATATGGCCTACTGGGTCATCCCGGGCATGGCCTTGCACGAGTATCAGCCACCCTCTCGCGAGGACAGGAAATGCAAGCTTGATAGTAGGAATTCGGTTGCGTCACTGTTTCATGTTGGTCTCTGCGTCTGACAGTTGAGTGCCTGAGGACAGATACAAGGGCCTCGGAGGCAACCTCGTGTTCACAGGCGTTCCTGCCTTGGAAACCGCAGACGTGACCCGTGTGAGTTTGGGTGTTTCCAAAAAGTTGTGGCCTGCGCGCGTGGCCCCGACGCCGGACAAGCTCCAGGAAGATGGCCTCATTGCCTGGTGCAGTTCCGATGTCATGTCTACTCAAGGTCTCCAGGCGATCCTCCGATCTCTACACGCTGCTGCAGTCATGGACTTGACACCAGGGCCAACAGCGGCGAAGGTTTGCCTCCAAAACGACATCCCGTACACGGGTCTCATGCATAATGATGAAGGCAAGGAGTGGCTGGAGACACTGCTGGACATGGAGGCCTTGAAGAGTCTTGGCGCAAGTTATTTTACAGGCAGTCAAGTTAAGTCGTGCTGTTTCGCAGTCCGCAAGTTTGCTTTATGTGAAAGAGCCGCGTGGTCAAATTGACTTTCTGCCACTGACTGACTGAGGCTGGTCGCTAATTCAAAGGTCACCAAGTTTTATGACGAGGACCTGGCCGAGGAAATTCAGGAGAACTTTCCTGAGGTCTTTCAAGAACAAGAGGAGCAGCAGAAGGACGAAGATGAGGCAGAATAAATGCCGGCGTGTTTTTGCAAGCGTGCAGCGCAAGCATGGAACAGGCTGGCGCGATTTTGGGGCCTCTGAGAGAGTCCAAAGGACTAAGAGTGCATAGTTGGTGAGTGGGCGTGGCGGGTCTGGAAAATGGAACATTGACATTGGCTTTCTGTGTCAGCTGGGAGCCTGGCCAGTTCCATGGCATTTTGCCAGTCAATGCATCAGAATCACTGAGGCAGGCCTGTGAAAGTTGGATGGCATGGTGCAGAGGCCTCACAATCCATGGCAAGCTGTGGCTGTGTCATTTAATCTCTGTGGAAGTGCCTGGTGTAGCCCAGATCAAACAAGGTCACCCTTTGGGGTCGTCGAGCACGTGGGAGAAAACGAGAAGGCGCAGGCACGTGGCCAACCCCTACTCAGAGTGGTTGCCCTGCAAACTGCGTTTCATGAGGTCAGCTTCGCCAGGCCTTTGTTCAAGCGATTAGCTAGGTGGCCTCTCCATGTCGTCAAAGCGAATGCGGTCTCAGCCCAAGGCCTTGCCTGCCAGGAAGGTGAAGTGGCCCAAACTTTCCGATGTGTCAAGCGTGCCCAAGCCCCGGTGGCCTCCAGATGAAAAAGCTGACCTGTGGCCTTGGCTGGGAAGTGCTGCGCACTGGGTTTCTTGTTGGCATCCGGGCAGTTATGTAGCTGAGCCTCCAGCAAACAAGATACTTGCAATTGACACAGCGTTGAAAATTGAAGCATCCGAGGTAACCGAGCGGTTGCCTGACGTCCTGCACAAGATGAAGTTGACCAACAGCGTGATGCCATTGGCCAAGCATCGCCCGTTGCCGATGCGGCCTCAGGCTGCGGGAAGTGTGGAAAACACAGGTTGTGTGGAGCCCTGGAACACAGCAAATGCTGGGGCAGCCATGGCAGCGAAGGGCAGCTACAGTGCAGGTGGATGTCTTTTTTGGCTTGCGCTACGGGGGCGGCCTCAGGATGATTCCAGCTTCCTTTGGCATTGCGTTTTTTGAAGTTTGCGAAATGAGTAATTGAATATAACATAATGCAAGTGCAGCGTCAGCGTCGCAGCTTATCTGAGGACCTACCTGTTCCACACTTGACGTTTCAGTCCATCGAAACTTGCCTCACCAAGATGCGCGTGTGGCTGGGCGGCGAAGAGAAGCATACCAGATAAAACGCATCAATCAGTTTCATCATGCACTGGAACTCGCAGTTGACAACACAGGCATACAGCCCCCCTTCCCTTTTCCCCTCCCACTCCCCACCCTTTCCCCTCCCTTCCCACCCTCCCCGCCACCGTGGCCGCGGCTGTGCCGCAGGTCGATCCCTACCTACCTACCTACCTACCTCCCCGCCACCTTTTCCCTCCTTTCGTTCTTGCCCGCCCTTTGCCCCTTCCTTTGCGCCCTACCAAGTACTCGCTGGTCCTGCGCCTGTCCAGCTGGTACCAGACACGTTGGCCTGTGTCTGGGGCATGGTGGAGTGACCGAACACCCGCGAGGTGTTTGGAGGGATGCTTTGAGGCCAACGCTCCCTGCCAGGTATGCCGTGTGAACACATGGCCTGGTGCCTCTGCCATAGATGGTGGGCCTTCTTTCGTTTGTCTTCTCCCCTCCCGACCCCAGGCATCACATATACACCGTGGTCAGTCACACACATACGTATACACATAAGGTCCAGGCTCTCGTGTCTATATTTTTAAATAATTAATAATAATAGAATGATTTCCCGATTGTCAGGTGTCAAGGTGGAGTTTTTCCTACGGCTGTGGTGGCATACACCTGGCAGAATCTGGATGGTGCCTGGCCAGAGGTCCTTTTCCCACTTTCTGCGCACGTGGCCTTGGTGAGTTGGTGGGCAGCGTGGCCTTAAGCAAGCAAGATTTGTCTTCAGATCGTCCGAGTTTTTGCCAATGTCTATTACTCGCTTTCCAAGTTTGCTTCGCGATGGAGAAGCCCCTGACTGAGGTCTTGATGTTTGAGGCTTTGCATCTGGAGCTCGCAGAACAGTGTGCGTCGCTGTTCCAAACGGCCTTGAGTGTACAGATGACGGTCTACTGTGTCGAGCACGACATGAGCAAGCTGCTGCAGCTCAGCCTGCAAAGCTCTAGCTCGAAAGAATGGCAGATGGAACATGATTGGCTGGACTTCTGCAACTTGATGGAGAGGTGGCTTTCCGCGATGCCGAAGCGCAAACGCAGTGTGCGCAGTGATACCGTCCTTGCTCAGGAGAAGGGCTTCAGCTTTGCTGGTCGTCCAGCTTCTCGTTGCATGCTTCACGCCATGCAGGTTTGTCTGGAGACCTTCGGGGAGGCATCTCAACAGGCCTTGAATCAGATATCTGATATTATGGGGCGTGATTTCCTGGCCAATGAGTACACTAAGCTGATGGCATTGTGTTCGGCTTGTCGGAGATGGTCTTTAGAAGATTCGCTGCCGGCCACACGCCTTCTGACCTTCGTTTTGCGCCAGCTGCAGATGAGCTTGGCCGTTTCGGCTTCGGATGGGCGCACTGGCGCTGTGCGACACGATTTGGAGATCAAAGTCTGCAGCGTGCCTTGGCGTTGTCATTTCTAGGTTTTCAGGGCTGTGTCTTGCCTAAGTTTATCATCAGAATCAGTCAGACAATAATAATAAGATTCAAATGACTAAATTGCCGGTTTCCCTTCAGCTGGAAGGAGTGCGAGTCATGTGGTTTCGTTTGCGACAAGTGCCGAAAAGCTTCCAAGTCTTCGACCGGGAAATCTATGGGTCTTAGCTTTTTGGCCATTGCATTGCAGAAAGCGCGACTACGTGCCTGGTTGTCCCGCGAGGTCTCCCTGCTGAATGTTTCTTTCGAGAAAAGAAACGCTGTTGTGCAGGACATCCAGAACGCAGATTTGCCGCAAGAGGTCAAGGAAGCTGAGTCAGCGCCATGGAAGAATATTTTGGGGTCCGGCTATGATGCCGAGATTAGGTCTGGCAACATGGTGAATGTGCGCGCGAAAGTCCTTGGCCTAATGCAAGAACTGCTGGCGGCACACGGGCTCCAAGGAGCGTTTGGCAACAAGCTCGGGTCTCAAGCGGAAGAAGCTGAGCAGGAGAAGCAGCGCTGGCTGCAGAAGGCCTCTTGTCACCGGTCTAAGCACGTGAAGTTCGTGGTGCTCAACAAAGCGGCCCCGACAAAGGCAGATTACGACGCCTGCATGGAAGATTTGCTTCCGGAATGCGCCGCGCCAGGCGAGCTGAACAAGCAACACCGCTTGTTCGTTCTTCAAGTGGAGCATCTACAGGAAGCAGCAAGGACTCAGGCCTCTTTGCATGCCGAGTTGAAGGAACTGGTGCGATTTGGCATGGCCTGTTGTGCTGGTTCTGGAGATCTGCTGCTGGTCTCAGACAGTGGAGACGAGGCCTCTCGGCAGAAAATCCTCCAGGAAATGGAGGTTTGCAAGAGGTTTGGCAATGTGGGAGGCATCACGGTGGTCTGGACTCGGCCTCCACGTGCTGTGCGTCAGGTCTTCGGCTGCACGCAGCAGGTCTCGAACATGATACTTTATTGCAGGTCTCCTCGAGTCAAGGTCTCAGCAGTGCCGCGGCAGGACTGAACTGACAGTCCAGGTCCACTTAATTTAATGTCTTGCAGAATCTTCGACATTCGTCGTCGTTGGAAATTTGTTCGCATTGTTTGACCATTGACATTTAGTTAGAAATTTGTTTGGCAGTAAAGACACACATTTGTTTGTTTGCTGACAATTTGGCTCAACATATTTTATTTGCCTTGACATATTAACGGCATTTACAGACCCCCCCCCCCTCTCCCCGCATGCATTTCGGTGGCAAGGTTGTGTTGTGTGCTTTGTTAACAAAAGCCCTTACCGACTGGAGTTTGGCGGGAACCGATAAGCCAAAACCAGGACACACCGTTGGCCGGGTGTGGGGGTGAAGATCCGGATCTTCGGTCTGGTATCGAGGCCTAGGGCACTGCCAGGCTGAAGTCACTCTTTGGGGCCAACGTGCCAAGGTCCCTGGCATATGACAGGAGGGCCTCTCAGCGTGCTGAGGGGTGCGGGCTGTTCAGCCTCCTGGGGAGTGGTGTGGGCAATCTACGCTCTGGATCTTCTGGGAAAGGGAGGCCACTTTTTTTTTTCCCCCCCCCCCCCCAATCCCTCCCGCCTCTTTAATTTTTTGAAATAATAATTTTGAATTTTTGTCAGCCACCGCCCGCCACCCACCCCCCCCACCCCACCCCCACTACCCCCCACTACCCCCCGCTCCCCCCCGCTGCCCCCCACTCCACCCCACTGCCCCCATACCCCCTCCCGAATCATAGTCATCCTCGTCCATGTTCCGTCTACGTAAAGCGTCCTGGTCACAGGACCCCTACTGCTTCAAGGAGAATTGCCTCTCGTCAACAACTTTGGTCGGTGTGGAGCCTATGACGCCAAACCAGCTGCCTCTAATCAGCCCAGAGGAGAAGAATCAAATCAGAGGCAGTCTGGAGGCCTCGATTCCGTGCCGGTGGGATGGTGTTGATGTGCCACTTCACTTTGGCGAGCATTTGCCGGCCTCTGCGTGGTCTGCGATTCTGCGCATGACTCGGAGTGTGGCAGTTGTGGACCTCAGTGCCTTGGCCCTTGCAGACACTGTCTCCAAAGTTTTTTCTGACGACGTCGTCATCAGTTAGACTTAAGACTCAGACTGAGCCTGAGTCTTCCAAGGTCCAGGGACAGCACTGTGCCATGCAGTTTTGCGTGAGGGCAATTCCTATTACTGTGGTCTGGTGCGAAAGCAGCAGCATGCGGCTTGGGCAGAGAACGTGGCGACGCAGTACTGCTTGGAGTTCCTTGACTTGTCATGTCAATGCCTTCCTGCGAGTTTGAATTGAGTCTGAGACTTGATGGCCCGCTTGGCGCGTCTCAGGTGCATGGCAGACCGGACTCACATGTTTTTCCAGGAAGGCGGCGCAGACAGTCTGATGAAGCTTTTCCCCAAGGTCTTCCAGAATGTGGAGAGCGAGCCTGTTGATTTTGCCACTACTACGTAGACAGAACCACGCCTCTTAGGGTGTGACTGGGGTTGGGGTCGGGGTCTAAGCTGGAGAAGAGATGCGTTCACAACAATGACCCCGCGTACATGTACTGTTACTGGTCTAGCAAGCCAGGGGCGTTGAATGCATCTCACCTCCACGCCTGGGTTTTCTTTGGCCTTAAGTCCGTGGAATATCCACAGTCGTTAAGGCATTATTCAGTTGTCATTGTACAGAAATTTACGGCATCAGTTTCTACAAACCATTGCTGTGTCAAGTTGCTGGCCTTAAGTCCGTGGATACATATCCACCGTTGAGGTTTTGTGCATCAGTCAGCAGCAGTTACTCTTTGGTCTGGGGCTGAACAAAAAAATTGGAGTCGCTGTCATGCTGCTTGTGTTCGCATGGCACTGACTGACGATTCAGACTCATTCAGTTTGTTGTCGCCGCAGGTGGACATCAGCTCGCCGCCGTGACAAAAGAGGCCCGGCAACCGTCACTGACTGGTTGGATTTTCATTTGTGTCTCAGTCTGCAACACCTGCTGACGGAAAGACCTGGCCCGAACGCCCTGAATCTTAAATTGATTTGGCAGCCGGTCTTCTCAGAGATGACAGTCTGCAGATATCTGTAACATTTCTCACGGTTAACGGCCTCGAATTGAAATTGGGCTTTTTACAATGACACGACGACAATGACGAGTGGCGATCTAGGCATTGTAACTCGTCAGAGTCAGTCAGTCATTTAGAATCAGAATCACTAGTCCAGTTGTCGTCCTCCAGCATGGACCTCTTCAGTGGCAAGAAAAGTGTGACCCGCTTGCTCCTGGGCGGAAGTCTCGGGCCTCACCGAAGTTCCAGGTCTAAAAGCAGGGGCGCAGTCGAACTTCAACGCTCAGCACGGTCTGCAACGGCCACTAAGACAAGCCAGAGGAAGCGAGCTCGGTCTGTCGTGGCAATGTCTAGCAGGCCCAAGAGAAAGGCTTGCGCCGGCAAGCCTCTGAAGAAAAGGATGGCAATGGGTCGCGCTTCAAAAACGTCAAAGACCAAGACGATGACTTGCCTGGCCTCTACAGCTTCTTCGAGGTCTAGGCTTCGGAGTCTTGTCCGCAACAATTGACAAGAGTTGGTGGCAGTGCAATACACAGGCGCACGCACACATGCTGTGCTCACACATCCAAGGCCAGCAGCTCCAGGTCTCAAGCAACGCCTGAGAGGTCGCTCGGCAACGCGAGCCTCGCTGTGAGATGGCGCCTTGCAGCATGGTGTCAAGTACTGCAATTACACTCAACTGACTGAGGCAAACTCTCCCAGAATAAGAAGGTGAAGAATGGAAAGGCCTCCAAAAAAACTTGTGACCGCGGCGTGCTTCCAGTGCCAGCTTCAGGGTCAACGAGGTCTTCGCACAAGTTGGTTCATCCAGCTCCCAAAGAGGACTGCGCAGAATGCCGGTATTTGAAGTATGCAAATTTTTGGAAGCAGGGGCCAGGGTCTCTAGTGGACCCCCGGACTGGTCGGAAAGTGTGCTTTCTGATACAGAAGCCAGCAGGACAGGATGGCTTTGGTATCGGTTGTTTCTTCTGTGCTTGGTACGCAAACCATGCAAACCGAGCCACATCACGCAGAGCACGAGGCGGAACCAAGTGGGTGCTCCGGACAGATGCTTCATTAGCGAGTTGCCATATGTGTTTATTAAGTAAATTTGTCGACATTCTGCTTGCAGAGCTTACAGACACGCGCTGCCAGGCCTTGAGCTCGGTTTCTGGTCTGGCAAGTATGCAGGCTTCCGCCATTCGAAACCACGCTGCAAGCCGGATACACCAGGTGGCCGTGGCAGCATACTATTCGCCAGGAGGCCAGCCAGAAGAGCTGCTCCTGCAGAACACGGAAGATCAGGGCCTGCTCCAAGGCCGAGGGGTTGAGTCACCTGGAGGGCTTCGCATTTGTTCAGTTCAGCTTGGGGTTTGCGCGGCCTTGATTGGGGTCAGTCGTCATTGTTTTCATTTGTCAGTGGCGCATGCTTAATACACACATCCACCCTCCAGGCCATGTGCCGCAGCTCAGTGACCTGCTGCGAGTCCAGACATTTTTGCTGAACCCGGTGAGCTATTATGCGATGGCCAATATTACTCTCACTGAAACCTTCCTGGCAGGGGTTCGGCAGGAGGTCTCCCGCAGAGCAGCATCCAGCATAGTCCGGATTTACTGCGGTGTCATCAGGAAGCAGAAGATAGCTGTTTTGGAGAAGGCCACCACGGTCTTTTTGTCCTTTGACGAGAAATGTCCTGCCCTTGTGATCCGCTACAGATGCGGCTTGGACTGACAAAATTCTTTTCGGAGATGAAACTAACGTGGTTCAATTACGGATCCTATCTTTGGTCAGGCGACGTCTTGGGTCGGCATCAATGCGGTGTGCTGGCCGCATGGTCTGCTGGCCTCCCTTCTCTTGCGTCGATGGAGACGGACAGGTCTCAAGTGAAGAGTGCCTCTCAGCAGCAAGTGGTGAATGGCCTGTCCAGTGACTTTGTAATGCCAAGACGCTGTTG
Organism: Symbiodinium natans; assembly: GCA_905221605.1. Classification (NCBI taxonomy): domain Eukaryota; class Dinophyceae; order Suessiales; family Symbiodiniaceae; genus Symbiodinium; species Symbiodinium natans. The sequence continues at coordinate 151,791 of CAJNDS010000702.1, forward strand.
TGCTCATGCTGACCGGTCTGTGTGCAAATGGAAGGAAGAGATCCTGGCCGCTGTGCGGGATTTCTACACTGGCCTTGATGGCGTTTTGCAGGAACAGAAGATGCTGGCCTTTCTAGGGAAAATCCGGGGGGCAGCCGTGGATGGTGCGAGCGCCATGCCAAAAGTTGCGGGTCTCTTGAGATCACACTGCCCTGCGATGGCCTTTCACTTCAGAGACCGAGCACACGCGGTGAGGAGCCAGGTTTAGACTGTTGAGTCAGGGGTGGGCCCCAGCGCATCAATCACCGGCTTCAAGCATTTCTGGCAGGATCGCTTTGGCCAAGCCTTCACAAGGCGACGAGGTCTTGGCGGAGATGAGGAACTTGCTCTTCGGGAGACACGGTGTTGTCCCTGATTTGAAACACAGCAACGAATCTCGGACTCAGCAGTGAGGTAGGAAGGGAGAGTAAACCCTAAACCCTAAACCCTAAACACCCTAGACACCCTAAACACCCTAAACACCCTAAACCCTAAACACCCTAAACCCTAAAACCCTAAAACCCTAAAACCCTAAAACCCTAAAACCCTAAAACCCTAAAACCCTAAACCCTGAACCCTTAACCCTTAAACCCTAAACCCAAAGCCACGGCTGAGAGTGATAGTGAGAGAGTCACAGAGAGAGAGAGAGAGAGAGAGAGAGAGAGAGAGAGAGAGAGAGAGAGAGAGAGAGA
>CAJNDS010000702.1:157500-340000 GCA_905221605.1 Symbiodinium natans
CGGGCCTTTTTGCAAGCGTGGCGGATGAAGCACGGGGCGCGGTTCAGGGTCTACGCTCAGAAGCGCAAAGGCATCAAGCAAACGGAGTCGCAGCAGCTGAAAAAGCCGACGCTGACGGCTGTGACTTTGCGACAGAGGCGAGCGCTGGCCTCCCTGCCATCCCAGACGGAGTGCAGCAGGTCTACTGTCATTCCTGGTGTGACAGCAACTTTTGCAAAGGACGCCCTTGCCAGTGAGCCACACCTAGGTCGCCAGTTGAAGAACTTCAAGCGCCGGACCGAAAACATCAAGTTGAGAAACCAGGCGGTCTCCGCGCAGCGAAAGGTTGGCTGCAACCCTTTTCTGGAAGCCAAGTTGAAAACAGCGAAGCTGTGGAGCTGTCGCCGTGACAAGGATGCGGCCGAGTACTTGCGCAGCATGGAAGTTCTGGCAAGATGGAAGCTGCTGGATTGCAGCTTGGCCCGGGACACTGACATGGTCTTTCCGCGTGGCAAGGACTATCGGTTGCTGCGGCTGCGGGATGAGCCGGCCTTTGCGCAGGTCATTGAGCTTGTGGCGCGGGCCCACATGGTGGTCTTCGATGACGTGGATGATCTACTGGCCGTTGAGCCTGAGATTGCCAAGTGGCTCGCTTGCATTTTTTCTTTGCCGCTACCTGACGAAGACACAGATAGCTTGATACAGTGCCTTTTCAATAATAGTTAAAGCAGACTCAGACAAGGAATGTCGAGGTCTCCAAGGTGGCTGTGCTCGTTGCTGCTTATGGTCTTCCCGTCATGTCGAAGGCGGCTTGGAACAGATTCACTTCTGGCACCAGAGACGAGGTCTCAGTGGTCTTCAGCCAGCACCTCCTGAGCCAACGCTTTGTGTTCATTGGAAGTGTTCCGGATGATTACAGAGGCCACTTTTTGCAAGGTCTCCTGCATCATTCCAAAGGCCTTTGGCACTTGGACCGTAGCCGGAAAGACATGGAGAATCGGTTAAAGGCCGAGAATGTTGCCGCCAAGGCTGCGGCGAAGGCAAAAGCCAAGCCGAAGGCGCGACCAAAAGCCAAAGGCAGGCCTGCGCCCCCCAAGGTCATAGATCTGGGGATAAGAAACGCCGACGTGCATGGCGGCCTGTGGTTCTGGGGTCTTTTCCGAAAGCTTCATCGCTTCGATCGACCCGAGGGTGTTTTCATGTCTAATTAGTTGAGCGGCAGCAACAGCAGCGGAGGTCTGGGAAGTCATTGGTATGATTATTTTTAAAGTAACTGATGTGCGCAGCAGAACTTCTTGGTCTTGTCGCTGTGGCCCACGGCTTTTACGACTCTGATGGGGTATGGGGAAAAAGGCATTTGCGTTGTCTTGACTGTGTGCGTTTATCTGTCATGAGTTGCCCGGGCCAATGGTCCCAATTGCACTTTCATGCTGATCACGTGCGTGTTTCGCCAGGCCTATAGTCCAGCTGAGCAGGCGGCTAGCCCGGCATGGGATCGTGTTCGTCACAAGGCTGCGCCACGCTGGTTTTCTGCCAATGACTCATTATCCCAGTTGAAAGTGTACCTGTTTGGCCAGGCCTGCAGCCTACCCTGAGCAGGGGGACAGCTGACCCGGCCTAATTTGTCACAGTATTGCGGTCTCTGTGGCGAGCTCGTCACCTAAGGTGGCAAATTTTCCGTAGGGCCCGGGTCTTTTTTCAGTGACAGTGATCTCTTAGGACTGCAACCAATGCGTTTCAGGCTGCCATGGGACCTGCTTGAATTTGGCAGCCAGTTGTTCATAGTTGGCCTCCAGCTGTTTCAAAGTCACCGCTGAGAGACGGTGATTTATTTAATGGTTCTATGGACTCACAAGGATGGTATGCCGGAAAAAAAGGAGCGCCAAAAGAAGCAGAACCACCCTAACAACAAGACATGCCCGCAAACTGTAAATTGGTTAAAATTTTTGGCCCCAAGGCTGAGGCCTACCCAGATTAGAAGAACAACAAGCCAAGCCTACACTGCAAGGCTGTGAGAGCGGTTTCGGTGGCAGTTGGGATGCTTAGAGGCTTAGAGTCCATGCCTTTGAGGACCTGGAGCGCAGTCGAGACGTGAAACAGGGAAGCAGCGAGAAGCACCCAGTGAAGAAGGGGCCACCCCCCGAGGCAACGCCGGCTGTGGCCTTGTGGTCGGCGTGCTGAGTGGCGCAGATGGCTATGACGAGCTGATGAAGGCGCCGTGGTCAGGGCTGTTGAGCGCTTTTTGAATCTTTGCCTTGAGGGGATGTGTCGGCCTGCAGCAAGCCTATTTAAGTCCTTTCTTGCAGGTTAGGCCAGGCCCAAGAATGCCTCGTTCCTAGGCGGGCGCCCACGTCGTCTGCGAGCGCGTGACGGTGCCCTGGGCACAGCGAAGCCCGAGCCCCCAACCCATTGTACATGGTTGGGATTTGAGGCTTCATGAATGGGAGGGGGGGCTTCGATGAGAAAGCGACCGTCGTGGTCCTGAAGAAAAATGGATCTTAGAGCGACTTCCCCTCTGTTTATGCCTCGACATGCCTCGACTGCATCACGCCGACACCGGCGCTAGCTCAACTTAGGTTTTAGGTTTAGGGTTTAGGGTTTAGGGTTTAGGCTTTAGGGTTTAGGCTTTAGGGTTTAGGGTTTATGGTTTAGGGTGAGCTCCCCCCGTGTGGTCGCAGCGATTCGTCAGGATCTGCCAGTGCCCCGGCGCCACATTGCACCAGACGAGCGCAGACTGCCGGACCTGAGCTGAGCAACCCGGCCCAGAAGTTTGAGAACCCCAGAGCCCCGAAACTTTATTGCGTGTGAGGAGATTCTAGAAGATTATAGACTCATGGACCATTGATGTTCCGTTGCGGGTGGAAGCAGGTAAGTGTTCGACTTATCGGCGTAGCGTCCGTTTAGAGCGTGGTGATGCAAGGGGGCAGGATGCAACTTTTTTCCCTTGTTGTTTCAGTGCCATGTCCGAAGCACCCGTGAGATGCCAGTGACGCCAGGCACGCCGCGACGGGCTTGCCATAGAACGGGCCAGAAAGATGGTGCCACAGGTTCTCCCACTGTTTTGGAAGACTTGGCTGCTTAAAGGCAGGCAAGCAGACTGTGTAGTAATGAGGCTTTTGTATGCCTCCGGCTCAGGCAAGGGTCCGAGCTGACTGAGGGAGCTGTGAGTGAAATATCGCTATTACTATTACTATTGCTAGTATTATTCCTATTGCTACTGCCACTACTATTACTATTACCATTACTATGACTTGCTATTCCTAGTACTATTGCTGTTACTAGAATCTCTGTCAGCCGGCGGTTCCTATTGCCTTCGAATCTGCTACTAGAAGGTCCATAAGAGGTGCCCCGCAAACGGAATAATGCGAGTGTGACACTACGTGACACTTTCGCCAGCCCGGCGGTCTAGCCAAGCTTTCTTCAGACAAAGAAGTAATCACCAAGAGCTGATTCAGGTAGATGGCGGATAGCGGTGCTCGACAAACCCCTGGAAGTTTCCTGACCCCTAGACACCAGACAGAAAAAGCCCTAAAGCATCCCCAAACAAAAGCCCTGCATCCTGCTTTGCCGCCGCGGCGCTGTGGTGGCCGCGCCCACCACCCGCGCGTGGGAGCCTGCGAAGTGTGGCTCTGCCTCAGAAGTTAAGTCAGGGTCTGTGGGTCTCAGCCTTTGCGTTAGGTGTTCTCCACCCTCGCTGTGGGCGTATCTGTAGATGTTCGCTCAGCTATTCTCCTTTTAGGGTTTAGGGTTTAGGGTTTATAAGGTTTAGGGTTTAGGGTCCTAGACCACCCAGAGAATCCCGAGCATCCCTGGACTGTCCCGTTGAAGGGGCTGCTTCGAAGCAAATAGCCTAGTTGCTTAGCACGGTCTTCGTGTGCCGTGTTGAACTTCAAGCATTTGCACACTGCATACCACTTCTATGAGCTTGTGTGCAGAGAAGCCTATCGGCAACGTGGAGAAACCAGAGAACCCGAAACCCTAAACCCGAAACCCGAAACCCTAAACCCTAAACCCTAAACCCCAATCAAGCCCATTGCCCACCGAAGGCCCCTTGGCATCGGAGGAGTGCGGGAGCAATGGAGGCACCTGCTCCCGAGTTGCAAGGTGTACATGGCCATCCCTATTCATGGGCCTCAAGGCCCCAAGGATAGAGGGGTTTTAGGCAGGGGCTTAGGAGAAGGGCTCGCGCACCCCGTGCGTAAACCACATGCCCATAGGAAGAGGGCTTGCTTGGTGTACTGGCAAGTGATCTTGTGGGAAGGCCGCGACTGCTCGAGCCATCCATGGACAAGCACAGGCGGGGGTGCCGAGTGCAGAACATGTACTTGGGCCGGCCCCCTAAGTTGTTCTAGGATTCGAAGCTTCCGAGAGCAGCACTTGACTTTGTGGACAAACTCTTGCACTCCTGTGCTGCTGCTGCCGATTGTTATCCCTCAGGGGAGATGTTCAGGCGTCACCTGTCCTGACATCTGGGGGCGCGAATTTCCGTGCATGTTGCAAGGAGCGACGACGTGCTCAAACGCCGCAACGCCGCCATTGCAGCTGCGGGCAGGCATCTCTTTGGCATGACTCCTCGGCTGGCTCCCTGTTAGACGCGCCGGGCGCGAGGGTTCCCACTTTGTAGATGTTGCATATCGGGTGAAGGCTTGCGCGGGTCGTTCGGACAGAATGGAGTGAGCTCATTGCCCCGTCAAGCCTTCGACCCCGCCAACGTCCCAACGCTGCCACATGTGCTTCATGCCTCATATGCCTCCGTCCGCAGGCGTCAGCGCTGGCGACAGGCCCTTCAGCTCTTTCATGCCTTACCACAGGGCCGGCTGCAGCCGATGCATTGCTCAACCCAGCGTATGTACATACACATGTATGATACAGACATTGTATATATATATATGTACATATATGTATTATATACGAAATATATATATATATATATGTATATGTATATGTATATGTATATGTATATGTATATGTATATGTATATGTATATGTATATGTAATATACATATGTGCATAGCATTTTTCGATTTACACGTTTCTATCGCAAATTACAGATGATTGGAACTTGCCTTTGATGTTTATGTGCAAGATGTGTAAACCGCTGCGCTGTCTGCAGGTGTGTGCGTGTGTTGGGAGGCCAGTACCATAAACTACCACACTTGGGGCGGTTTGCAAAGGACAGATCAAGACCTAAACGAAGGAATTCATGGGATACCTGGACGAGTTTGGGGGGGCCTGCGAACAGGCCTGCGCAGTTCTTGGAGCCCTCGCATCCGAGACACAAGAAACGAAGTTCAGCTACGCCCGAGCCCTCGAACCTGGAATCTAGACCGGCCTAAGCCCCTTGACGCACGAAACCCTTCCCATGCACACGACCATGCCCTTACCTCCCCAAGAGCTGGCACGGGTTCCTCATGATGTCGACTGGCTGGTTCTTAGTAGGGAATGAGGGAATGAGGTACCCTATATGTAAGGGTATATATATATGATATATATAAAGGGCTCCTAATTCCCTCAGTCAACCCTAAACCCTAAACACTAAACCCTAAACCCTGAACCCTAAACCAAAGGTCTCAAGGGTTCTTCAGTCCTTTAGGTTTCCTTCCGAGGAACGCGCGGAGCTACGGCGCTGCCATGGGCGAGCCTCGTCGTGAAGACTCGTCTCATAGACGCGTAGACTATCATCATACAAGTATATTTGTATATGATTGTATTTGTAAATTCTGAAAAATATTCAGAATCTCATCATATTAGCATTTTTTGTTATAGTGTTATATTAGTTTTCTCTCATATGAATACATCGTTACATTTTTATAGTTAAGTTCATATACGTATATTCTTATATTGGTACAGTACTATATGATTATAGTTGTAGATTCTGCAGTGTACTTTCGCATCAGGGGCTCTTTTGTGGTCCAGAGATGTGAGCTGCCGGATCATTGATGCGGGCGGCATGCCGACTCAAAGCAAAGATTTTCATCGCACGGAAGCCTTGCACCTCTCAGGCCCAACGCACGCAATGGGTGCCGGCTCTGGCACTGCTCCGGCAGATGTCAAACGCGGCTGTGGAAGGTTCGCAGACCTTCTTGGGCCTCGGTAGATAAGGAGCGATGGCATGAAATGCGCCGAGTAATTACTTGGGTCAAATCAGCGCATTCGTCGACCTAATCATTTTGCTGCTACCCCCTTCTGCCATTCAGATGTGCTTGGTGGCGTCCATTGTGAGCGCTGCAGGTAGAAATTCCGGGGTAGGCGACAGGGAGGGGTTCTCCTAGTGACAGGTGAATGACAACTTGACCTGCAGTCCCGAAGGTGTGATGATGAACCGCTGGGGCAGGTAGGGGTTATCGAGCACCCTTGAATGCAGGCAACATCATCCTCTATTCTGCTGCCAGCACGGCCTGTGAGCAAGGACAGCCCCTTGTGCGGCAAGAAAAAAGTGCAATTCGCCATCCACGCACTTGTTCCCAAGTAGTGTGTTCGAAAGCATGAAAGACTGAAGCCTATGATCCTATGCGGGTAAGCCCGAAACTACAACAAGAAGCTTGTCCGGTTCGCTTCTGTTAGCTCTGCCAACTGAGAACTTGGCCCTGTGCCGTCAAAGTGCTGGACACTGTGCGGCGACACTCTGTGGAGGCGAAACTCTGTCTTGGAACCACGAACATAGCAGCTCATAGGAGGAGTTGAAGAAGATTCCTTTCGCTTCTGAGGGAGCCTTTAGGCTTGATGGGCGCGTGTAGCGAGTCATGCTGACAGGACACTTGACCAACCCAGATCCAAGATCGTTTCTGTCCTAATGAACCCAACGTTTCATATTCTCTGGCCTGAGCGCCTTGAGAGCTTCAAATCGTCGAACAACAAACTCGAAGCCTTCCAAAGCCTACCCCTCAACCCTAAACCCTAGACCCTAAACCCTAAATCCTAAACCCTAAACCCTAAACCCCCAACCCCTCAATACAGCTGGATGCACGCCGACCTGCTGGACCATGGGCTTGTGCGGTTCGGGGCTGTGCGGCGTTGCGCGAGGAGGCTCGGCTTTGGCGAGATCCCGCCCCCGTTGGCCGTACTTGGAGGTTCATGGTGCTTCATTAACCAATTGTAACTGTACTTGTAAGTACCATGAACCTCCAAGTAGGCCGTGAGTCTCTGGAGTTTTCTGGACTGCTCGGAATGCTCGGGGGGTCTTCGACCAAACATGAGGCTCCAGGACTCAGAGTTTGGGTGGTGCGTGTCGCTACTATGGTGCTTCAATCGTTGAGGGCTAAAGCCGCCGACTCATGGGGGCTAGCAACTGACAGGCCCTGGAGGTCAACGTGATTGTGCTCAACACGGCTGCTTGGGCCACGATGTGGTCCGTACGAGTGGCATCTTGAGGGGTTCCCCTTATAGTGAGGGTTACGAGACTAGGGGACCCCCAATAAAGATCCCCACATAGTAGGGTCCCCTTATCAACAGGACCCCAAGAAGGTACCCCGAACTCAGGAAACCCGCATAGTACGGCGCCTGTCTAAAACGGACCCCAAAGGGACCTTAATCTACAGGTCCACGGGCTTTCAAAGGGGGAAGACTCCACTAACAGAAAAACCCTAAACCCTAAACCCCAAACCCTAAACCCTAAACCCTAAACACCCCAAACCGAAGGCGCCTTGTCCTTTCCGAGGCGCTGGCGGCCACGCGCTGGGCCCTGGGCCTCGGAGCCCTGGGCTGGGCGAGCCGAGGCAAGGTGCTTTTAGAGTGTCGGTGTAGTTGCGTGTAGTGTTTATGACTTTCATGTTTATTGTGATTGTTATTTTATTGTTATTGTTATTGTTATGGTTATTGTTATTGTTATTCTTATTCTTAGTCTTCTTCTTATTATTATTATTATGATTAGTGTTATTACTATAGTTATAGTTATAAGTATAGTAACAACAATAACCATCATGATTATGATTATGACGATTATTGCAGGCATTGTTACTATTCTTAATGATGTATGTTTTGTGAAAAGGGCTTTCTCACTGCGCTCTCAACATGATGTGAAGCAGGGTTTGTTTTTCTGTTATTGGTGAGTGTACATAGGGTTCCGTTTTAATATTGGTGAGTGTATACATTGGGTGTCCTTTTGGGGATACAAGAAACATAAACCCTTCTTCATGTCCTGCTCTAGGATCTGGGCAAGTCTGAGATTGTGGGCGGTTGCTTCTCCAGCTAGCTTCCGCCATGTCACGACGTCATCCAAGCCTCTGAAGTAGCGCACCGTGGCTCGCGCCAAGTCCTCCTAAACCTTGAACCCTATAAACCCTACAAACCCTATAAACCCTATAAACCCTATAAACCCTATAAACCCTATAAACCCTATAAACCCTATAAACCCTATAAACCCTATAAACCCTATAAACCCTATACACCCTATAAACCCTATAAACCCTACCTATAAACCCCCATAAACCCTATTAACCCTATAAACCCTATAAACCCCCATAAACCCCCATAAACCCTACAAGCCCTCTAAACCCTCGAAGCCCTATACCCTATACCCTTCAACCCCCAGCCTCAACTTCATCGCATGCTTGTGAAGCGCACCGGGGAGGTTCCCTGCAAGTGGACCGGATCTCCTTCAACTCTTTGATCGGCAGCTGCCGGTGCCCGGGTCGCCCTTTTGCCGCCCTGCACTCCTAGGTGTCCCCGACCATATGCCATTATAAGGTTAGGGTTTTTGCAGTCAAGTAGGGCTGCGTTATAAGAAGTATGAGGGTTTTCGGAGGCACGCGGGTGAAGGGATTCTCCCAAGACATAAACATCAGAATGGAACACGTTTGAGTACCTGTGCCTTTGCGTTTGCGACGCCCTGCTTCCCGGACAAAGGCTTGCTACCAGAGACCTCTTTGTAACGCTCATCTTATCTTCATGGCATGGGACTGGAAACGCCCCATCCCTGGACAAAGCTGATTCTGAGCTCCACCAAGAAGCATCTCAAGAACCGTAAACCCTAAACCCTAAACCCTAAACCCTAAACCCTAAACCCTAAACCCTAAACCCTAAACCCTAAACCCTAAACCCTAACCCTAAACCCTAAACCCCAAACCCTAAACCCTAAACCTCAAGGTGAGTCAGCATAGTTGCCCCAGTGAAGCCGAGGGATGGCCCCTGGCAAGCCGCCGCGGAGCTTACCATGGACATGCGCGCACGAGGCCCCGCCACAGAGCAAAGCAAGCCTCCCAAGCAGAGCCCAGCTACTACGAGGGTTTAGGGTTTGGGGTTTAGGGTTTGGGGTTTGGGGTTTAGGGTTAGGGTTTAGGGTTTAGGGTTCACATCCGCTGCCCCTTGGCACTTCGGTAAGAGCAGGCTCCGCGCAGCCATTCCCAACTACTGCACTGCACCTACACCTCGAGCAGGACTCCGCGGCAACCGCATTACCTCCAACGCAGTGGCATGGCTGGACTGGTTGGTCGTCTCCTTGCCTCAAGAAGCTTAGAGGGTCAGCTTCAAGTCTGAACAGCTTCTGAGAGTAAAGAGCCCTCTCAGCAGATAGATGCTTGAGGTTTGTTGACACCGATAGCACTGCAGAAGCACTTGCATACTTGCGTGGGGCCCTACCCCCCCCCCCCCCCCTCCCCAGGTTATGGCTTCCCTGTCCGATGCCAAATGCTGGCAGCGGGCCTTGGGTGACTCAGCTCAGGGGAAAGCAGGGCTTCCCACTGAAGCGCTCTTAGTCGAACGCACAGCATCGCAACGTGCACTGCAGGGTAGTCGAGCGACACTGTCTTTGATCGGTTCATTGTAGTTCCAAGGCAGACCTCGACATTCGCCTAGCCGCAAACTCATCCAACATGGTCTTCTCAAGTACTCCACATGGTCTTTTACGAAAGGGGGGGTTTCCGAACATAAGGGACCCCCCCCCGGAAAACCCCTACACAAGCCTCATCTACGACTTCTCCGAGGCGTGCACCATGAAAGCTCGTGCCAGTTTCTCTCCCCCAAATCGTCCAACGCCCACCCCAAAACCTTTCACAGCCTTGCGGGGAATCAAATCACAAGGCGCCTTCGAAGATCTGCCGTGCCTGCGGCACTTGGGCATGTAAGGCCGCGTTCGTTCGAAAGATTTGTGCCCTTGAGTTTTCGGGCTTCGTGGCACAGATACCCACATACCATTGAGCGTGGGTAGATTCTATCCTTCGAGGGTCATGTTCTTGTGTGAACTCGTGACTTCCTCATAGTTGTCATAACCCCTCTGCACACTTGTACGTACTTATTTATCCGTAGGCCTTGAGAACAGCAGTCTGCAATGCGGAAGGCAGCTCTGTGAACACATCAGCCGTAGGTAGTTACAAGTTGTCCATGTCTTGGGCGCAAGCAACTGCCGGATGTTCGGGTCCCAAGGCAGCATCTGGTTGGTGCCGCGCTGAAGGCTTGCGAGCAAGGCCGCTGATATATCTGGGGTCTCAGTCCTTGATCGGTAGATTTTCCTGTGAGCTGCAGTTGAGATCTGCGAAGTCTTCGGCCGTGGCCAGGATTCGGCTGGATTGGTCACTGCGTTGTAGGCATCACATCCCAGCAAGTTCGCCCGCTTCCCCTTATCCCAGCTCCTCAGCCGCGAGGTGCGAAGTGGCAGGCAGCGCTATCTTTGCTTGCTGCTGTGAACGATGTGGCCAACTACACCGCCGTACCTCGGTCTGTTTCCCTCGAGACGTACACTCTGAAGAAGCTCATTCTTCCGGGAAGGTAAACTTGTATCTCGATGCCAGGCGAGCTGGTAGCCCCATGTCAGTTCTGACCCGGTTCCTACACCGACCATGTCGTCGCGTCACCTCCACAGAGATTTTCTCACCGAAATGTTTCGTGTGTAAGCATAAAGTAAAGCTTCCCAGAGTCCTGCTCCCCGGACAAAGTATTTCCGAGGCCATGCGCGCCTGCGTGTCCCGGACGAGAAGAGTTCCTAGCTGAGTTTTGCTCTTCTGAAGCGTTTTGCCGGCAATGCAATGCCTTGGCATGCCTATTTGGAGGTTCATGGTACTTTGAACCAATTATAACTGTACTTAGAGCTGCACTGAAAACCAGATTAGTGGGTTCTAAGTACAGTTCTAATTGGTAGTAAGTACCCTGAACCTCCAAGTACCCATCTTGCTGGGCCATCCGAGGCAGCGGCCACGCGCTGGGATGTGTCGTTGGCGCTGCTGGCGGATCTGGTGCCGTCGGATGGGCTGCGCCTTGACACGGTTGCCGCTGGGCAGCGCGAGGAAGAAGGACGTGATGGTTCTGAGTAAGCAGTCCTGTAAGCTTTGTTGGGTCCGAAACTTCAGAGTCGCAAGCCCCCGCCGAAGCCCTGGATGCCTGAGCTTTCCGGGAAGTTCGACGGCATTCCGAGTCGAGGTTACTTCCGAAGTTGCAATCCTTCTGCCATCTCCAGCTCTCTGAACTGATGTGAACTCAGAGACCTGCAGACATGCGATTCCGAGGCCGTCAATGCTGCCATCGCGGCAGCGGCACAGGGCGTTCAGTGGACAGTGGCCGGATTACAGCTGGCACGGCTTTCTTTCAAGGGGTTGGCTGACAACTTTCTTCTTGCCTTTCCTGGCTCTTTCCAAAACATCTCTGGTGTATGTTGGTGTGCAAGTACTGGAAAAACACGGGACCGAGTCATGCCAGGCGCCTTTCATTCGCTTTCCCTTTCCCTCTTTTTGAAGCACCTTCACAAGAGAATTTTTACTAGCCGAAAAGGACGGAGCGCGAAAAAGAGCCCCAAAAACCCCTAAACCCTAAACCCTAAACCCTAAACCCTAAACCCTAAACCCTAAACCCCAAACCCCAAAACCCCAAAACCCTAAACCCACCCCCCCCCCCCCCCCCCCCCCCCCCAAAAAAAAAAAAGGGCGCGTCCCCCAAAGGGCATCCTAAAAGGCCGCCTTAGCCCTCTGGGCCGAGCTTCCCTCCCTGCACCTGGGCGCCTCTGCGGCGACGCACGGCGCGGCGCTGGCCCGCCGGGGGGGGGGGGGATGCGTTTAGGGTTTAGGGTTTTTAAGGAAAAAGAGAGAGAGAGAGAGAGAGAGAGCGAGAGCGAGAGGGAGCGCCCTTTGCACAAGGCCATGTGCAGAGCTTTCGCACATGTATCGACTCGGCTTTTTGCTCACGAGGGAGTGCTCCAACACGGGAATTGCCATGGAATTTCGTGCGCTCTTGCTTCTTTTCTCCTACTTGCCGCTGTGGGGGGGCTGTTGGGGGGCTGTTGGGGGGCTGTGGCAAGTTTCCATTCGCAACGGAAGGCTTTGAAGACCCCCAAGCCGCTCCCGGGGCCCTAAACCCTACACCCTACACCCTAAACCCTGACCTAAACTTTTCGAGTCCCAATAACAACCTTTTTCCGACCCTGGCAGGATGCCCTGGGCAAGGGCCGTGCCTCGGAGAAATCGGAGGATCTGCTTGGCTTCAAATTTATTTGGGTTTTAGGGTGTCAGGGTTTTTGGGGTTTCAGAAGATTTAGGACTTAGGGATTTGGGATGTGGCAGGCCTTTTGTTGGCAATGTGAAGCCTCGCAGAGCACCACTACATGTCAATAACTTTCCCCCCCCTCCGCCTCCTCTCCGCAATTCTCACTGAATAGAAGAGCTAGCAAATGACAGAGTTTCCCATGAGCCAGCTGTGGGGAAGTCGTTTTGGGGCGTTGCTAAACCCTTCTGTAGAAATCAGCACTCTGGGTTTTGCACATGTGATTCGTTTACTATGGCTAGCAGTGACAGTACTGCTTACCTCACCGAACTCTCAGATGACCCACCGAGTTTGACGAATGTAGCGTCAGCAGATCGGAATGGCCGAAAGACTGAAAGATGCAGCACAGGTGGCGCGGATCGCAGGAACCAGTATACTGAACATTGCACTTCCCAGTCATCTAGAATCCAGCAGCCTCCTACAGACACTCTGAGGCCAGTGGCAACGAGCTGTGCACCTTCTCTCCCGCGTGGTGGCTGTCAGGGGCCCCCTCTCCATCCTCGCGAGACTTGGTGGCAAGATGCCCAGGCTCCCTGCTAGAGGAGCTTGCTCCTTTCCCTGAGTCCTAGCCCTACAGTGCAAGCCTGTTGCTGCAAGTGGCCCACTACTCCTTGCTTCCTGGTATGCCCCTCCCATCCTGACAATCAGCTCGTGGAACTTCACACTCTTCCCCGGCCTTCTGCCTATCCGATATTGCCACGACATGCCGCTGCTTCACCACAGGTCTTGCTAGCTATGTGCTGCGCCGCACTTTCCCTCATGTTTGGCAGCCTCGGCTGTGCAATGCCAAGGTACAATGCTGCTATCAGTGCCTGTGAGGGGGCTGAGCGGTGGGAGGCCTGGTGTGATGTCCTTGGTATGCAGCCTCATGTAGTATCGGCTGCTAATTCCATGTACCGCAGTCCGCACATCTATAGCACTTCAGAGCTCTGGCAGGCCGCCTTGGCGTTGTTTGCAGACCTCCCACAGCAGGCGCCATGCGAGGGAGAGGTAGCTATTTGTGCAAGGACTGGATTTGTCCCTGTAACTGTTGGAGCCCACGACGCTCGCTGCCACAAGCACAGGCGCTTCGCGCCAGCATCGTCACCTGCAACGCTGCCGCCAGTGCTTGTGCTGAGGGGCGGCAGTGGCAGGCTCACCAATTTATCGCTCTTCCGAGCTTGCGCCGATGGTAGTTGGTGCTATGCTGTTCGCTATCCTAGGCTATTGCTATGCTGTTCGCTATGCTGTGTTATTGCTATGCTGTGTTATTGCTATGCTGTTTGCTATGCTGTTTGCTATGCTATTGCTATGCTGGTTGCTATGCTATCGCTGTGCTATTGCTACGCAGTTGCGATGCAGTTGCGATGCATTTGCAATGCAGTTGCTATGCAGTTGCTATGCTTCAAGATGGTTGTACGAAAGAAATTGTGGTTGGACTAAGGTCAGCAATATTTGGGACGGATATGAAGGTTTTCCTTTGGCGTGGTTTCTGGTGTTCGTTTGAATGGTGAGGGTAGGAAGCTGATCCAAGAAGATGGGTCTGAAACAGTTCAGTAATCATGTCGGACATGAATGATGCGAAGCATACGGAGTACACAGTAGTGTGCGGTTTCGGTTCAGCTGCTGCAAGTTTAGCTGGAGCTGCGAAACCTTCAGCCCTTCCAACTCCCTGGCCTCAGAGTATGCCTGAGAAAGGGCCCCGGCGCAAGGACGTGACCGTCTCACCATTGTCCCGTCAGCCTTTCGACCTAATCAGTGTGTCGTTGAACTTCAGAGAGTTAAACAGAGAGCACCGGAGGGAGACGGTGAGCTCTTCCCTGCAGACTTTGGGAACATGAGGTGTGAACGAGAAAAGACCAATCCGAGCTCCGACACGTTTGAGCTCGCCATGGTTGTTGCAGGCTGCTGTCGAACTGATGCAGCGTGCCCAGGTGGGAAGCAGGGCAATGTAGGGCCTTGAAACTCTAACCCTCAACCTTAAACCCTAAACCCTAAGGCAGTGGCCTGCACTAGAAAAGGTGCACAGGGTTGTTTTAAAAAAACCTTAAACCCTAAAACCCCGAACCGGCTGAAGTGAAGCGCATCTCCGACAATGGAAACGCTCGCCCAGGAAACGTCTATAAACATGATCAAAGCATGTGTGGGTTTCCGAAAAAAGGGGGGGGAACCCGTTTGGGGGATCCCCTTAACTGGATTCTCTTCTAATTGGGGTATGGGTACCCTGGTTTGGGAAATACGCATATCTTGAACACCTGCAGCTGGAGCATGTTTGTTTACCTGTCCAAGCCTCTGACAAGCCTACAGCGTTGATATGGATTTCGGGTTCAGGCTTGATGTCCGGGTTGAGGCGAAAACTTGAGTTTCGTGGATATTGTTGTGCAGGCAGACTCCCTGCAAAATACCCTCGTGACTTACAATGCGTGCATCAGCGCCTGTCAGCAGCTCGTCAGTTGGTGTTGGAAACCGTAAAGCACCTAAACCCACGAACGGGGCGCTGGGCGTAGACACATCGGGACTTCTCTGGGAAGATTGACCGGCTTAGAGGCCAGGTTCAGAAGTAAACCCTAAACCCTAAACCCTACACCCTTAACTCTAAACCCTAAGCAGTCTTGAAGCCTCCAGCTGACAAGCCTGCAGAAGCTACGGGAAGCCATGCGGTAGCACGCGTGTTGCATGAACCGAAGCACCCTCTGTCTCGATTGGTCGATGCTCCCGCAACACTTGTACGAAACTTCGAAAGCTTCCGACTTCTCCGACTTCTCGAAGCCCAAATCGTTTCCAATCCCCGTGTCCTGAGGCGCGCCGCCCAGTGGCCTGGGGCTTTAGCCTTGTTGTGCGGAATGAGTGCTGAATACTTGGAAGGCAGGTCGTTGGGGTGTACCATGGCATGTACTCTTTAGGGGGGAGGTCATGTGGGGGGTTCATAAGTTGAGAGGGTTGCCGTTGAAGGCTTGAGGTTTATTTCGGGATTCCGTTCTAGGGTTTTCCAGGGTTTGCCATTTTGAGCCCCCTGGCGAGAAAAGTTTCCGGAGCTGCGCTGTGCGAGTCGGCCGGCTGTAGTCCACCGCAAGCATGGACAGCACTTAAGCAAGCAGAGGATTTGGCAGGGCCTCTTGGAGTAGTTGCCCAGGCGCTGTGGTTTCAAAACCCACCCTCAACCCCGAGCCCAGAGCCCTAAGCGCCTTAAAACTCGAAGCCCTCCCTAAACCCTAAACCCTAAACCCTAAACCCTAAACCCTACATCCTAAACCCTAAGCCCTAAACCCTAAACCCTAAACCCTAAACCCTAAACCCTAAACCCTAAACCCTAAACCCTAAACTCTCTTCCAGAGGTGACGTCTTGTCAATCAGCGGCGCCTTGGAAGCCAGCGGCCGCCGCTGGCCGTGCCTCGCTGAAAGGATGGAGAAAGGTCATAGGATCAGGGTGTAGAGGGTTTAGGGTTTAGGGTTTAGGGTTTATAGGGTTTATAGGGTTTATAGGGTTTATAGGGGTTATAGGGTTTTTTGGGTTTATAGGGTTTATAGGGTTTATAGGGTTTATCGGGTTTATAGGGTTTATAGGGTTTAGGGTTGAGGGTTTAGGGTTTAGGGTTTAGGGGGAGAGAAGGTCATCGAGTCAGAGAGGAGGCCGTGGAGAGGGCCATATGGCGTTTGCGACCTGCATGGGAACCGGGTCCTCTGAAAAGATCTGGACTTTTGAGCAGAGGGTCCCTGGCTTACAAGCAGCCGGTGGCCTGCTTCCACTATTCCTCCCTGGCCTGCTGTTACACAACCCCTAAGCCCCAAACCCTGAGCCCTGCACCCGAAGCGCTAAGAAACCTGTTCATGGGTAGCTGTATAGTCTTCGAATCCCGTCTGCTTTAGAGCAAGCCACTTCTGTTTCTTCGGGTTTGCGAAAGGTCAGCATCGGCCCATTTCCTTGGTGCTAGACATACTCTCAGTAATTGCTTGCTGAGGAAGGGTTTTCAATCAATGCCCAAGATCAATCCTTCAGGACTGCGCTGTTGCTCCTCAGTGATGCTTCGGCGATGGACGTTGAGGCAAAGCCATTGCGTTCTCTTGCCATCCTCACTGTGGCAGCCTCTAGCTGGCCGGGCATGTTCGTAGACAAGTGAGGCAGGCGAGAGCAATGACATCAGTTGCATTCAGTCAATTCCTGCTCCCACGAACTGTTCGCTGCACTTTCGTAACGGAGGTTGATGTGCTCGCCTACGTCTCTGCACTCAACGAACCTGGGAAGCATCGCTGAACCCTTGAGAAATCCTCAACTCGGTTAGCCTTAGAAGGCCAGGCCAAGCCAAGAAGTAGTCGTATGAGTCGCTGAAGTCCTTCGAGTACTTTAGGTAGCAGAGCAGTACAGGTAGTCAGTAGTATTGGCATCTGTTCTACATATCACTGAGGCTCTGGAGACTTCTGGGCAGGCATTGCAGCTGCTGCCAATGCTGGCAAGGCACTGGGCTTTGTTCGTGGCCAGGGTTCGGGGGCTTTAGGCAAGCTGGCTCAGGATCTTGGAGTTTGGCGGGGCTTCGCGAAGATTGAATTTTGGAAATCGAAGATTCTGGACCCGTGGTTTTTGCAAGAAGGCCAGCAGGTCCTTCGCTGGCTCAGGCAAGTGGAAGGGTGCTTAAGTCGGGGCAGCGAGGGCTCATGTTCTGTCCTCAACTGATCCCTGAGCGAACTGTTAAAGAGCTCTCCGCAAAGCGCCGAAGCCCAAGCTGCCAGGCTGGAATACCGTGGGCTTCGCGGCCAAGGCGTGCAATGCCATGATGTCATTGTTCAGGGTGAGGATGGTAGTCCAACCCTTGCAAAAAATCTTCCGCTGTTTCGCAGGTGGCCTTGTCACATTCCTCCGACCTCGTTCTGCGCAGTGAGAGATCGAGCTGCACTAGCCGCATCGGTAGACTTCCGTGGCCAACTTGCCCTTGCTGACCCACAGTGGCTTCTAGCGTTGAATGCTTAGCTTGCCCCTTTCATGTCTGTGCGGGTGCCACCATCATTGTCTGCCAAGGACGCGCCCGGATCACCGGCTCTCCAACGGTCTCCGTCGCGGAGGTGCCCCGTTGGCTTCTAAGTGACAGGAAAGAGAAGCGGCTGCTGGTTCCCATCCTTGGTAAGGTTGCGCATGATTTCAAAATCGCTGAACGGTTGTAGCAGGTTGTAACCCTTGGCTCCAGTCCAGACTTTGTAGGGACGCGGCAGCCTGGGCTGCGGGTTGTCCATCTTTCGAGCGATTCCCGCCAGCTTTCGGAGGACATGGGGTTTGTCCCCTTCTTGCCCGACATCAGCAAGAGCGCGGACAACAACCGGATTTTGCGGTGCAGGGCTTGCAGCGACTCTGTGGAGCATTGGTGAAGCATTGTTGTGTTCTTCATGTTGGTGTTCAATGCTTGTTATAAAGCAAACCTCCGACAACCTGGTGCTTTTGCCTACTTGCTTTTGGAACGCGGTCGCGCCAGGCTTCCGCAAGCGCTTCCGAGCATTGGCGCGAAGCGCTGACCACAACCTTTGCCATGAACCTTCAATGGAGACAGCCGTGCTTCTCGTGGGCGACCTATGTTCAGAAGAGCTCCGGCCCGTCATCGCCGCGGTGCCTTTGCCCAACTTTTCCAGCAAGACTTTAGCATGCTGACAGCACTTGGAACTTGAATGTCCAAGGCCCCGTGCCATGGGACGCACATCGCGACCGTGGTGTCCTTCAGAGCACGGCTGAAATGTTTGAGGTAAAAGGAAGATCCGTTTTCTTCTGGCATCGACATGCATCTTTCACCTAGTTTCGCCGATGCAGCAGCCGCAAATTCATGTTGCTGCAGCTGCGGCGGGTGTCAGCCACCATCAGTAGCTAGTGTCCGAGATGGCGCTTGGCATACCTAGCTACTCTTCATGGACGTTGATTTTGACCGCGCTCGGTACTAGCGACTTGTGCACGCATTGCCGTGAGACATGGAACCTCATGTCCATTTGGTCCCGTGTTGTGGCCGCTTGCCGTTGCGCAGAAGCGGCGTGCCACCGGTGAGGCGTGTTGGCACGTTGTGCAGGGTTGCTGCTTGTGCTCGGCATGGTGGTGGCGCGTGAGTCAGTGGCACATGCACACAAATCTCTGACCGAACACACCAAAAACACCCAAACCGCCGGAAATGAGACCTTGGAAAAGACGAAGTGCAGCTCCTCTAGAACCAGCGCCAGTTCAAGCCCTTGTCTTACTTCCTTGCAGCCCCTGGAGAAGCCAAGCGAGCCCGGAACCCTCTCCCAAGCCCATGCAAGAACCCCAGAGAGCCTGAAGATGCCGGTGCCCTGCCAAGCTTGGCAGGAGCCCTGGGCTTCCGGAGAGATGGCCGGATCAGATGTCATAGCGCCGCTTGCTTCTGGTCCAGATTTTGCGGAGCGTCTTTGGAGCAGCTTCGGGTGAGGGCTTTAAGGATGATCGCTGCGCTATAGCTCGGTCTGTCTCACTCTCTCTCTCTCTCTCGCGATGGTAAGGGTCCTGCAAACTCACCAGGTACAACCGAGAGATCACAGCCTTTGCCAAGGAGGCACGTGGCCCTGTCCCAGCCAACCACGCATCTCAGCATCTCAGCATCTCTGCTCTGCTGGAGGTGCAGTGGCAGGAAGCCTTGCGCAAGCTGGCAGAGCTTCCGAAGAGCTTGATGCAGCCGAGCACTGTTTCATACAATGCGACCATGCCGCCTGGCCGCTGTTGGCCCTAGCTACTAATGTTTTTATCAAACATGCTAATATTATTGTTTTATAATGCATGTTTTACGAATGTTTTATAAAAGATTGACAGTTCTACACCCGGTCGAGTTGTCAGATGTCTCAGGTTCGCCTTTGAGCTAAGGAAGGCCTGCCAAGGGGCAGCGGAATGGAAGCTCGCGCTGGCTCTGCTGTCAGAGCTTCTTCGAGGTCAGCAACGAAACGGACATATTTGTTGTTCGTCATGTCAGTATAGGTTTCACGGTTTGCTTGAGCTCCTCCGGAGTTTCCAGGTGAACTGCAAGCCACGCAGATCTCGTTCGGCAGCCTGGCTTTGGCAGGTGTCCCCCAATCACTCAGCGGACCGACGCAAATCCCTTGAAGCCGGAGCTTGGACAGGCCGCATGACCCCAGCCATGACCACAAGGGACATCTGAACCTTGCACCTTGCACCACCCCAAAAGCCCAGAACTCGAGCATTCTCGAAGTCGAACCTGAACCCTAAACCCTAAACCCTAAACCCTAAACCCTAAACCCTAAACCCTAAACCCTAAACCCTAAACCACGAAGCGCCAAAGCGCTCCCAGACAGCACCTCAAGAGAAGGTACAGCGATCAGTGCCTGCGATGGTTCCTCGTGGGCGCAGGCGCTGCGGCTGCTGGGAAGCCTTGCGGAGACCAACCTGGAGATGGGCCCGTGTTGGGAGGTTTCTTCATAGGAGGGTTCTAGGATACTTTGGGGGGTGTTTTGTGAGTAAGAAGTGGGTCTTGACCAAGGGATTGGGAGACTGCTTGATTCAGGGTGTTAGCTGATGCTCATGATGCTCGCCGGACTCCGCAAGGGTTGCGAAGCCGCTGCTCGCCCGGTCGCCCTCGCCCTGAACCCCTAAGCTCTTCTAAGCTCTTCTCGGGGAGAGACCTTCCGCTGCTCGTGTTTTGCGAAGCAATTAGTCGTGTCGCATCGCAGGAGCCCAACCGCATCCTCTTCAACGCTGCCACAGGCATGGGGAAGCCACGCGGTAGTCCTCTTCGGATGTTGCCGGCGGAAATTTCCAATAGAAGTTTAGGCTGGACAGCCCCGATCTTTCAAGTGAGATTGGATGGCCCAAATGCCCTAGACCCCTAACCCCTAAACCCTAAACCCTAAACCCCACTCTCACTTCTGAAGTGGCTTGACTAAGCAGGCGCTTGTGCCGCTGGAAAGTCCTGGCCGGAGGCCATGCAGCTGACAAAGTGGCTTGTCAGGGTTTTGTGGCGTTTAGGGTTTGTGGCGTTTGGGGTTCGATGGGGGGGGGGTTAGGGTTTGTAGGATTTGGGGCTTATAAGGTTTGGGGATGTAGGGTCGCGGCATGTTGTGGCGGTGCGCGGGATTCGGGCTTTGGGCTCTTCAGAGTGGCCTTGTGGCTTGCGATGGTTTGGACAATCTTGCTACGCTACGGTGGGTCTGGGAGCAGCGTGTTTCTGTCGAGCACCCAGATCTGTGACTGGCGCGCGCTCTACTTGAGGCCATCAGCGTTTCGGGGTTTCCGATGCAAGAAAATGCGCCGCGCCGAAAACCTGGACAACCCTTTTGCGTAGTGCCCGAGGCTCAGCGTACAGAGGCGGATTCGTCCCGACAGCGCCTGGGCATGTGGCAAGTTGGTGATGAGGGTTTTGGTGTGCTTTTGACATGGTTTGACCGGGGGCAGAGTTGTCGCAAGACTCCGCACTTTCGGCACTGTCCTTGACCTGAATCGTCAGTGTGAGCTTTAGACGCAGTGTACCCTCAAGACCTCCAAGCTCCTCAGCTGCTCGAAGTTGCACGCGCAGGTCAACGCAGCGGCACGCAGCAGTGACGTGCAAGTAGCCGCAAACCCCAAACCCTAAACCCTAAACCCCAAACCCCAAACCCACTACACCCTAAACCCTAAACCCTGAGCACCATTTTCAGGCTTCACCTGCACTGTGAGCCTCGGCTACGGGGATCGGGGCCCATGGCCCGTGGCGCTGCAGGCAACTTCCAGGGGAGCTCGGGGGGGCTCCTGGAGAGGGTTTAGGGTTTAGGGTTTAGGGTTTTAGGGGTTTAGGGTATAGGGTGTAGGGTTCAGGGTTACGGTTCAGGGTTTACGGTTTCGGGTATGACGGCATTGGGGATAACGAGGCCTTCGCGAAGTTTCTGGGCTTTGGAGCCAGTGGCCTTGTTTTGATGAGACACTGCGTGCACCAGGATGCTCGCCAGGATGCTCGCCAGGATGCTCACCAGGATGCTCTCACCAGGATGCTCAAAGACCGAATTTGCTGCGAGACATTGGACAAATGGAGGAAAGACGACTGGAAGGCTTGGAATCCGATCCTGAACAGATGAAAGAGAGAAAGAGGGAGAGAAAGACAGATCGATCGCTGGATCGAGAGAGAAGGGTGCGGAAGAAGAGGAAGAAGAAGAAGAAGAAGAAGAAGAAGAAGAAGAAGAAGAAGAAGAAGAAGAAGAAGAAGAAGAAGAAGAAGAAGAAGAAGACGAAGAATACGCAGAATAATAATAAGAAGAAGACGAAGAAGAAGCAGAAGAATAAGAATATTCATAATAAGAAGACGAATACGACAAATAAGAAGAAGAGCGCACTGAATCCTAAACCCTGCGACCCTTGTCAGTTAGCGTCTAGCCTCCCCACCTTCCCCAACTTTGTTGCAGGTCTTGTGTGCCAACCTCATCCATGGTGTGGAGCTGCTTTTTCGCAACATGTCCCCCAACATTTGCAGGGTCCAAGTGCCCCGAGACTAGATGAGACAGGCCATCCATGACTCATGAAGCCGTGGCATAGTGTGGGCTGCCTCCCGCTGCCTCCCGTGCTTTGCCACTAGATGTTGTGTTCGAGGGTTGGGGATATCATGGGATATCTCATGTCATGTCGAGCCCCCTTCTTCGACTTGCTCCCAGTGCCCCGATCTTATCACCAGTGGGTTTAGGGTTTATGGTTTAGGGTTTTGGGAATGAGGTCCTCACGCAGCCTTCCTTTGTGAAGCCCGCCAGGAAGCAGCAAAAGCCAACCACAAGCTGCCTAAGCTTGTATTGATACCCTGAAGCCACTTCGTATGCCTCCAGAGCACTTCAGCCCTTCCGGAACAGCTCTCTTTTCTGAGTCTCTGCGCATCTCTCCGCCCATTGTGGGAGCCAGTTTGCCGTCCAGAGCTTGGGGTGATACAAAGCAGTTGTTGACACAGTACAAAATGACCAAGCAATGCCTCTAAACACATTGAGGGTTATTGAGACACTTGAACACAACTCCGCCTATACAATGTGGCAAACCAATGTCCATTGTCATTGAGACCCTGATTGGCTGGTTCTTCGTATGAGGGAAATGGGGCCTTATATACTCCCTTAAAGGGTGTAAGCAGGGCCCAATTCCCTCATTCCCTAAACCCTAAACCCGGAACTCTAAACCCTAAACCCTAAACCTTAAACCCTACTAAGAACCACGGGGGATTAAGGCTCGGCGTGATCTCCTTCAACGCTGCCGTCAACACTGCGGCCGCGTGGGGTCGCTGGAAGCAGGCACTGCAGAGCGTCCGCCAGCTTGACAAGGCCGGGGCTTTTCGGGTCTTCTTGGGGGGCTTAGGGTTTAGGGTTTAGGGTTTCGGGTTTAGGGGTTTAGGGGTTCAGGGGTTTAGGGGTTTAGGGGTTAGGGGTTTAGGGTTTAGGGATAAAGGGCATCTGCGATGCTTGCTTCGTCTGGATTCGGAGGCTTAAGAAAGGCTAAGTGGACATGTCGGTAGGGCCACCTCCGGCCCAACATGGCGACGCTCCAAGCCGCGATGATGCTTGGCTGAGCTCTTTGCAGCTGCGATTGTGATGTTTTTTTGTTTTGTAGGGCCCTATGTAGGCCCTAACACTTCAACTGCAACCC
This sequence comes from Symbiodinium natans, assembly GCA_905221605.1. Taxonomy (NCBI): domain Eukaryota; class Dinophyceae; order Suessiales; family Symbiodiniaceae; genus Symbiodinium; species Symbiodinium natans. The sequence continues at coordinate 180,494 of CAJNDS010000702.1, forward strand.
CAAAACCCAAAACCGAACCCTGCGTGGTCGGGAATTTGTGTTCGAGCGAGGAAAGCGTGCCAGCAAGCGGGCCGATGGCATCAGGTGCTGCAGTCACTGCACCAGCTCCACATGCGGGGCCGGGATCCCGGGACCTCTAGCACCTCTAGCCCCCCCGAATCAGAGCTTCTTGAGCAGCAGAAGGGGAATCTGTAGAAGGCCGAAAAAGGGCTGGCTTCAAAGCCAAGGCTGCACATCACGTGGGGTGTTGGGACAATACAATTGCAGCCTTATAGGGAAAACTCGGGAGAACAAGCCAACCTGACGGATTCATGATCTGCATGTTTCAAATTTTTAACTTGTCTGCGCGCGGAAGATTATTGCCACATGCACAGTTGTGTATCATGTACATCCAGTTCTAAACGCCCGCGGGCTAAGGTGTGCTAAGCCTGCTAAGCCATGCTCTCATCGGAACCCAACACTGACGTCGACCTGTTTCCCTACAATTTGCACATACGCTGCGCGTGCAGCATGCTCATCCTCTGTGGGTCCGTCTGTGGGCACTGCCTCAGCTCACTAAGCCCAACTGTCTACTGCACTGAGCACGTCACGCAACTTAATAGAAACATCCTCTGTTTGAGACATTTTGGGGCCATATCTCCCCGCAAACTTCCGATCCTTCAAGTGCAGCGCGACAGCTTGGGCGGACACTTCTCAGGCCACAGATGGGACCTCATCTCCTTCGCGACTGCTGCTGGAGGCGACCTACACTTGCATTGCTGTACAACCCACGTGTCAGGGACGGATGAAGTGCTTGGAAGCCCAACCCGAAGTGTTTGCCCCCTTTGGGCCACCCGACCTCTCTTGAGAGTCATGCCTCGAGCTGGGAGATGGTCGCTGCCCCAACCATGGGTGAGGAGACACGGAGGGACATGCTGGAGGTCCAAGCTGAGAAGTTCTGTTCAGAAGCGTTGTGATCGATGTCCAGAGATGGAAGATCATATAGTCGGGGCCGGCAACAGGCCTTCACAAGACAGATGGCGAAAGTTTACATCTTTGAGTTTGGCAGTATGCCAGCAAACAACTGACGCTGTCAGAGCCCAGAAGCAGCAAACGTCGCTTCAGGACACCTCCCACATCAAGCTAGAGGGACAGCCCCGCGAGGCAGCACGTCCGCAGGGCGCTGGGCACATGCAGCAGCTTCCCTGCACGGCCTTCGGAAGGACCCTGCCTTGCCATTCGCGTCAGTCGAGGTTTTTTTTTGCGGTGTTGAAGAGTTTGGTGGATGTCAGAGGCATGCCTGAGTATGGAGTTCTACGCTTGGGGCATCTTAAGGCCAGAGACACTTTCTTTCCATCCAAAGGCTTGCTTGAGGACAGCCCCCTTGAAACTGGAACAGAAACCGGAAACAGCGAACTTTTCCCTGAAAAAAAAAAACGACACGAGTCCCCATGAAAAGCCACCCTAAACCCTAAACCCTAAACCCCAAACCCTAAACCCTAAACCCTAAACCCTAAACCCTAAACCCTAAACCCTAAACCCTAAACCCTAAACCCTAAACCCTGAAAACCCTGGGAGGCCCAGCTGCGCTCCAACAGCGCGGTGGGCGCCTCCGTCCTCGGCACCTTGGCCACCCGCGGGCCATGGAGGAAGGCAGGGCCTAATGTTTTTGGGGTGCTGAAAGCTACCTAAGAACCCCCCTGGAAATATACGAGATCATTCCTTATGAGGACAGTATAGGGATGATGAGGGCAGTATAGGGATGATGAGTCTACGTGTCTTTTTTTGGGGGTTCTCAAGCAAGATGTAGGAAGGGTCCGGCTCTTGTGTGGTACCGTGGTGCCCTATAGTGGGCCCAAAGGCAGCCCACAAGCCCCAACGAAACTTCGAGAAAGCCAGGGGGGGCCTTTGGGCCCTTCATTCCGGCGAAAGCTCAGGGAGGTTCAGGGAACTGCACCATGGTCAGGGTCTGTAGGGTTCAGGTTGCAGGGTTGAGGGATGCTGGGGGTTTCGGCTTTAAAGGGCCACTTCAGCTCCGGCGCTCCGTGGTGCAGGCGCTGCTGTTCTTTGGCACCCTGCCCCGCCTCCGCATCGAGGTGCGCGCGTCGCCGCATCTCGGACTCTCCCTGCTCATGCGCCATGAAAGCCACGACTCGCCGGTATTCCTAACAGAAGCCTTCTCTCTACACACCCGAAACCCAAAACCCTAAACCTGCTTTACTTATCTGGCTTTCTGTGTTGCTTTGGTCACTCGGCCACGTGTGGGAAGTCGTAAGGTTCCTCTGACTCCGCCAAGAGATCCACATGAAATATTCCCGATTGGTGCGCTTGTCAGGACATCGCGCTGCAGACATAGGGTTTAGGGTTCAGTGGCCTAGGAATGTCTTCAAAGTCTGAGGTATGCAGACCTGGTGACTTCAGTCGCTGTCGGCCGCTGGCGACTGGCGGCGCGTCTTGTGCTCGGCAGTGCCTGGGTTGATCTAATCATATCAAGGCGTGTGTGTCTGAAAAAACTATTTGTACATATTGAATGCCGGATCTTCCACAGTGTCTATGAAAGTACCAGGGCCGACTTGCGAATGCGTAGCAATGTAGCAGGACTTGTGCAGGTCTTGAGGGAGAGCACTCTAATTAGGGGCACGACATGGCGAGCCTGCCTTTCCCTTCTGGCCACGAACTTCTGGTGTCAGGGCCGATGGACAATGTCAGCCTGAATGCTCCACTTTCTGCGATTGCACATCGCGGTCAATGGAGGCCATTCCGATCCTGTCAAAGATCGACACCTCAACGAACTCAGCGAATCTCAACGATCAGAGGTAATCTCCTGCAAACGGCGGTCTGCCCTCTGAATAGGACTTCTCATCGCATTCCCTCGGCTTGGCGCAGGAACCCCTAATCGTGGAACATCGTGGGTACGCCGATACGAAGAATCAAGATGGCCGTCAGGTTCGTCCTTGTCACCGTGGCGCTGCGCTCCACCGAGGGCAAGGCGGCGGGGGGGGCCGTGTGAGAAGAATGACGCCCGTTCTGGCCTTGTATAGACCTGTGAGAGTCGCCTGCTACCCCAAGTTTAGGCCTTTATGTAGACGAGCTTGGAGGGCGTGAGGCCTGCCGCGCTTGAGCCACACTTGAAACGCTGAAGCAGCGGGTAGGATCAACAACGTTTTGAACAGATTGACTTACTTCCCGGCTAAACTTAAAACCCTTCAAGGAGAAAAGGAAAGCTAGTAAGTGTAAGCGGGACAACCACTGCACCTCGGCTATGTGAGGCGGCCGTTTAGGGTCCGCAATGAGGCGGCGTAGGAGGGGTTCGGCTACAGGCTTCAGGGGCCCATGGGTTTCATCGAACCGTACGCGGGTCTGATATCATACCCACGTGGCATATCGTGATCTCGAAAATCGGGATCCCCCCTCGGCCCCGTGCGTTCGTTCGCGCGTGAGAACCGCTCGCCGTCCCCAAAAATGTGGCCGGGACTGCCTCTGGGGTGATTGGACGGCTTCCTGTTCTCCTGGGCTGTTAATCGGAGAACTAGGATTTCCGGTATGTCTTCGCATGAACTTCTCCCTTTCGGCCATGTTTTCTTGAATGGGATCGTGCATGCCTTAAATATCCTTAAATTATGTTCTCATAGGAACTCATTCGTTTCGATGTCTTTTGAATCGAAGCTCATCCACTTCTTGTATGTTCATAGCTAAGACTTCCTGCATGTCTTCATAGAACTCCTCAGTTTCCCGACGCCAACTTATTGCAAGCATGGTGATCAGCTGGCTACCTCTTGAGGCATTTTGCAGCTTCCTCGTATGGTTTCGGGCTTTTGGGATGAGGGCTTGTTCTGCAAATTCTGCGATGTTGGTTTTTGCATTCCTTCGCCCTGGCTTCTTTCTTGTTGTCGTTGTTCCCTTGTGTGTTTTCATTCATTCATTCGTTCGTTCGTTCATTCATGCCATCTCTCATCTCTCGGTACTGCTGCAGTGGTTTTGAACCTCACACATTCTTGAACTTTGAGAGTACTGTTTGTTGATCCTTCTTGTTGTTGATCCTCAGTTCGGCTTGAATTGTTTGAAGCGATCCCTGCAGGAAACAGCTCCTGATGCGGCGCTGGCTGCCCGCTGCGAGAGCGGGTCCGCCTCCCTAGTTGTGCGGCACCCAAAAACCCTAAACCCTAAACCCTAAACCCTAAACCCTAAACCCTAAACCCTAAACCCTAAACCCTAAACCCTAAACCCTAAACCCTAAACCCCATCCTACGCCCGATCCTACACCCCTTCATGACCCAAACATGATTATTATTATTATTATCATTAATATTATTATTACTATTATTATTATTATCATTATTATTACTATTATTATTATTGTTATTATTATCCTCATCTGAACGTAAAGTATCAACGCGGGGCGCCTCGAGGGCTTGGCCCACCGCCACGGCCGGGCTCTCCAGCGTGCGCGGGCTCCTGGCACTCCTCGGCGCCACTGGGCGAAGTGGCGAAGTGCAGCTTCCTCTTTTTTTTCTTTTTAAAGGGGTTTAGGCGAGCCTTCCTTTCCGGGTCTCCATGTATGGGGGTTTTGTTCGGGTGTAGGGCAGAAGCTGGTGCAAGCAACAGCCACGGCACCCTGGCCGAAACCTGGGGCCCCCTGCCCAGGTCCTGGCGCAGCAGGGCCTTTGGGGTCATGCGCTGGCCAAGCTGCGCCTCTGGTTTTTTTAGGGGCGAGTTGCAGGCTGAACAGCCAGCACTCTGGTTCGGGAAGCTTTGGTTACTTTTGTTTGTTTTTTTTCTGGCAAGCTTTGCAAACCCCTGTTGACCTAGCTTGCCTGGCTGCCCTGTGAGCAGTTTCAGCAACGTGAGAAGCGCGATGAGGCGCTGGGCTCCAAGCGTGGGACTGCAGGCTGCGGTCATGAGAAGACTTCCATTTCTGCATTTGGCAGGATCCCTGATATTTCATTGCCACCCCTGTACTGTGGTGGCGGTACCATGGCATTAAAAATTTAATAGCAGCGACAAAAGCCTGGAACAGCCGGTGGTAAACGTGATGGCAAGCCCCTCCCCCCTGCGACGCGGCACTGAGTCTTTGCACATGTCTTGACACCTTCGCAGGCCTCGCTTCTGTGCTGCAACGCGGCCCTGAGTGCCTGCGAGAAGGGCGGTGGCCCGGCATGGGCCCGGTATGGTCGGGAGGATTTTGGAGGTCCTTACCCGGTGTCTCGGGCTTCAGGGGCTTCCAGAGTCGTGTCGCGAGTTGAAGTTTGAAATCTTCTGTCAGTCCACTCCTTAGATCGCAGCACGTGTGACAAGCTACGCACGTCTGCACTACATGCTAACGAAGTTTCACTGCAGTTCCGCTGCTGGCAGTAGTGCTCGCCGCCCAAGGAGCCTGGCGACGAGGTTGCTGCCTGTGGCTTTTATGAAATTACCGGGGTCGCCTTGGGAGCCAGATATCTTGCGCGCCAGTAATCGCGTCCTGCGAGCTGCCGTCATGACATCCGTGCGCCTGGGACGGGGTTTGTACAGCAAAAAGCGCATTCATGTTAAGTTCGAAGCTCGTCTCAGCCCCCCAGTCTTTGAAGCGCGAGATTGGAGTAATGGAGCAGTATTTTGGCGCACCAGTAATCTGGCACTGGCACTGCCCCTGACAGAGCTTCCCAGAGGTTGGCGCAGCTTCCCCGCCGCCGCCTTGGGGCTACAGATCTTCTGATGCATTCTCGAAAGCAGGATTGTTGGGTTGCGGTTCAGAGAAGCCTTCGGGCCTGGTGCCTCTGACCCTGGGACCATAGGTTATGCTACCGCGCCAGGAGACCAATCTCCAGGTTCCATGTTGCAGGTTGAGCCTCTGAGGTCATCAGCTTCAGCGCTGCCCTGAGCGCGTGCGAGAAGCGAGCGGAGTGGACCGAGGCGACTCTGGCTTGGGGCTGGAGGAAGGGTTGGAGGTTTGGAGGTTGGAGATTGGAGGTATCAGGGGCTTCCAGAGGGGAAGTCTGTCGGGCTGGGTCTCCGAGCTTTCTCCTCAATCTCAGCGTCCTGAATAAGATCACCACGAGCTGTCACGAGCTGTCACGAGCTGGATGCCGAGATGGAAGGCCCATCTGCTCTTGGTGCACCTCTGGCGAGATGGCCTGGAGCCGAATGCTGGGGCCCCAGGCATCATGTTGAGGGCTTTCGCACCCAGAGTTTCTACTTCCCCACTTGCTTAGCACATCTTAGCACCCAGACCCAGCAGTCAAGCCAAGAAGCAACCAGGAGGTCACATTCTCGGCCATGACCAGCGCGTGCGGCAAGGGCAAGCAGTGGCAGCAGGACTGGGATGTCAGCGCTTGCTTGTCAAGTTCTCGGAAGTCTAAGGATGCACGAGTTGAGATTTTCAGGCTTCTTCTGCAGCACGCCGTGTCCACACAGCAAGTATCGTTCCGCCAACTACCGGATCCATGGGCAATGGTCAGAGAGTGCCTTCCACATGCCATGAATCCAGCGATGATGGCGACATGGCGCATATCATGTGCAAGCACAGTGCTCAGCAGGCAGTCCTGGTCTTCAGCAGCTTGCTGGCTGGTTTGGAGGTCAGCTTGACGCCTGTGCCCAAAATGTGACATGAGGTCGGCTCTGCCTTTGAAACGGATCTGAACACCAAAGTTCGCACGCCGGGTCTGTTGCGTGGAATGCATGCCATCGCCTGTCCCGAAACCACGAACAGCCATCTGCCTTCTCCGAACCCTAACCTTCATGTTCGGGTACAGCGCACTTGGGGCGCCAGGGCACCCACTTCTTCTCAGCATTGCAGCAGCAAGGATTGCCTACAATGCAGCCATCGCAGCTTGCGAAAAGCGCGAACGATGGCGAAAGCCTCAGCGTCCTGGTGTTTTTTTTCTTGGGGCGTTTGGGAATGATGGTTGAGGGAGTATTACTTCCTACGATGGGGTTCCTACATCTGCGGGTAGGGAGAAAGGTGTGACCCTGCGCAAAGTCGTAGCTCGATGACCCTCTCGCCCCTAGGTGCCGTGTGCTCAGTCGCTCCTTCCTCCACAAGTCGGGAGCCCCCCTTGAGCTGGCGTTCGAGAGAGTGGGCAAACGGACGGCATCCGAAAAGCAAGGCAAATGGGACCCAGAGAAACAGAAAAAAGATCAAGAGGCGGGTGGCAGACCAAGATACAAAGTTGGTAAGGGACCCCAAGACTGGGGAGAAAAGATGCCGGCATCACAAACACGGAGCGACCCAGAGGTGTCAATTGAGTCCCGAAATTCTCAAACCCTGAGCCCTCCAAAAAGCTGGGCGCTTTCCATCCTCGGTAGGCTAAGTGAGACCCTTAAAAGGGAACCCTTTTTAGGAACCTTGTTGAAAGGGTCTATATCCCCAAGATTCCCTCTACTTCTATCCCCCATTCCAAAAGGCGGCAATCGCTGGCGCTGCTGTCACGTCTGGATGGCTCGGCTCTGGTGGCTGCGCCTGGGTCAGGGTATTTGGCGCATCCGGTGCGGGGAAGGGTTCACAGCTGCTTCGGGCCCGAGCCCCTTTGGGATGTGCGGGCTTCGCATAATTTTGCAGTCAGAATGTTGCTGGTCTTGGATTTAGGTGGTTGGGCGGGTGTTGTCCGGTTCCCCAGGTCTGTTAGTTTGCTTGTTCCGAGACCCCGGCAACGTAGGGGCGCATGCCTTAGCGATTGTTTCCCGACCCCTGTGACGCCACGCCTAACGTAGAGGTGGGTAGCCGCCCAAAGCCTATCTGCTGATTGCCTCCCACTAGAATTTGGCAGGATAAGCAGAATCCCGAAGATGTACTCCAAGCGTGGCCCGCGATGCCCCAGTGTATCCAAAAATGGGTGACCGTCTGGATATTACGGGTCCCACAGGGTCTATCAAGTTACATGCTTGGATGACCATTGCCCAGCTTTGAGGACAGAATATCGTACGACGCGGTTCTCAGCGCGTGTGCCTTGGCAGCAAATGAGAACCGTGTTGGCTTCTACCCCAACCTTTTGCCGATGGACTCTGTTCCGTGACCTCATGGGGTAGACAGATTGAACAGCTGCTAAGCAACGTTGAGTGTTGTTTGGGTTGATGTTATCTTGGGGAGTTTCTGGAGGGTTCAGCTCGCCAGCCACCGGCTGGGTCTCGGTGGCACGTCGCATCGGGGTTTAGGGTTTAGGGTTTAGGGTTTAGGGTTTAGGGTTTAGGGGTCTTCGGGGTCTTCGGGGTCGAAACAAGGAGGATGGATGGCTTGGGTTGAGACCAGTTTTCGACCCAGAATCTCAGGCATGCAAAACCTTGACATGTTCTGTCTAAAGACCATCTGACAGACCGGTCGTTCGCAACCCAAGTAGACCCGTGCAGAAGACCCCTCACAACCCCTCAGTGCCTTTGGATGTTCTGTAGAAATTAGATGGCGTGTGGCTGAGAACGCGCCTTAAGCTTCCCTAAGCCCCCTAAGCCCTAAACCCTCAACCCTGAACCCTGAACCCTGAACCCTAAACCCTAAACCCTAAACCCTAAAAGATCACAGGTCACAGTGCGCTGGCCTGGCAACGGGTGCTTCGCCTCTTCGAGGGGGTGCTTTGCAGGAGCTCAAAGTGCACTCGATTCTGCCACTGCCAGAATGCGCAGCAAGTCGCTTCTGCGAAGGTGTTTGGAGTATAGGGTTTAGGGTTTAGGGTTTAGGGTTTAGGGTACGTTAGGGTGACAGGGGTAGGGTGGCTGTGGAAGGTGTTGCTTTCCAAGCTGGCAACACCCGGTTGTTGGTTGCAGGAGCGTGGAGGTCGATCTCATGGCTTACAACGCAGCGGCCCGGCACCAAAGCAACAGTCTGAGGAGGGTGCAGGGATCAGCCAGGTGGGCTCATCTAGTTTTGCCATCCGATGTCCAGTTGCATGTGAGCTTCCAGAGTTTCCAGAGCTGATTCGGTCCCTTGAAACCACGCCATGCATGTCGCGCACTCCCGCAGATACTGCAGTCGTGCTGCCACATCCACCCACTTTGCGCACAGTAACAATGTCAAGTCTCAGCACATGCTAAGCCGACAAGAACCCAAACAGATTCAAGGCTCTCAGCGCCTGCGATGCCGGTGGCAAATGGCAGACAGCACTGGTTTTGATGGAAAAGCTGAGCAACGAGGCCGGACAAGGCGTCATAGGAATCTCACACGCTTGGCTCAGACCCGCAAACATGGACTAATGTACATTGTGGCCATCTGGACAGCCCTGGCATTTTTTCACCAGCTCAGGGGATCAGCCCCTCCGTGGTCTCCTACACTGCCGCGGTGGGCGCCTGCCAGCGCAGCATTGCGTGGAGGCGTCCTTGCCTTGTCTGTCAGAGCTTCTACTGTATGAGCGGATCCCATGGCCTTCCTTGATGGTTCAAAGCAGCTACAGCCAGTGTAAGCTAGTAAAACCTAGAGACAGGACCCTTCATTCCAGATCAGAGCATGAACTAATCACACCATGGCCACCATGGCGCCTGTTCATTTTTAAGTGAGCTTTCGAGAGGATACCACAGCTCATCATCCTCAGACTTGTCGAAGTACTTGGCAAACCCCTATAGCCGTTAATGCCATTCTCTTGCGGACGGCCCAGAACATGAAGCATGGTGCGGTTTCTTCTCGAGCTCACGCTGCCTGTGTGCTTGCTTCTCCTTCAACTGCTCTGGTCGTATGTTTATCCACATCTCTCGGATGAGTTGAACTTTCGTGCAGAGCCTCCGCCGAAGGAGGCTTCTGCCACGGACAGCTCAGACAGCCCGTCGGACCCGTCGGGGCCCAAAGTACCCAAGGAGGTTGTCTTCACGGAGAAGTCGGTCATCTGGTTGACCCCAAGCGGAGAGAACAAGGAAGTCGCCGGCTCTGGCCCTGGCTCTGGGCAGGCTGAGCGCTCCGAGCTGCCTCTCTTCCCGCTTGGGGCCTCCTTTTATGCTTTGAACTCGCACCCGACTCTTCAGATTTTCGAGCCTCGCTACCGGCAGCTGTATCATGACATCTTGGCTTCCGGCAAGAAGTCCTTTGTGGTGACCGCTGCGGATCCGGAGACTGCGCGACTGGCAGCCTACGGTGTTATCTTTCATGTCGACAGCGTCACGGATGTGGGGGAACAGACAGGTGGTGAGATCAAGTATATTGCAGAGCACACGGTGAAGTCGCGCGTTCAGATTCACCGGGTCCTCAATCTGGAAGACGCCGCAGACGGTAGAACCTACCTGACAGTGTCGGCTGCTCCTGTGGAGGATGACGAAGACTCTGGTGATGAGGATTTGCATGACATGGAGGCCGAGGTTGCTGACATGTTCACATCCATAGTCGGTGATAATCTAGACTCTGAGATTCTCTCGCGCGGGCTGCAAGTCAACGCATCGCGCGGCGGTTTGTGGCAGCTGGCTGCCTTATGGTTGGACAGCTACGCGCGCCACCGCGTGCAAGCCATCCGACATCAACTGCATTCCCAAGTGAAAGAGGTGTACGAGCAGTATGCCAATGAGCACACGCAGGAGAACGAGTCTGTGGACGCGGAGGTGCGTGAACTGAAAGCTGTGTTCGATGCCGAGATGCGGCACCTGTTGGGGGAGCAGGTTAGCTTGGGGCAGTTGATCTTACAGAGCCGCTCCCACAAGGAGCGCTTGCACTTGCTGCGGTCCGCATTTCAGGTGGAGCGCCTCTTTGCCGCAGCAGCAGATCCTGAGTCGATGGCAGCGGCATTTGTCGGATGAGCAAGTTCAGCAAAGTCTGAAAATCACAGCCTTGTGACGACTGTCGGTTATGCGAGAAAAAGATCAATCAAGGAAGGATTGAAAACAAAGGCGCTCCTGGCCACCAAGTCCGGTAGAGGATCAGCGCAGCATGGCGCAGCTACCGCGCAGCTCTTACAGGCACTGCCCGAGTGTCACACGCTTCAGCATGCGAAAAGCGCCGGAGCCGTCCTATGCCGCTCGCCTGAAAGCGTGCGGTCGGCCTCCACTTTGCTGCAAAACGTGTGAAAACGTGTGAAGAGCAGTGTTTTAGAAACGGTACGACGCGCACTTGCCCCTGTCCTTGCTATCATGCACCCGGCCCGCCCAGCCGCCTCCTCGCACCTGGCCTCCACTTGGGACGCTCCTCTTAGTACGTATACCCTGTTATGCTGTTACATGCGGTTACATACTGTTACATGCGGTTACAACGGTTGCATATGGTTGCATACTGTTACGGCCCGTCGGCAAGCAGCATGGGTGCTGGAGTTCTCTCCATGGCCGGAGACATTCGGAGACTCAAGTGTCGGCCCGGCGGTCGGGTTGTTCGCCCTATGGCCGCCTTGCTCTCGGCCTTGATGTCGGGGGTGGGCGCATGCATCGCCAGGTCTCGGATGTAGGACTTGAGCAATGCCAGGTGGGATGTAAGGCGGTGTAGCTGTGCCGTCGGGGCGTCTTGACAAGTAGTTCTGCTCCAATGAACTGCTCCTTGTATCGTGACTTGGTGACGGCTCTGTAGGAGTTGTTGCATTGCCACGGCATGCCATCCACAAGACACGATAGCTGTGGCAAAGCGCGGACCTTTTGGTGTCAGCCCCAAAGAGCCGGCAACGCAGGATGGCCCTGGTACTTCTTGGCTGCCGCTTGGCAAGAGCAAGCTGAAAACACAATCCTGAATTTCCTGAGGCTTCGAGTTTCAGTGTCCTTGTGCAACGTGCTCCAGTCCGCCCTCCAACCAGGCTTTCTAGATGCTTGCACTGCAGAGACCATGACAGAAAGGTGCGGCGGCTGCCGGCGTCGAGAGCAATGTGGTGACCTTCCAGTCGGCGATGGCTGCCTGCGATGCTTGCCTACAAGCCGAATCCTAGACTTTCTCAGGTGCTTGGGCTTTTTGGGGGGGTTGATCGAGAGTGGCTCTTCTTGGCTCTTCCATGACTTCCATGGGTGCAGACTGTTGTCCAACGAAGGGTTCGGTGAAGGTCAGGTGCATACACCCGTTTGCCAAGCAACAGCTCCCTGACCATGCATACCCAGCGAACCATCTTCCAAGCCTATATGGGGGTTTACGAAAATAGGGGACCCCAAAAATCGACAAGAGTAGTAGGATTCCCTTATCATAAGGACCCCAATAAGGTGCCCCCAAAATATCGTAACCCCCCCATATACATCCGCGCATCACATTCCTTGCTCGGAAGGAGAAGAGTGGCCAGCTGTGGCCCTGCCGGCGCTTGGCCTCACAGATCCAGGTCCAAGCACTCCGGGCTTGCCTGCTTCTGGGAGTTTAGGGCTTTTGGGTTTAGGGTTTAGGGCCACTGAACGGGTTCAGGGTTTAGGGGGCCCTAAACTTGGGGCTTTCCTTGAGGGTTGAGGAGCGCGATTTCCCGGCCTGGGCCTTTAGGGTTCAGTTCTTGTCCTTGTAGGACCCAATTGGTCCAAGCCATGTCGAGCGGATGCAAAAAGAGGCGCGTGCAGCTGCTCCGCGGTAGGACTGTGCGCTGGCTTTATATGCAGTGCAATCGTGACGTTTTTGTGAATTTTGCATGCTGGTAGCCGCTTAAGCTCAATCAATGCTCATGAATCTTGTTCTTGTCAGCCAGGTTCAGCTTGCTTCCTCGGAGCCAGGTCCGTCGCCTGGTTTTGAAAGACTTGGCCTGGGATTCCTGAACCCTAAGCCCTAAGCCCTGAACCCTAAACCCTAAACCCTAACCCCTAAACCCTAAACCCTATACCCTATAAACCCTAAACCCTGGGTCAGCCCTAAGTCTACTTGTGGCGCCATGCCATGGCGCCGCCTCGCCGCGATGTTACAGGCCGCGGTCCCCGACCAGGATTCCCTTTTGCAGCTTGCAAGGGGGGTCGCTATGGGGAAGGGTAGGGTTTAGGAGTTTGGAGTTTAGGGTTTAGGGTTTAGGGTTTAGGGTTTAGGGTTTAGGGTTTAGGGCTGTTGGAGTTTTTCAGGTTTGAGCCTCAGTTTGCAAAGTGATCGCTTTGACGTGACTTTGGGGGGTGGGGGACTAGCTTTGGGTTTCGGTACTACTGGGGGGTGTGTGGGGGGAGGGGGGGTGGCGGGGGAGCGGGGAAGAAGGAATAGATGAAGATCGCAGCAAGAACCAAGCATGTTGGAGTATACGGCACCAGCGCAAAGTGTGAAGCATGCCTGGAGACACTTGAGAATGGCGCAGTTTGCTCGAGAGGGAGCAGCCGTTCTTGCCATTCGAGCAGGATATCTGGCCTGGAGTCACTTTAGGGTTTAGGGTTTAGGGTTTAGGGTTTGGGGTTCGGTTTACGGTTTAGGGCCGACCCGCATCTTCATGAAACAGATACCAGCGGTACTTGTAGGAGAGGCGAAACATGCAGGGCAAGCATAGGCATGGGTTCATTTTGTTCGGGTTTCCATTGCTGAGTGCCTCAGGACCCTAAACCCTAAACCCTAAATCCTAAACCCTAAACCCCAAACCCTAAACCTCAAAACCCTAAACCCTAAACCCTAATCCCTAAACCCTAAACCCTAAACCCACCCTTTCGAATTGCTGGCCCCACTGGAAAAGCAGGAGATCCCTGGGGCGGCAGGGCAGGGACGCAGTTGCGGAGGCGCGTGCTTCCCTGCTTTCCCAAGCGGAATCTGGAGCAACAATGAATCGAATGGATGTGACGAGTATGAGTAATACCTAACATGAATATGATTAGTATAGCTAATATATTAGCTTATAACTAACACAAATAGTATAGTAGTTAAGGCAGTTAGTCGAAAACATAGCATGCTATATTGAATATACTGAATATATTCAGTATACTTAATTCGTTCTATTGACAAAACATTACTATTCACATATTCATACAAATACAGACATGTACACTTTATATATACACAAACAGTACAGTTACCGAGATGTGTCTGGCACAATGCCCTTCAGAGAAGTCTGGATATAGCACCTGAATCCATAGCCTCTTCGTCTCTCAAGCCAAACTGAGACGACCGAGAGCCCTGCACTGGCCCTCCACTTTGCGAAGGCAGCGCCTGCCCGTCAAGCAGGGCAATACTGGCCTTTTGGAGCTACGCGCCTTGGGTTGCAGGTTTAGGGTTTCGGGTCTGCCTCGTAAGCTCCAGCGCTTGGGTTCAGAGTTCAGAGCATCGCACGTGTTTTGCCGGGTTCCTGTGGAATCAAGTGCAGGCCAGCATGTCTGGTGTTCAGGGGTGAGTTGTGCTGGACTGCGCACCCGCTTCTTCTCAACTCTCCACAGTACGCTGTGAACGATGATCTGGTGCTTGTCGGACTTTAACAGGGTGGGTTCATGTTCCTGAACCCTCTCGCGGAATCTACCACATGAGCAAGGGCATGTGGTGGGAGCTCCAGGCAAACGATGTGAGGACTCTGTGAAGCCCGCCTAAAATTCCAACACTCCAAGTGTGCTACAGCCTCAGAGCCTAGCCACAAGCAGCCCCCTCCCCCTTTTGAAGGTTCAGTGAAGTACCGAAATGTGGAGAGAGCCCTGCGGCCAGTCCTGCAGGCCTGGGGAGAGTACAGTTTACTACAAAATGTTTCAGTTCAGGAGACAGAGTTGGACCTGAGGCGGAAATTTGTGCTGGGAGATCCCCTGTTGCATGCGTGCGCACGCGTGTTGCCCCGCCCTCATGTCGGCTGCACAGTCATGCCTAGCTACGCTTCACCAAGTCCTCGGCCATGCCACTGCAGCAGCTTGCATGGCTCTACAGTAAACTCTAAAACGTTGGAACATCCTATCCCCATACCCTAAAGGGTACACTCTAGAGGGAATCCCAGCTCGAATCATCCTTTAACCATGTTCCAACTTTTTTGAAGTTTAGGGCTGTCAGATGCCATCCTGTGAGGATTGGAAGTGGAACCCAGACCTCGCGACTTTCGAGTTGAGGACCGCCTTGCTGCGGGGTTTTTACCCTCTAAACCCTCTAAACCCTCGAAACCTTCTAAGCCTTCTAAACCAAAAACCCGAACCCCACGCCCGAAACCCTAAGCCTTAAAGCTTATCACTATGCGGGCAGCCTCGGCCTACTGGGCCGCACGCGTCGGGCAGCCACGTCCACCCTTCGCCGCCGCCCCCCCTCCCCCCCTTTTCTCCGAAGGTTGGGGGTCTTTAGTGTTGACACAGAAGGGAACAGAAGCCTCCTGAGTCCTTGGCAGACTTCCGGCGAGCTGGCCAGAAGCAAAAGGGGACCCCCTACGAGGGACTTTCAAAGCTGCTGCCAGCACGCTCATAGTTTGGAGGGGGTTTAGGTTGAAGCTTGCCCGCGTTTGGACTAAAAGCGCGCTGTTCGCCAAAAGCGAGGCTGTCGCAGCTTTTGGACTTCTGGGGCTCACATGGTGTCACTGTTTGGGGTCCAGCTACGCATGCTGGCCCTGTGCGCGGTAAACCCTAAACCCTCAACCCTAAACCCTGCGCTTCAAGAGTGCCCCTGAGTACGCTGGCCTTTGGTGCAGGGTGCCCTGGTTTATCCCCCTAACCGTAAACCCAAAAACCCAAAAACACAAAACCCTAAACCCCAAACCCCAAACCCGAAACCCTAAACCCTAAACCCTAAACCCTAAACCCTAACCCTAAACCCTAAGCCTTAAACCCTAAGCCCCAAGCCCTAAGCCCTAAACCCTAAACCCTGAACCTAGCACGAGCCGTTCACAGTACCCCAGCTGCAGGACCCTTGCGAACAACGCGCTCGGGAAGCTGGCTTTCCAGGCCCTTCGCTGTCTTCAACGGGCTTGCGCATCCTAGCCTAGTTAGGGTTTAGGGTATAGGGTATAGGGTTTAGGGTTTAGGGTTTAGGGTTTAGGGTTTAGGGTTTAGGGGTCTTGGCAGCGCATCTGAAAGGTGCATGCTGTGCAGTGTAAACCAGAGTCCTGCATAATTGGACAAGACAATGGCCTGAGTTGTAGACTGCAGAATTTGTCGACGATGATCTGCGATGGCTTACTTTTGGGCAGGTATGCCAAGTGATGCGCAAGAATGAGGCCTGGCGAGTCCAGCTATATCTACAACGTACTGTATAGCAACCACTGCAATCACCACAGTACAAGTTACAAGTACTTGTTCACAAGCAAGCTTTGGCAGCAAGATACGTCTTATTCGGAACGTGAAATTCCGACAATAAAGCCCCTTATCCCAAAAGACATCTGAGAAGGGGTGCGTGCAAGCCGTAAACAGAGAAAAGCATTCAATACATTTAGGGTAATCGGAAGAACCTCTTCTGCTTGTACTAAAAATGCAATTCATTAACATCACACATGGGTTCTTTTCAGCAACTGTGGTCATGGTGCTCCAATTGTACGCGGTTTGTGTTCAAACTTACTGAAAACTTTGTTGCACGAGAGAGTTTGCATTATCAGTTTGAGTGACAAAAGGGGCAATCTCGTCAATGGAATAGCGTCAACATCGTTGCTCGAAAATCAAAATCTCCTCTCCAATATGCATTGGCTTTTGGACGGTTGGCTGTTCTGTGGTCTTATTTCAGCATAGGAGATTGGCACAAGAGATGGAGGCCCCTAAAGCCTTAGTTGTAGAAAGCATCTGCCTGAGTAGACTTGCCAGAAGCTGGGCATGTGAAAGGAGGTGCTAACATGCAACCCAGCTCCCCAAGCCATAGGTTCCAGAAATTGGTATGCGAATGGCTGTGCCTAAGCCGCACATAGACTCGACCACCCGGAGGTGACACCGCTGACGGCGCACTTCAACTTTGCTCTGAACGCTTGTCGACAGGACGTGTGAGTTCGGCCAGTTTGCTTCAGTTGAGGTTATGAAGGGCGTCCAGAGGAAGCACCACTATCTTCTCCAACCCACACGCAGTTCGTGGCCAGTGGCCGTACTGGCACCTCAACATGATTTGGGTGACCGCCACGAACGCAAAGAGAGGGGAATTCTGATCATGAACTGCTGGGGTGGAAGCTTGGGGCATGTTGGTAGCACTTTCTCTGGCCAGGTGGCCGCTGTCTCTCGAGATACTGAGCGACATGGCGCAAGACCAGGCTGTGCCGGAGAGAGGCTTCAGAGGACCCAACTCAACACAATCTCAATTCACCAAGGGCCAAGACGTGTGACGGGCTGGACGGGAGTTGGGTTGCTAAGCTCTGACTGCCCAGCAAGAGAACCCAAGGTTGTAAGCTTCAGGTCAACATGCTATCGACCCCTAAGCCGTGCGAAAACTTGCAAAGCATGTCGTTTCAGTTCCTCCGGCATGCATTCAGTTCCCCGCAAATCCCTCTTGCACACCCTCCTCTAGCACACTCTAGCCTCATGAGCAACGCAAACCCGGCCTCGTGCAGGTGTCCCCGGATGAGCTGACCGTGAAAGAGGCACGGCGTCCTAGGAGCACCAATAGCGGTAAGATGTGCTAAGCCGAAGAATTGTCTTCTTGTAGACGCCGACTCTGGCGTTTGTGACGCACTCGATCCTTGCATAAAAGGGGCCGTCAAGACAACGCGCGACATCTTTAGCATGTGCTGCAGATCTTGCAGTTTTCGCATCCGTGCATCATACCCGCAGCATGCCTTAGAGAATTCTGCCACTTTTTTCACAAGGGTACTGAGTGTTCGACAGGGTCGCAACAACAGAGGCAATGCAAAACTGCTGCCAGCGATGGAGGCGCCTCGGACCCCTTGAAGGGAGAATGGGTGTTGGCAAGTATGTGCGAAAAAATTGGTTCAGGAAAGCTTCAGAGCCTCGTTTGCCTCATGTCCAGAGAAAGTGCTATAGCGTTTACAGTAGTCTCGTTCTGCTCCTCCTGCTGCTGATGATACGGCTGATGCTGACGATTAGTATGCTCGTGGCGTTGGTGATGGTCGTGGTGCTGATGAGGATGATGATGATGATGATGATGATGATGCTGGCGATGATGCTGACGATGATGGTGGTTTGATTATTGAGATTCATATTTCTACTCTTGGGATGCTGCTGCTGCTGAGGAGGAGGAGGAGGTTGTTGACGAGGACCATCACGACGGATCCTGTCAGGATCGTGGGGAGGAGGATGACGATGACGATGGGAATGACGATGATGATGACGATGATGATGGACGATGACGTGATGATGATTTTACCCTTATTTCAATGCGACGATGTACCGCATACCTACCACGGTCCCACGATTTGTTGGCACTTTCAAGATTGGCCACGTAGGCTAGACCGCTCACGTGAGAAACGTGCTGCAGCGGGGAGCTTGAATGAAACGCCTGTAATCTAGCGATTGTCGGCCCAGGCCACTCAGCAGACTCCAACCCTGTATGAGTCTGTAGTTAATCGCCCTGCCGCCTAGGAACACGCTGTTCCTCTTTACATACTTCCGGCAGATGCCTGGTCTTGAGGCATCGGGTCCCAACGTCCTCGGCTGGAGTTTCATTGTTGCAATCACGCGGCTGCCCAAACTTGCATCTTCTCAGCACATATCGTTGTGAGCCCTCACTCACACCCGCGAGTCCAGAATCCTAAGACCCTAAGAACCCTCAGCAGCCCTGAGAAATGGCGACCTCCCTTTTCCTCCTTTTCCCCTTTTCCAGCTCGCCTCGTTCCGCAACGTGCTTGGCACTCTCTTGGAGAAGCGTGGGGCTCGGCATTGAAAGGACATGGCTGTTGAGTCTATGCAGAGTGACTTAAGGACGCAGCTGTCTTAGCAAGGCTCAAGGCGCCCCCTGACATGACCTGACATCACAGAACCCCACCTGAAGGCCGATGCGCTGGAAAGAGGCGTTGACGCTGTGGGAGGCCGGGACATGACTGTGGCTTATTATTATTACTAAGATGATTACTGGTGCTACTATTGTTGTTATTACTGCTATTCCTATTCTTATTCTTGTTATTATGAGCATTAGCATTATGTGTTTTTTAGTGCTATCACAGAAGGGTTTTGAGAGGGCCACCATTAGGCGGCTGTGAGCACCATGCCTGTGCCAGAATCCCACACTCACTCTTCAATCCACCCAGTGAACTGCAGCTCTAAACTTAAAAAAAAGAACCCAAGCAGAAACCTCTATGGACTACGAAATTCGAAGAAGGCTAACCTCCTCTTAGGGCCGTGCCGGACAGCCATCCGGACCTCTAAAAAACCCTGTACAGGCCCTGCCCCTGCAGGGCATCCTCAAGTCTGGCCCCATTCCTGTTGGCCCTTAAAGCCCTTGTAAGGACCGCACCATGCACCCGGAAAAAGTGCTAAAGTCCTCCACAAGTCGTAGCTTGTCTCATACTTGTCTCATACCTGGGGCCCAAACAAAGGGGGAGAGATGTCCTAGAAGTGTGCCCGCCAGGAGATGACCGAGTCCGATGTCACCCCGGATGCCACCTGAACCTTGGCTGTGCTTTAAGGCCTATAGGGCCTATGCTTGGCCGTCCAACCTTTGTGGCTCCGCGTGTTCCAGGGAGCTTCAGGTTCCGAGTAGTACCACTGCTCCCTTGCCATCCGAGTGCACAGGCTGGGCGCAGATCATCAAGTGGCACGGCATCAGTGGTACTTGGGAGGAGGGGCTGTGCACCATGCGCACGTTGTTTTTGGCATGGGCTCTGTCAATCTCAAACACGGTGAAGCACATGACCAGGGTCCTCGATTGCCCTCTGCAGAGTCCCCGCCATCGGCGGTGTTCTCAAACATGTCGTGAAGCACACACTGAACCTCCTCCGCCCGTCTTTGCTTTACCATCTAAAGCAAGTCCGAGGCCTTAGGCAACATAGGGTGGGCGCGAATCGAACTAAGGCCCCCCTCCCCGTCCCCGCGCTTCAGCTAGCTGTTGTCGCTCCGCCGCGGTCTCAAGTTTCGGTTTTGTCCTCAAATCGACGGAACGATGGTTCTTGGTCTGCTGCGACAGCCTCGACAGCACTTCACATACCTGCTGCGGGTTTCCGAGTGCGGATCATCAAAGATGTAGCTGCTTCGAGAGGGGATGCGGCCCATCAGCTTCAGGAATTGGGGGCTCTAAGACCGGTATCAGGGGCCTGCAGCATGCCAAAAGCCCCTAAACCCGAAACCCTAAACCCTAAGCCCTAAACCCTAAACCCTAAACCCTAAACCCTAAACCCTAAACCCTAAACCCTAAACCCTAAACAACCCATCCGCCAACGCAAAAAGCTTAAACGTCCTCTTGCCTCTGCCTCATCGGAGCAAGGAGTCCCTGCGACTCCTCAAGCTGGCGGAGCAAGCCAACTTGGAACCCTGCCTCGGACCCTTCCTATTTAGGGTTTAGGGTTTAGGGTTTAGGGTTTAGGGTTTAGGGTTTAGGGTTTAGGGTAGGCCCTGGGAAGAAGATGTTTGTTAGACCAAATTCAGGAGGATCATCGCCAGGAGTCTTTTTTCAGAGGGCTTTTAGGGCCCATCCCTGCTTCGCGACATGGCATCGTCCCAGCTAGAGCATCCGAAGGCCTCGAGACTTGAGAAGTGGGTGGCTGTCAAAATTATAGTCCCTTTTTTGTGTTACCCTAAAGATTAGGTGCCGTAGTACAGGGATCCAAAAAAAGGGACCAAAATTTTTGACAACCACCCCAAGTGTTGCCAAGCTGCTCAGGAGTTCGGGTAGGCTTCCCAGGAGTCCTCAAAGCCCAGAAATAGGGGGGTTTCCGAAAAATCAGGGACCCCGAATGTCCCCCCAAGTAGTACGCCTCCGCTGATGATAGTAGGGACCCCAAGAAGGTACCCCCGCTTATTTCGGAAACCCCCCAGATCCTAGGACCGGCCTGAGTTGCCCTTCAACGGCGCCCTGTTCGCCATGGGCCGAGCGCGGCAGTGGCAGGTGGATTCCCAGCTGTTTGGGGGGTGCGGGGCCCGCCCACCTAAAGGGTTTCGGAGGTTGAATTGTGGTTGCGGACTTCTGGTGTGTGTGTGTGTGTGTGTGCTGGTTGCGAGCAAGGGCGTCTCCGAGCATTCAGGTCTGGTTGCACATTAGATGATTAGCAAAGGGCATGCAAGCCCCAAATGGCGTGGCCATGCAGTTTGCAAAGTTGCGCCCCGCACCCGTTGCGTTGAGATGGGCGGTCATGAATGAGGCAGTTGATATGTGAAAGCTGAAAACATGCGATTGTTTTTTTCCGGCAGTAGGGCGGCAAACAAAAAGCATAGCTCAGCCATGGTTACTTGCAGGCTCTGGCAGTATCCCATATCCAATTCAAATCGGCTAACTTCACTACTGAGCTAGCAGATGCCACCGGGATGTACACCCGCCTGGAAGTCGCTTTGCCACAGGCCTCCTTGCACATCCATGCCCGGATGAAGTCCCAGGTTACCGGGGGGATGGCGTGGTGCTAACTTCTGCGCGAAGGGAACCTGACACTATGCCAAGCACTCTATGCATCCAGCTTGTAGCTTACAGGATGTTCCGCTCGTTCAGCTTGGAGCATAGCTTGGCAAGCCTATCGGCGAACACCTCAATGTTTTGTTGCAGAGACTGAACAGAATTGAGAGAGGTGTTTGGAGAGGAGAGAAGCTCTAAAGAGGGGCTTTCAAAAGCTCTCCGTTGCTGCACATGATGATTTTGCCTCCCGGACATGCAGAGACGTACACCTCCGAAGCTTTGTGGAGAGGAGCTGGAGATAGCGCAGCATGGCTACCGTGATGTCGTCATGACGTGCGCGACCGGCGCCACCTGGATGCGTATGTGATGCACTCCCCTCGCACAAGAAGTGACACGAGTCGGATTTGGGGTCGCTGTTCTAAGCCCTAAGCCCGAAACCCTATACCCGAAGCCTAAACCCTAAATCCTCATTCCGAAACCGGGAACCCGAAACCCGAAACCCGAAACTCGAAACCCGAAACCCGAAACCCGAAACCCTAACCCTAAACCAAACCATAGCCTGGCTACACCAAGACTTTGAAGCCAGATCCTTATAAGTGACCTTAGGGGTAATGTAGGGCTACTTGGGTATATAGGGACTATATAAGGTATATATATATATATGTCTGTATATATATATATATATATATAAATATGGACACACCCCCCCCCCATGACCCACCCAGATCTGTTTCCCTCGTAAATACCGTTAAAAACCCGCTCGTGCCCTATGCCATTTTTTGCTACTCTCAGTGGCTGTCTCTCGACAAAACAGACCCCACACGGCCCACAAGACTGGACGCCGAGACGCGCGAGACCAAAAAACCAAAAAAAACATCTTTTTTAGAGAATGGGGAGGGGATGTTGAAAAAGATGGTTTTTTTGGTTTTGCCTCGTAAAAAGATGGTTTTTCCATAGAAAACCAACTTTTCCCACGTAAAAAGATGGTTTTGGTCTGGACTGCCTCAGGAAAACCATCTTTTTGCGAGGTAAAAGTTGGTTTTTGGCTCCAAAACCATCTTTTACGAGGCAAAACAAAAAAACAAAAAAACCATCTTTTTTAGAGAATGGGGAGGGGATGTTGAAAAAGATGGTTTTTTTGGTTTTGCCTCGTAAAAAGATGGTTTTTCACAGGAAAACCAACTTTTCCCACGTGAAAAGATGGTTTTGGTCTGGACTGCCTCAGGAAAACCATCTTTTTGCGAGGTAAAAGTTGGTTTTTGGCTCCAAAACCATCTTTTACGAGGCAAAACCAAAAAACCAAAAAAACAATCTTTTTTAGAGAATGGGGAGGGGATTTTGAAAAAGATTGTTTTTTTGGTTTTGCCTCGTAAAAAGATGGTTTTCCATAGCAAAACCAACTTTTCCCACGTAAAAAGATGGTTTTGGTCTGGTCTGCCTCAGGAAGACCATCTTTTAACGAGGGAAAAGTTGGTTTTTGGCTCCAAAACCATCTTTTTACGAGGCAAAAGTTGGTTTTTGTGTCCAAAACCATCTTTTTACGTGGGAAAAGTTGGTTTTGCTATGGAAAACCATCTTTTTACGAGGCAAAACCAAAAAAAACAATCTTTTTCAAAATCCCTTCCCCATTCTCTAAAAAAGATTGTTTTTTTGGTTTTTTGGTTTTGCCTCGTAAAAGATGGTTTTGGAGCCCAAAACCAATTTTACATCGCAAAAAGATGGTTTTCCTGAGGCAGTCCAGACCAAAACCATCTTTTTACATGGGAAAAGTTGGTTTTGCTATGGAAAACCATCTTTTTACGAGGCAAAACCAAAAAAACCATCTTTTCAACATCCCCTCCCCATTCTCTAAAAAAGATGGTTTTTTTGGTTTTTTGGTTTTGCCTCGTAAAAGATGGTTTTGGAGCCCAAAACCAACTTTTACCTCGCAAAAAGATGGTTTTCCTGAGGCAGTCCAGACCAAAACCATCTTTTTGCGTGGGAAAAGTTGGTTTTCCTATGAAAAACCATCTTTTTACGAGGCAAAACCAAAAAAAACATCTTTTTCAAAATCCCTTCCCCATTCTCTAAAAAAGATGTTTTTTTTTGTTTTTTGGTTTTGCCTCGTACCTCTCTCGGGCCAGAACCGTTCAGCTCTACATGTAGCTATGCTTGGAGGCTCGTTGGTTTTGGTCAGTCTTATATTAATCTCAGCAATAGCATTCCTATTCCTATTAATGTAAAAGGGTTCCTAACCATCTTTATAGGACTTCTTTTCATTGTATTTAT
The DNA here is from genome assembly GCA_905221605.1 of Symbiodinium natans. Lineage (NCBI taxonomy): Eukaryota > Dinophyceae > Suessiales > Symbiodiniaceae > Symbiodinium > Symbiodinium natans. The sequence continues at coordinate 203,892 of CAJNDS010000702.1, forward strand.
ATTCTTATGAACTTTCAGAGGGTTCTTATTCAACATCAGAGGATTCCTAATACTTTTCAATAGGGTTCTTATGCATTTCAACAAGGTTCTTAATCATTTTCAAGTGGCTCTTTTAATTCCAACAGGGTTCCTCTGAAATTAAAAATCCTTTTAAGATGCATATTGGTGCCTATTCATTTTAGTGAGTCTCCAAGTAATTTTAATGGTATTCTTAGAAAATTGAATAGCATTCCTCGCCCTATTAATTCTAATAGGAATCACATTAAGTCTAACAGGAAGCCAAGAAATTTTGAAAAGGAACCACATTGAATTTTGTAGGATTCCTATTGGTTCCTATTATTTTTAGTAGGATTCCTCTTCATTTTAAAAGGATTCCTATCAATTGGTAATAGGGTTCTTAAAAATTTTACTGGGGGTCCTAATAAACTCCGATTAATGTCAAAGGGTTCCTGACCATCTTAATGGGACTCCTCTACCATTTCAGAATATGCTTACGAGTTTTCATAGGGTTCTTACTCAATGTAGAAGGATTCCTAATACGTTTTTGTAAACAGGGTTCTTATGAATTTCAACAAGGTTCTCAATCATGTTAAAGTGGCTTCTCTTAGTTTCAATAGGGGTCCATCTGAAAATGAAAAGGGCTCATACTTCTTTTTAGGATTCCTATTTGTTCCTATTCATGTTTGTGACTTGCAAAGTAATTGGAATGGTTTTTTTCGGGAGATTTGAATAGCATTCCTGTCCAATTAATTCTAATAGGAATCACATGAATTCTAACAGGAAGCCTAGAAATCCGAACCACATTTATTTTTATAGGATTCCTATTGGTTCCTATTAATTTAGTAGGATTTCTCTTCATTTTCAAAGGATTCCAATAGGGTTCTTATGATTTTTAGTGGTGTTGCTTATAAGTTCTAATTGATGGTAGGACCCTCTTCATTTAAAAGATTCCTCTTAATTTGTAAAAGGGTTCTTATGAATTTTAGTGGGATTCCTCATAAATTGAATAGGATTCTAATTCATCATAACAAGATTAAGAGAAATATTAATAGGATTCCTATTTAGATTTAATGGAATTCCCACATTCCCGTGAATTCAAAAAGGGTCCCTTTTCATTTTCACAGGCTCTATTCTTCATGGGGGCCCTATTATTTTTCTACATTTTAATAGCATTCCCATGACGTTTGATAGGGAGTTCCTCTGACTCAAATATGATTCCAAGTCATTATTCCTATTGATTCAATAAAGAGTCTTATTAATCTTAATAGGGTTCGTATGAATTTCATAGGGTTTTCGTTCAATTAAGAGGGTTCTTATTAAATTCATAGCTATGACTAAGTATGGATTTCTTACTCCGACACGGCCTCACGGTGGGTCGTGGGGGGGGGTGTGAGCTAATATATATACACATATGTAGACACACCGGCTAACTCTCTTTTTTCCCCTTGACACACTTGACACATACCTCCACTGTTGCTGGTCGCAGACGGTCGCCAGCACGCAAGCAGATGAAGCAGTCCTTGACAAGTCTGTCAGGGACTTTGCCGGACAGCTTCGCGCTTCGTAGTGCAGCTGCCGAGATACCCTAAACCCTAAACCCTAAACCCTCAACCCTAAACCCTACATCCTAACCCTAAACCCTAAAGAAGCAGTGCCTCGACTCTCGAGTCTCCGCCGAGGATCGGTGGCAGCTGGCCATCAGGTTCCTTTCGGAGATGGTCGAAGAGGACCGCAACCATTGCGTTGGAAACTACGCTTGTAGTTCTACTCTACACGTGTACTGTTTCAAAGTTCATTGTGCTTTCATTGTGTCAGGATAGAGTCTGTGTCGTTCACTAGGGACAAACGAATATGTATTCTTGTTGGTCCAGCTAGGGGATCTCGACAAGTCAAGCTTTGCATGGGTCCAAGTTCAGCCAACGAATCCAAATGCCTTGCACGCAGATAGAAGAGAAACACAACATCCACCAGTCGGCAAAATCTTCCCAGTCTATGCAACTTAATTGTAGTTCGCCTTGCTTGATCGTTTAGATGTCAACACCTTCAGTACACCAAGTGGACGTGGCAGCCTTTGTGGCTGAAACAAAGATATCAGTGAACCTAAGCATTCAACTGACGATTGCATAAAGTAAAAAATATGGAGGTTATTGATTGAAGATGAGTTGGTCCGTTCATTTATCCACTCTGTGGAGGTAAGCAAACGTCGGCTGGCCCACGTGCGTGCGTGTCGCCGTAGCTGTCCTTCATCTCTCTCTTGTACACATCTGAAGCACTCCACCATTTCTGGAGCGTTTTGGGGATGCTGGCATCGCACAAACCGCAACCCTAGAGTCCTAAAAATCCTAAGCGCTTGTACACCCAAACCTAGAACGATGATAATCTGAAGCTCTACGCCTTCAACCCCAAACCTACCCTAAGCCGAAGGCGGTGGGGGGGAGGGGGGAGTCCCTCAACCCTAAACCCTAAACCCTAAACCCTAAACCCTAAACCCTAAACCCTACACCCTAAACCCTAAGCCCTAAGCCCTAAACCCTCTGGGTGCGCCATAAGTTGCGAGTTGCGGGTTTCTGTGCGCATAGAACTCTGCTCGGCCAGGATCTGGATCCCGATCGATCCTTCAGCTCCCTTGTGCGAGAGATCGCCAGGGTCTGAGGGTTTAAGGTTTAGGGTTTAGGGTCTGAGGGTTTAGGGTTTAGGGTTTAGGGTTTAGGGATTAGGGTTTAAACTCTTCCTTCTCTTCTTCCAGTGTAGCGAACACCCGGGTTTCGAAGGTTGTCAAGTACCGAAAGCACAGGGCTGGGCTGTTGGGGTGCCTTCCTCAGTGTGCCCACTTGAAGTTTTTGGAGCACCTCCCAGTGAAACGTGAACATGGACCTGGACATGGCTTGGGGTCAGGATGATCACGGGATGTTTGGGGGATCTGTGTCGGGTTCTCTGCCGGAAGCCTGAGGGAACAGGCCTAACCAGGCAATCAACTTTGCAGGGTGAATCCATATCACCTGCGCGCCCGTCCTGAGCCTAGTCTCGAGCAGCAACATTATCACGACGACAGGCACAAGCCGAGAGATCCGAACCCTTCATCCATCCCAACGCCATGAGAGCAGCAATCTTCGAGCCGGTCGCATCCTTGTACTCCTAATTTTTAAACCCCAAGCCCTAAACTCTAAAGCCCTAAACCCTACCTTCCTCCACGCCGTTACGTGAGCTCTGCGCGCTCAGATCCTGCGCCAGCTGAAGAGGCGGCATGGGCCCGGCCTGGGGGAATTGACCTTTTGCCCCGGGATGCTAGGTCTTGGAGCCGGTAGCCGGTCGAGCGTCTGATTTCAGGGGAGCCTCTCAAGTCTGATTGTTGCATGCTTCAGTCCTACATTGAGTTCATGGCTTCGGTATTCAGGGGTTCAGGGTTTAGGGTTTAGGGTTCAGGGTTCAGGGTTTAGGGTTTAGGCCCTGCATCCTGCCAGGCAGGCGGAAGCGCCCCAGGAGCCGGACAGCGAAACGAAAAAGTCTGCCGAGCAACGCGGGGTGCAGAGCTGGGTGCACCGGAGACTTAGCGCATTTACAGTAAAATGATACTAATCATCGAAATATCAATAATAATACCTATACAGTAACATACTAATACGAATAATAATGACAAGAACAATAAGAACAATGACGAAGCGTCCCTGAGTCGACGGTGCTAGGTGTGTTGAACTGCAAAATTCCGACTGCCCAGCTGCTGGCCCTTGCTACGTCTCCGTCTGCTCGTCGTCAAGCATGTAAGAAAGGCATTGAGAGACCACCCTTTGTTTGTGAACTCACTAGTTACTTGTTTCGGAAAGTTTCTGGACACCGTGAGCGAAAAGTCTGATGCCAACATAGCAATATGTGAAAGTATGTTTGAGAACAGACGTTGAGATGTTCGATAAATCAGTTGCCTGGTCGCAAAAGCCATTCGCCACTAGCACTTCTTCTGTATGCTGAACGCATGTTCTGTATGCTCAGCCATTGACAACTGGCAGTGTTTTGTTCAGCCAAGTGCGGACAACTGGCAGTATTCTGTTTGATCGACCACGACCAACCGACGACATTGTGTTTTGCCACTCAGTCAGCCACGGACAGCTGGAATGATCTGATTCCCAACTTGTAAAGCAATGAGACTTGGAAACCCGAAATCCTAAACCCTAAACCCCTAAACCCCTACACCCCTAAACCCCTAAACCCCTAAACCCCTAAACCCCTAAACCCCTAAACCCCTAAACCCCTAAACCCCTAACCCCCTAACCCCCTAAACCCCTAAACCCCTAAACCCCTAAACCCCTAAACCCCTAAACCCCTAAACCCCTAAACCCCTAAACCCCTAAACCCTAAGCCCTAAACCCCTAAACCCTAAACCCTAAGCCCTAAACCCCTAAACCCTAAACCCACAGCTGAGCGCAAATTCTTCTGGACATCCCCTGTTCTGTGTTCGGGCGTTTTCTCGCAGGGTTTCGGTGACCTTGCCTGGTCTCAACAAGCCGGGCGGCCCAGTCGGCCTGGATGTTGGGGGACTCAGAACCTTCCACTTAGGGACTGGGTAGGCAACCTTTAACTTTTTTGGGTCATATAGAGAATCCTACAATACATATAACAGGTTCACCTCTTCTGGGCTAGGGTACTCAGCCCCTAGCTGTCAATCTTTTTTTTTTCAGAACCATGTCAGCCCTACAGCCCCCAAGCCTGACAATGCTTAAAACTTATAAGTCCTTAAGCTTCCGGCTTGCTTGGTGCCAAGGCGCCGCCACCACTGCCACCACCAGCCACCTCCCCCCCTGCTTCCAGGCCACTTTTTGCGGGGGGCCGCCCAAACCCCAAAACCCAAAACCCAAAACCCCAAACCCCAAACCCCAAACCCCAAACCCCAAACCCCAAACCCCAAACCCCAAACCCTAAACCCTAAACCCTAAACCCTTTGGTAAGTCTAGGCGGCGCTGTAGTCCGTCCGCGGCGTCTACGGTTCATGCTATTGGCTGATAGATGTTGAGCTCCGACTTCGAAAGGAGCTGCACAAGACCCTGAAGGAACCTAAGCCCTAAACCCCAAAACCCTAAACCCCTGAACCCTTAGACCCCTGAACCCCTAAACCCCTGAACCCTTAGACCCCTGAACCCCTAAACCCCTGAACCCCCGAAACCCTGAACCCCCCTAAATCCCTAAAGCCCCTGAACCCCCTAAAAGCCCCTCGACTCCGAGCTCAGGAGATCTCAGCCTGCAGCTTGCTTCGCGCAGGCGAGCTCATTTCTTCCGGGAGCCATTCCGGGGTCCGGGTTTTCCTGTTTTTTCCACAGAAAGTTGGGGGTCAGGGTTTAGGGTTTGGGGTTTAGGTTTTTTTTTTTGTTTAGGGTCTAGGGTTTAGGGTTTAGGGTTTAGGGTTTAGGGTTTAGGGTTTAGGGTTTCTTAAGGGAGGGGGTTCAAGAGGGCAGGTACCTAGGACCTAGGGGAGCTTAGGGAAGCTTAGGGAGCCTAGTACTGGGGAGTATTAGGGAACCTTGGGTTACATACCCCACTTGAGAACCCCCCCCCCCCCCCCCTGAAGAACCCTATCATCGCTCTTTTTCAGAAGGGAAAGAAAAGCCCAGGCTGAAGCGCCTGAAGCGGTTTGGGGGTTTAGGGTTTAGGGTTTAGGGTTTAGGGTTTAGGGCAAGTCGGCAGGTCGAGTCCCTCCCAAACTTGTGAGAGGGTCTTTTCCTTTGGGACAGTTGAAGAGATGCGGTTTATTACGAGCTACAGTTCTTGCTACGACTACTTTGATGACGATGGCTACTACTGTTTTGACTTAAGCTCCCCCCCCCCCTAAACCCTAAACCCTAAACCCTAGCCCTAAACCCTAAACACCCTAAACCCTAAACCCCAAGTCCTAAGCCCTAAACCATCCTAAACCCCAAACCCTAAACCCTAAACCCTAAACCCTAAACCCTAAACCCTAAACCCTAAACCCTAAACCCTAAACCCTAAACCCTAAACCCTAAACCCTAAACCCTAACCCTAAACCCTAAACCCCACCCTTCGAAAACCGAAGTCTCTCCAGGTGGCCCAGGCCTCCCAGGCCCATACCTCCCTAGACTGGGCGGTGCAGGCGGTGCTCCCCCCCCTTCCCCCTTGCAGGGTTTAGGGTTTAGGGTTTAGGGTTCAGGGTTTAGGGTTTAGGGTTTAGGGTTTATACTAATAGTCCTTAATAGGGATTATCATACCCCCTAGCCAAGAGGTGAACTTTAGACTTTTGTAGAGTTTTGCACATTCTGTTGCGTTGGTTTGGGACTCTTCGGGGCTTCAGGCTTTGCAATCTGGGTGTAGGGTTTAGGGTAGGGTTTAGGGTTTAGGGTTTAGGGTTTAGGGTTTAGGGTTTAGGGTTTAGGGTTTAGGGTTTAGGGTTTAGGGTGCCAGCGTAGATTTTCAGGCCTGGGCTTCGCAAGGCTTTGTAGTGGGCCCCGCAGAGCTTTTGCCAGGAATGTCAGCGCTGTGAGTCTGAGGATGGACATTCGCGAACATAGCAACCGAGGTAAATGTGGGGGCTGCGCTGCCCAGTGTAGGATGCAGTAGTCCCTTTGTCCCTTGCAAGGCTTCTGCATTCTGCCTTTGGCCCAAGTATCTCGAAGAATCGGCACTTGAGCAGCTTGAGCCATTGCAGTGGGTCTAAGCAGCCGAAACGGCCGAAAGCCTATGCTGCACAAACCATCAGATCTTCAAACAAAATCGCTGAGAACTCGGTCGGAGGGACGGTGTGCGTAGTGCGTGCGCAGCGCAGCACACCTGCTTTAGATAGCATGCCGATGTCATCGTTTACCTTCTGGCCCAGCATTGTCATCTTGGGTCTTGCCGCAAGCTCGGTCCGGGAAGCCCTTTCTCCGGCCCTTCTCCTCCTGGAAAACTCTCAGCAAGTGAGCGTCTGTACGCTCGCATGCGGGTTCCTCACAAGGTCAGCCGAGTGAGCCAACATCCTCCAGAGAAGCCGGGCTACGACGCAGGACGACCAGCCTTGAGCTTGCTTCCCTTCTGACTTGTGCAAGGGCTCCTCTGTGATATCGCTGGTTCGTCATTGGGTGCATGTTTCTCCATGTTTCTCCATGTTTGTCCATGTTTGTCCATGTTTCTCCACGAATTGCAGATACTTGGAGCCAGTTCGACGACGTTCGATCTTGCTGCAGCACTTGTTCTGGTCAGGGGTGCTTGTCCGAGTTGGAGTTCGAGGTTGCATGCAAAGCTGACGAAACACTTCTGGTCAGCCTTTCCCAAAATGTTCCCAAACCTGCAGCCATGAACCGTTTCTGGAGTTCACTTGCCAGATGCTTGCCAGGAGTGTTCCCTGGAAGTGACGAAGTCGGAGAGGCATCGTTGAGCTGGGCACGTTCTCGGATCTTGGGGGCTTTGTGGTCTTGGTCTTGGGGACAGGTGCTGCCTCATCCCTCGTCTTCCCCGACCTTTCAATGACGGCCCTTTCAGTCAGCCCATTCTCAAGATAGTGGCATCCGCGACGAAGCTGCGAAAGCCCCTGAACCCTAAACCCGAAACCCGTCATGCTGTCACGCGCGAAGTCAGTGAGCTTGGAAGTGAAGGCGAAGTCAGTGAGCAGGAAGTGAGACGCCTACAACTAGGCAAATCGAGCGGACGTGGGGCAATTTCAGTGGCTGCATGCTTCATTCTAGGAAAAGCCCTAAACCCTAAACCCTAAGTCTCCTATCTTGCGTGTTTTTGAGCTGCTGAGTGGAAGCAGGTCTTCTCCCTTGCCGCGGACCCCCTGGACTTAGTTGAGCCTGCGTTGCCAGTACCTTTTGCGCCCGCGGAAGAAGGCTTGGGGTTTGGAAGGTTCCGGGCTTTTGAGGTTTCGAGGTTATCCTCTTGGTGGGACCTCCGGTGCAGGGAGTACTGCTGGGTCGTACTTCGGTGTGGACATGCCTGCCAATATTCTGCTGCCATACGTGTGCGGGCGAGCATTAGACTCCAGGTGCGAGAGCCATCACCCTGACACCACCGATTCAACCACATTCGAAGCTGCAATTGCTCAGACATGACGCTGAACCCTAAACCCTAAACCCGAAACCCTAAACCCTAAACCCTGATCCACAAACCCTAAACCCTAAAGCCCATGCGGAAGGCCATATTGAAGAGCGGCCAGGAGATGCTCAGGTGCAGTGCTTTTGTTGATACAGGGTCGTAGTTTTAACGCTACGCGACCCGCCTCCGCCTCGGCCCGGCCCAGCGCATCCACGTGAGCATGGTGATTCCGCAGCGCCCAAGTCGCTGGACCCCAAGCAATAAGGGTTGGGTTTAGGGTTTAGGGTTCCGGGTTTATGGTTCATGGTTTGGGGTTTAGGGTTGAGGGTTAGTTTAGGATTGAGGGCTTAGGGCTCAAGGTTCACGCTTTGGGGTTTAGGGTTTTTTTGGGTTTAGGGTTCAAGAGACGGTTCGGCTTGGATTGATCGTAGGGGGTGGGTTCAGGTTCAAGCTTCGACTCTTCGGCTCGTGTAATGCATCCCCGGCCGTGCTCACACCAGTTGACCTTGGCTTTGGGCGGGGAAAAGGGTGTGGGGGGAGAGGTGGGGGGGGGGGGGTCCTGGCGAACCGTCCGCTTGCGGACCCCGGCTTCCTACGGGTGTTCTGACAACCTATACACCTCCGGCCCGAGGCCTCGGCGGATTAGTTGGTGGTTCCCGACATTGGGGGTACCTTGTTGGGGTCCTTAGTACAAGGGAATCCTACTACTTGGGGTCTATTTATTATTTTAGGGGTCGATTTCTGCTTCAGTCGTGCCCCAGTTTTCTTCGATCCCTGCAGTCGCTGGAGGGAAGATTTCTGGAAGTCGTGCCATTGAAGTCGTACACTGGCTTCTCACACAGTTCACACACGTACCCGAAAACCCGAAGTAACACAATTTACTGCGTTTCAACGGGGTTTCCTGGATGTCCGTTGTGACTGAACAAGATATTAAACTGCTGCATTTCAATGGGGTTTCGTGGGTGTCGAAAGACTGAACAAGACATACAATTGGTTGTTGTGCTTGCATTTAGATGGCCGCAGCTGAGAGTTCTTAAGATTTACGAACAGGCTTCGCGCCATCTAAAACTTTTTGAGTACATCAAAACACAGTTTCTTGTAATTGTTTTTGGATGAACATGGAAAAGGATTCGCCTTTTCAGTAGCCTTTTGAGATTTCAATTACTATAAATGTCTTTCTTGCCGTGTCATGGCACGCGTGCATGGCGGAGCCGAGCCCTCTGTGTACATGAAGGATGTGATGTGATCGAGTGCTGCTGGCCGCTGTGCGTGTGAAGGGTATCAGTTCAGTTCAACGTGTCTTGATTTTCTGAAAATCTACAAGCACAAACAAAAGTCTCGACCGTTTTATCCAACTTTATTCAATGAAAGTCACCATTCACGGCAAGGTCCGACCAGATAGCTACTAGATTCCTTTTTGTGTGAAATCCAAACAATGCCTATACACCACAACCTTTTCTTGAGGACAGAGAAGTTAGGGGATTCTGATGGCGTGGGGAGGGCGAGCAAGCCGAAGTCGTCGACCCGCCGGACAACATGCAAGTTCTCGGCCACCATAGAGCGTGGCAGCGCTTGAGCAAGATCAACGCTCCGTGCACGAAGGCGCCTGGGGGAGATGTGCGTTTCACAGCCAGGGTCATCATGGGTGGCTACAAAGCAGTCCGCTTCACGCGTGTCTACGTCCCGAAGCGGCCTGGACAGCCGGGTGGCTCAGATGAGAGCTGAGCTGCGTGTGCTGGAGTGGCGTGGCCACCAGGCCCGCGGTGCCGAGCATTTGGCTCGCTGGAGGCGCCTCAAAGTGTGGTGGCAGGCCAGCAAATACTCGTCTTCAATATAGCTGGCAACCTTAAGCAAAAAGGACTTCTAGCCAACGCCAGATCCCTCCAGGCGTGGTCGCTGCAGCACCAGAATATGGACGAGGAGGAAACGCAGGCTGTCCCAGCACCAGCCAGCAATACCGCAAAGCCATCAATGCGCCATTTTTGAGAAAGTGCTCGACGAAGACTCTGACCGCTTTGTGCTCAGAAGTCTTGCCGGGGAGGCTCGAGATATCGTGGAAAAGTCGCGGTGCCCACGCGAAGCCGGACAAGCCGAAGTTTGGGTTTCACTCGGGGTTTCGCCGTCGCAGAGTTGCCCTTTCGGCGGACAGCGTCGCGGAAGAGGTCAAGTTCACGCCAAGAGCACTCTCGCCCTGCAATATGCAGCCGTGGAGCTAAGCGTGCCGGTCGAGAACAGACGGTGGCCCGGGATGACATGCGTCTGTGCGCGCAGATCTGCGGTGACCGGCTCTTTTGAGGTCACGCGTGAGGAGAACGAGCAGCAGCGCAGGACGGGCAATGATAGGCTTGTGGGTTGGTGAATGGTTGTAAAATGGAGCCCTCCATCCCCCTCCATCCCCCCTCCATTCCCCCTCCGTCCCCCCTCCATCCCGCCCCCCTCCACCCCAGCCCCCCGCCAGAACAAGTTAAGGGGTGTCGAGTTTGGGAAATGCGACCGAAAGCCTGACAGCGGCTGTTTCAGACTCTTCCCCCCCCCGGCCCCGTTTGGCTGGAAAAAACATTTAAAGTGTAAATTGCCCAGCGAACACGGTGCTTGGCTTGCAGCGCTCTGACTGTTAGCAGCCGCCCCCAGCTTTGACACGTAGCAGCCGCGATGACGCGTGGCGGGAATCGTCGTTGCGAAGCCGAGCGTTGCGGGTAGCACGCGGCTTTGCCCCGCCCGCGCGCTGCACTTACGGCAGCTGAGGGAGTGTCTCTTGGCGCGCAGCAAATGCAGCGCGCCGAGCAGGCGAGGGCTCGAAAACGCCCACATGTTTAGGTTTAGGATACGTGCCGAAGGCCTACGTTGAGCGGGCGCAAGAATACAAAAGTTGAAGAATAACAAGTGCTAGCAACCGCGCACCCACACTTCGTTGTGGTGGTCCGCTCATTTGGCCGGCCTGAGCAGATGGAGGACGGCGCCGTCGCAATGTTGCATCCGCGTTGTCCTGGCCGCTGGCCATTTGCGGAGTCCTCAAATCACCATGTCCTTGCGAGCTATCCTGGCAGTGTCCGGGGAAAGATTCCGTGAATCCACAAACACCCGAATCCGCGAACTTGCGAATCCGCGAAGTCGCGAAAAGATGCGAATCCGGGAATCTGCGAACCCGCTAATCCGTGAACCCGGGAACCCAGCAACACAGAAACGCGCGAATCTGCGAACTTGCGAACCGGCGAATCTGCGAATCCACAAAAATCAACCTGTGAGTCCGTGTGATGCGTGAAAACCTTGACCCATAGTCTCATCGTGCGCGCATGGATGCTTTGATGAGCGGACGCATGTGGTGGCATGGACGTTACAGTATCATCGCGCAGGCATGGATGCTTTATAGGAAACGGATGCGCTGCCACGCGTTTCGTGATGTCACGGATGCTCTGGCGAGTGAACGCAGTTGCAGCATGCACGCTATCGTGGTGCATGCTTTCCGAAATAGTCGCGAGTGTTTTTTGGTGTGAAGCTGCTGGTCTCATGGAACCTCGCGTGGATAGCTGAAAGTAAATGCGATGCCAGCAGTTCCACAGCTGAGTCGAAGACTGCGCCGCGCTCAACTTCCAATGGGACCTTTCCGAAGTAGTGGCGCTGCTTCCTGTCCACGCGCAAGCCGAAGATGCAAACGCCCGAAAATAATAAGGAAATCCCTGTGCGCAACTACCTCCGCAGTTGCAACTCCAACTCAGCTCGACGCATGAAGCGTCTCTGATAAGGCGTCGCTCTTCTCAAAGGTGGAATCCTGCTGCCAGAAATCCTCGCGTAAGAGAGCACGAAAAGGCTTCGCTCCAGCCACCTGAACAGCATCTTCCACATCGCTTATTAGTTCACTGCGGCTTCGCCTGGCTTGAATGTTTTGATTGTGCAACGTGGTTCGGCAGTCGCTTCTTGTCGCGTTGGGGCGCTGTGCCCCTTACGCGGAACTTACGTGGAGTTTTCGCGGAGCTCGCGTGTTTTCGGTTGTGGGCAGCTAGCCGGGAGCTTCGAAGATCAAGGCTTGGCACGTGGTTTTCAAGTGTGGGCGGCCAGCCGCCGGCTTCGCGAAGATCAGACACAGGCTTCGAAGGTCAACGCTCCGTGCGCGGTTGTGGGGCTTCGAGAGGATGTGTGTGTGGGCGATTTTCGGGTGTGGGTGGCCGGCTCGAACTGATTCCAACCAGTCACTGAACGTTGCGTTTGTTGGGTCTTTGTTTATTCATATTGTTTGTTTCCTAGGTGCTGCAAGTGCGCATCCCAAAGAAAAAGCTCGACTGAATCAACCAATGAGTGTTTTGAACCCATATGGGTGTATGCGCTCATTTTGGGAAAACGGCCATCAAATGGCACGACTTGGGTATGACTTTTGTCTTCTTGTGTTACATTTTTTTGGGGGGGTGCCTAAGGCATGACTTAGTAGGGCAACGGAGGTAGGTAACATCTAGAGTCTAGAGACCTCTTAAGGGTGGATTTTGCTTGGAACTGCTTGTAGCATCATACCGGCGACACTCAGCAGAGAAAATCCGCATTCCAGGAACCATTGCCCGAAGCAGTCCAGGACCTGAAGCACAACACGTCCAAACCTAAATTGTTTTTTACATTGCAGCCCTTGATCCTTTAGGACACCGGAAGCTCCACGACATAAGTCTAAGTGCTCCATGAGCGTTTACAGATCTGAAACACAAAGTTACTTCGTGGGAGCAATCCCAGAAAGTCACTCAGGGAGTTTTGAGGGCGTTGTTGGGCTTGTGAACGCACTCTGAAGCAGGCATCGTGCCTCCGCAGCCACCTGGCACCAGCGGTTGCATCGCTGCTGAGGCGATGTCCTCGTGTCGTGCCTTGGGGTTGAGGTTCCAGTAGATATTCGGTAAACCCTATGCGGAGCTGCAACTGGTATTGTAGAAAGAAGTTAGTGTTGGGTGTTGAAAGGGTCAATGTACCCGGGAATCTCTTTTGGCTCAAGACTGGGCCATGTGCCTGGTAGTAAAAGGTGAGTGCCCTGTGGTTTGGGTTTGTTGTGTGGTTGATCCAGGGAAATCAAGGGATTCTGTTGGGGTTGACTTTTCGGTTTCTCGTCCCCCTTCGGGTTCCCCCCGTAGGTTATGAGCCCAAATTAGGCTTCCTGCGGTATAGGTAAGATTCTACGCTTGTTTGGCGCAATGGACATGTTGCGGCGTCGGTCGGAACCTGGACTGTCATCCGCGGCCAATGAAGCCGAAGAAAATCGTGGTGATGGGGGTGAAGAACGGCAACAAATGGTACAAGCGCTGACAGATGGTAGGGAGGTTGCAATGATACAACCAACGTCTCAGGTGGAAAACGAAGTGGTTCCGGTTCCAGCAGCGAATCCTTTCTGGAGCGAGCGGGCTCATGAAGAGATGAGACTAAGGCAATCAAGGCCAGCAAGTCTCCCTGCGAGCGGAGGGGATAGGAGTGGTGAAGAAACAAGAAGGCCACCGTCGTTGCCAGAACTTCGGGATCGGGAACCGGTTCCAGCTGAGAGGCCATCTTCAGGGTTGATGGGCCAGATGGAAAGAGGGAATATTGGTGAGACACAAGGCGAGGAAGAGCTCATTCCTGATCTGAGCGGTGAAGAACAAGGTGAAGATATGGCGGTGGTAAAGCGTGCGCTGAAAGAGTTGCTTGTGCAAACAAAGGAGCTGGGAAATAGACTGCATCGGGTGGAGGAGAAAAGCTATACCTCTGCTGCATCTGGGTCAGCTTCGAGAGCACGGAGCACTGGAGTGGTGGACGCGAATGCTGCATATCCGTTGGGAATGACTCCAGAGAAGCAGTACCTGCCAGGACAAGTTTTCTACACTGATGGTATGGGTGGCTTCTGGACTGTGTTGCCTGATGGGACATGGCTGCCGATTGAGGGCTACGACCTTCCAAAGGGTTGTGACCTTCAACCCTTGCCTGAGCCCAGGAAAGGGGAGGTTCACGTGGAGGATGAGAAGGAAGTGCCAATGATGCACGTAACTGAAGGGAAGAAACCCTCCAGATTGCCTCCATTGAATTACCCCATGGGAGGTTCTGCAAGTGGTGGATATGCAAGTGGACCACCTGGTTTAACACATGTTCCGATTACTTCCTTGCCGTCAGGCGTTGATGGTTCTGCCGCACTGTTGGGAAATCAGCCCGGTTTTGTCTCAGCTCGGGAAACTTCAATGCAAGAGAACTCAACAGGATCGGGTGGATATACAATGGTGGATGATGTTCCATATCGGTGGAAAATGATTGCTGGGAAGTTGGAATTAGAGAAGGTTCCGCTTACAGCGTTTGCGCCCGGAATGGGACATGGATTGCCGCAAGGGCCTGGTGGAAAGGTCAGCTTACCTCCTGGAGCTGTGGTGCCACGTGGGATGCCAAACATTGGTGATAGTTCTGGAACTGAACGTCCGGAGGCTCTTGGGAAGCATGTGATGAGCCTTCCTACTTTGGCAGACTACACACCAAGCAATCCGACGGCACTAGGTGATTGGATCGCAATGATCGAACCAATGTTGTCTTCGCTGACAGATACAGGAAGAGTGTGGTGGCAATCCGTCTATACAAAGGCGTATGAGGCGTACGCCAAATGGTTGAGTGTTTCTCCGCTGGAAAGGTTGGGCATCAAGGCTGAGCTGGAAGGGCTAAAGGGGGTTCGAACTGTGCATGTTTTGTTGGAGCAGAGAGCGGTGTCTTTGCTGCTACAAGCGATTCCGGAGAGATTGAAGACCGAGATCGTTTCCACTCGAATGTTGGGGTCGGTGATGATATTTTACAAGTTGCTGACAGTTTACCAACCAGGTGGAGCAAACGAGCGCAGCACGATGTTAAACTTCTTGGTGCAACCATCCTCAGCAACCTCGATCTCGGAGGCTATTAAGGGAGTGCGACAATGGGCGCAATGGCGTTCCCGGTTAAGGGAGTTGCGAGCATCTGAGCCGGATGCTACCTTGCTTATCAAGGGATTGGATGCTTTATCATCCGCGTTGCTGGCAAAGCACCCTACGGTGCATTTTAGAGTGGCATCCTTCCGGGAGAAATTGGGGGTGGACTACTCGCCGACCTCTGAAACTGCGACACAACTAGCTGAAATGTTACAATCAGAATTCGAACTGCTATTGCATAGCGCTGGTGAACAAGAGGTGAAGCAGGACTCGGACGCCAAGAAAAGGGCCAGGTTAAACAAGGCCCAAAAGGGAACTGGTGACGAGACGGAGGAGGGTGACAAAGGCAAAGGAAAAGGAAAAAGGTACAGCGGAGATGGTGAACGTCCTTTCTGTTGGATATATGGGAAGACAGAAGCAGGCTGCAAGTTCGGATCACGGTGCAAATTTCGCCATGACAAGGACTCCCTGGAGCGTGGAAGATGTTTTGAATGTGGGGCCATTGGCCATTTACAGCCGCAGTGTCCATACAAAGATGGTGTAAGTTCCAATGCGGACTTAAATCCTGAAAGGAATAGATCTAAAGGGAATTCTCCCAAAGGGGGAAAGGGCGGCAAAGGTGCAAAATGGGGAAATGCCAAAAAGGCAGAAGTGGCTGAAGTGGGAGATGAGATGGCTAATGCGGGATTGGATAAAGGTTCTGCAAGTCCCTCATCACCATCAACAACCAATCAGGTTCTTGCTGAAGCGTTGGAAGTGCTGAAATCTATGAAGCTGTCATCAGCGCAGTCAGCATCAAGCGGAGAGCCCAGCGTTCGAATGTTATGTGAGTCTGGATTGTTTCAGCAGGACGGGAGAGTGGCGTTGGTGGATACAGCTGCTACGCATCTTGTGCGGACGCTTTTTCCATGGGAATGTTTACCAGACACTACTGTTATGGTGCAAAGCGCGCTTGGTGGTGTGACAATGAGGATTACAGAGAAAGGGACGTTGATTAGGGAAGACAATGGGCCCCTGATTATCCCTCTCTGGTTGATCTTGGAGTTTGGGGCGAACCTCACCGTGATCAATGGGATGTGTCACGTGAGTACAAAATCTTCGCTGGACCAACTCTTATGGTTTGAACATGGCTGTTTGGTTATGGATTACAAAACAGCTGAGAAAATGGTTTTGCATGCTGAAAGGCAGCGTGCGTCGTTGTCCCATTCTCAATGGAGGAATGGAGGGGCGGACTGTGGAGTCGGTTCGTCTGATGCCACGTTGTTGCCGAAGCAGGGAGAAGGCCGAGGAGTATGCGTTCTACATGTGGCCAGGGTTTCTGACACCAATGAGTGTTCGGGAATGGGCATGTTGGACTCGGGAGCATCACATCCTCTCAGATCACTTCGTCCTGGTGAACAGCTTCCGCAGCAAAAGGTGTTGGTGTCTTTAGCTGTTGGATCTCGGGAGATGTGTATTACCCCAGGTGGGACCCTGGTAACTCCTGAAATGGTAGATCCACTAGTGCCAATTGGCAAAGCGAGCGCCTTGGTTGGTCTCAGAGTTCAGTGGCGTGGTGGCAAGTGCACCCCGTTGCTTCGTCGCTGCAGGTATGATGAGGCAGCGTGCCCTTGCCGGGACGCTGGCGGCCTTCCGCGGCCGCTGGCTTCTTCATGCGCGTAGGCAGCCTTGCCTCGGCAAGACCACTCGCCCCTATTTGGACCGAGAACAGCGCAGCAAGGACGGAACACGGCAACCAGGAACATGCTCAATGCTCGATGCCCACGGGAGTTTAGGATGTTGACCCACAGGACAATCTTTGTCAACACCATGCGTGCACAGGACAATCTTTCTCAGGAGGCACACGCACGGGAAAGTCTTCGTGAAGAGGCCACAGGCCGTGAAGTCGCATGATGCGGTTCGCGGCAGCGGCTCGCCCCGCCCATATGGCGGTTGAAGCCCATGCTGCGCGCGACTGCAGGACGATGCTCGAGGACGCCCTTCCTTACAAGTAGACTATTTCTCGCTCAACGTCTCTACGTGTTCTGGCCATTTTACTGGCGGCAACCTCCTGGAAACATCATCCACAATAATTCCGAATTAGCCTCCAGCCCGGCGGCCCAGGACAAGAATCCGTCCTGGGCCGCCACGCCCGTTCAAGGTCTCAGGCGCAGACTCGAGCGCTGCCCCTGCATTTCCGGGCGCTCGGACTCAAACAGTTCTTCTGCGCGCATGATCCTCTCGTGCACTCGCTGCTGCACCCGGGTCTTGGTGGCCCACGGCAAGTTCGGGTCGCCCAGGAGCTTGGTCTGCAAGGCATCGAAGAGAAAGAACAGCCCGCGAACCTCCTGTCGCAAAGCATCCGTCTCCGCGAGGGTCAGCATGACAAACTCCCCTGCTCGATCTGAGTGGATTCTCAACACCGGATACCCATGTCTCTGCAAGCGCACCATCATTCTTTGAACCGCCGACAAAACAGTTGTTTGCTGTTTATCCACAATCGGCTCCACCATAACGAAGTTGATCATACGGACAGGTTGGGTCAAATGGTCCTTCAGTTCCTTCCAGGATTTTTCAGAAGCTTGGATTTTCAACACCTCTGCCTCCAGAACTGGTGCAGGTTCCACCGGTGCAGAGTCTTCCTCCTCGAAGTTCGCGACGGCATCGCCTAACCATTCTCCAACACCAGCACCTTCATCTACCACCTGATCTTCCACCTCATCCGCATCTTCCTCCTTTTCAAGAGGGTGACCCACATTGGGATCCAACATTGGAAATTGATACACACCAATAACAGCGTGTCGTGGCTTCTGCTGGTGAGCATCCTTTGAACACTTGTATGGACCTGCTAAGTCCAGTGATAAAGTGTACGCATCCCCATGTTTCCGCCTCAAATGGCGACGCTCTTTTCCAGCGGCAGACACACAAATTTGACAATCACGTCTGAAAGGAATATGCCCCCTTAGGCAATGGTCACGGAAAGCTCGCTCCTCCGTTGTCAGCCTCCGTAGCGTCCCTTCTCGTTCTTCCTTTTTTAACACCATAGCTTCCCGTTCAGCATCGCTCTCATGCAACCATTGTGCCAACCTGTGACGTATTCTTTTAACCAATCCAAACGCCCATCGCGCCCATATGGAGGACTGTCCAATACGTTCTTCCAGGGTAGAAGCGAATGTTGCCGACCACGGAACAACCACGCGAACCTGTTCCAACGATTCCCACAGTTCCATATCAGACACCAGGAAAGTCGTAGGTTTCACCAGAGCATGTCCCAATGCTCCCTGATCAAAATGTGCAGCGTACATTCCATAATGCTCACAAAAGCTTTTCACCTCTGGCCAACTCCAGAAGGTAGGACTTGAGAGCCCTTCCTGAGAACCATCCACCAGATCCTCAGCACTCAAGACCGTTTTGCCGTTCTGAGAAAAATCCTTCCCTATGAGTTCAGGGTCCTCAGGGCTTTCCATACCAAAGAAGACAGAACTCCCATTGATGACTTCAGCAGTTCCACACCTTGAATGCACCGCCACGTCATATAGGAAAAGCATCTTCAGAAGTAAAACACCATCCTTTTGAGCTAATTCTTGATGTGGCCAAGGAAGACTCTTTAATCCCAACCGTTCAGGCCCACAGCGTCGGCGTAATACAGGTGGACCACCGTCTTCACCTCTCAACCTTGACACTGTCCTGCATGGAGGTCCTCCAACCACAGCAACCACCTTTCCTTCAGCCGCCAGATGCAGAAGATACTTCCAGACGCTCGAATTATGTAGGTCACCGCCTTTCTTCAAATCCAGCTCCAGTACCTCCACATCCCGACTGGGAAAATGCCATTTTTGTTTTCCCGAAAATAGGTGTACCACCACCCTTTTTGCTCGTGCCAGCCGTCTCCTTTTATGACGGTTGAAAGGCAACGCCGCAATATCTCCACGTGGCAACAGCTCCATCAGCATATTTTCTGGTATATCCCCATAATACCACCGAAGAAACCGCCAGCATGCCTGGACGAACTCCTCCTCATTCGCTGACGCTGTCCGCGCTGCGCTTTGCAACGACGCTTTTACAGCCACCTCGTTGTCCGTATTCGGACACCCTTGAACCATACGTGCCACCTTCAATGCTTGCTTTGGTGAACACCAATCCATTTCATCAATGATCTGAAGCGCCACCTCCTTTTCCAAACAAGGGCACCCATTCAGATCACGAACGCGAAGTTCTCCCAGAACAGGATGTGAGGCTGTGCACGCTTCCGGTCCTTTTGTGAAACTCGTCTGATATACAGGACCACTGGTGATCCTGGAGTCCCGCAAACGAATGGGCGCGCTGAAGCATGTGTGGGTTTATTCAAACGTGGTGTGAGGTCGCTCTTAAAGGAGGCGCGACTCGGGCCGGCGTACTGGGCACTGGCTGCTCGCCATTGGTCAATGTTACGGTGGCAGAAAGCTGAAAGGGAGTTGGGTTTGAAACCGAAAGCATTGCTTCCCTTTGGTGCTCAGATTCAAGTCAAACGTCGTCCGTGGGAGTTGCTGGGTCCGGATGGAACAAAGAAAGGTCGGCAATGGGTCGATCGTACGCAGCCCGCGCTTCTTTTGGGTCCATGCGATGACCTACCTGGTGGTTATTGGGTGGAAGCTCAAGGGACTGCCAAAGATCCGGATGAACTGGTGTTATTTCCCTGCACTACGATTTTTTCCAATATAAAGGAACCACCTGCATTGGAGCTGGAAGGGGTGGTAGAAGAACAGGAGCCTTCTCCTCCGGAGCATCGTCTCAAGGGGAAAAAACCAGCGCTTCGGTTCGCTGATGAGGAAGGTCCTCCTTTACCTCCACCTCGCGATCCTCCGGCTCACCGTCGGTTAAAAGAAAAAAGCCCGGCCTCTTCACTGCGTGGTCATGTGGGCTCTTTGCGCTTGCTTCGCAAGCGGGGGGAGAGTCCGCCCTTAGAAATTTTCGAGGATGACATGCAGGGTTTGGGGGAGCTGGAAGAAAATGCAGATGTTGAGGACAATGTTCCTGGTGATGAGTATTGGCCGACATGCTGTTCTCCTCATGAAGATGCTTATTTGGTCTGCAAAAGTGAGACTGCCGAGGATGGAACACAGTTGGAAAAAGAAGAACAAAAAGCCAAGTCAATGTATGAGAGGTCTGTGTATGATTACGTGGACTGTGAGGAGCTTTTGGAAGGGATTGTATACCCAAAGAGGGTGAATCGGAGAGGTGGTATCAACAATTGGTGCACAAGTACGCGAGCTCTGGTGTTGGGCCATTATACTCATGGCGGAGTGTGTGGTATTACAAAGGAGACCCATCGAAGGCCATGGCTATGTCGTTATTTGACATCATTTGTGAAGCACCACAATCCTGAAGCCAAATTTTCTGCTCTTCAGATCTCGTGCAATGCTCCGGTATCATTGCATAGGGATAGTCACAATGAAAAGCATTGCTGCAATTATGTGTGTGGCTTTGGTGACTATAAAGAGGGTCAGCTGTGGGTTGAGGATGAAAAGGTTTTGGAGGAAGGAGCTGAAGTGGTGGAGCAATCCTATGGGAAGAAAGTCTTACCTGGAAAATTGGTGGATATCCACTGGAACTTCATGTCGTTCTTTCCGAGAAAACTGCATGGTCCTATGCCTTGGAAAGGGAACAGAGTATCCTTGACAGGGTACACACCTGTTTTTATGGAGCGATTGAGCTACAAGGATAGGTGCTATCTACTCCAATGCAAGTTTCCTCTTCCGGAACCACAAGCTGAAGAAGGTGAAAAAAGGAAATGGTTAAAAATGACGCTGAGAGAAACCTCGCTGGACGACCTTGCAGAGGAAGTCGACTACGCTGTGTTTGAAGCGCATCAATGGGCTCTAGAGGAGCATTTGAGTATTCGACGCCTAATTGCTGAACAGGAATGTTGCATTTTGGACGAGTTCCATGGATCGGCCAATGAGTCGAATGATGAAAAAGGATTGGAGACCAGAGAATGGCTGGTTAAAGCAAAAAGGGCTGAGGAACAGCTCTCGAAGTTTTTGGTCAAAGCAGCTCAAGTTCAGCAAGTGGTACAAGAGAATACTGCGCTGGAGGCAGCGGAGGAGGTCGAGTTCCTGCAAACAAAAACAATCCCTACACAAGAAGCCATGCAAGAGCTGGAGAAGTGGAGGGAATCATTGTCGGACGAGGTGAAGTCTTTGGTTAAAGAGTTGGAAGTGGTGGAACCAACAACTCAAGAAAAGCTGGACAAATTGGCGGAAGAGCCTAATGCACCGGTGATTGAGTACGTTCCCAGTCTGGTGGTGTTTACCCGAAAGCAAGGGACAGGGAGGAGGCGTGCCCGTATCTGTGCATGTGGGAACTTTATTTCGTCAACGGCAGCTACAGAATACGAAGGGCCAAGGTCCCTCAGTCGTCACTCGCTGTACGCTCCAGGTTTAGATTCAACTACATTTAGGTGCCAAGTGAGGCACGCAGCACATATGGTGTGGATCATCGCTGGCTTAGACATCTCCAAAGCTTTTCTGACGGCGCCGATGAATAGGGCGCAAAGAGAAGGGCGTTTGGTGGTGGTGCAGCCCCCAAGGGCGGCGGTGAAATTGGGTCTTTGCACAAAAGAGGAGCGGTGGATATGGGTGGAGTGGCGAGACCAACGTCTTCAAGGCATGTCTTGGGTGTCAAAGGATGGACAAGCAATGAGCTTTCAGAGGTCCAATGCAGACCCAAGTCTGTTCCTTATTATGGCACAAGAGAAGCCGGAAGGTGCAAGCAAGTTGGTAGGGACAATGGGTCTTTACGTGGATGATTTTTTGATGGCTGGGACTATGACAGTGCTCCGGGAAGCCTTGGAACAGATTAGGAAGGAGTGGAAAACTTCTGAACCCGAGTTCTGTGGTCCAGGCTGTGGTGATGGATTCCTGAAGTTTTTGGGTGTCCAAATCTGGTACCGAAATGGCAGCTTCTTTCTCAACCAGGAGGACTTTGTGAGAGATTTGCTGAACCGAAGAGGGTATCAGATTGATGAAACTGGAAAAGGTAGTAACCTGCCAATGGTGAAAGAAACTCCAGGTGAAGAAGAGGAGGTGGATATTCCCTCCTTGCGAGCGGCTCAAGGTGCCGTAGGGGAGTTCCTCTGGGTGGCAATCAAAACTCGACCTGATTTGGCTTTCTGCACAAGCCAGTTGTCTTTGTGGACATCCCGAAGGCCGCGATTTGTGGTTAAAAAGGCTGAGGAGGTATTTCGATACCTTGCTGCAACTCCAACGTTAGGCCTGACGTTTGGTGCAATCGCAACATGCGAAAAAGAAAGGAATGAGGTGTTGCGTTATGGGCGAGGCGTCAAGGTGGTGGAGTCTTACGCGGATGCTAGTTTTGCAGCAGGTGAAAGCGAAAAGAGCCACTCAGGAGCGGTGGTGGTTTGGGGTGATTGTCCAGTGATGTGGGCAACGCAGAGACAATCAACGGTGGCTTTGAGCACTGCTGAAGCTGAATTGCATGCGTCTATAGAGGGAGCAACGATGATCCAGTCGTGTACCCCTATAATTGCCGCTTTGGTTGGAACAGGTGAAGAATCGCTGCAAAAGGTGCTGTATACAGATTCGGTTTCGACGTGTTCAATCATTCAATATCCTGCTGGTAGCTGGAGAACAAGACACCTGAGAATTCGAGCAGCTGGTGTCAGGTCTCTGGTGGACCGTGGTTACATGGCGATAGCGCATCTTCGTGGTGAGTATATGATTGCTGACCTGTTGACAAAATTGATGAGTGGACAGGTTTATGCAAAGCAAAAGGCACTTTGGGGTCTCCAACTGTTAGTGCACGGAACTGACTTGAAAAGGGCCTCTCTTGCAATGGCGGTCATGATGGTGGCTGCATCCCTGCAAGGGATGGCAACAGGTGGAGAAGAAGTGTCAGCTGCTGGTTTCTTTTGCTCAGAAGAAGGGGTGTGCCAGGTCGCCAACACATCTACGGTTATGGTTCTGGCTCAAGGCATTGAAATGGTTATCAACAATTCAGACCTTGTTGCGCATTTGGTGGCAGCAATCATAATCTGGGAATTGACATGGTGCCTCTTTCGGCGGCTGTACAAATGGCTGTGGATCAAGAAAGTGGTGGTTATTCCTGCGAGTGCCACTCTGTATACAACAGTGGGTGGGAACTGTATGCACGCAAGCAGTGATTGTGATGTTCTGCGATATTCACAGCCCAGGGCTCAGACGCTTTGCAAGCATTGCCTCAAGGATGGCTGGGTGGTGAATGCTGAGTTCCTTGGTGAGGAACGGGTCGCTGGAACGTAAACTTTTTCAAGTTCGAGGTGAAGAAATCCTCAATGGTAAGGGATTCAGCCAATGAGCTGAAGGGTCGTCCTGGAAGACGTAAAACCATAATGTGCATGTCAAGCAGCAGGCTACTGCCCTAATGGCAGTTTTTGACCAAAGATCTGCATCTCCAATGTGTCCTAGGAAATCCTAGGACAGGGGGAGTGCGGAGCTGCAACTGGTATTGTAGAAAGAAGTTAGTGTTGGGTGTTGAAAGGGTCAATGTACCCGGGAATCTCTTTTGGCTCAAGACTGGGCCATGTGCCTGGTAGTAAAAGGTGAGTGCCCTGTGGTTTGGGTTTGTTGTGTGGTTGATCCAGGGAAATCAAGGGATTCTGTTGGGGTTGACTTTTCGGTTTCTCGTCCCCCTTCGGGTTCCCCCCGTACCTTAAACCCTAAACCCTAAACCCTAAACCCTAAGCCCTCAACCTAAGCCCTAAATCCTCAACCCTCAACCCTCAAACCCTCAAGCCCTCAAACCCTAAACCCGAAACATTGTGGCCCTTTCGAGCTGTGTGCGTGTGTTCACACGGGGGCTGCGAGTGTGCTTCTGAGAAGTTCGCACCAGGCTTCGGCCATTAGGCGATTGCAAGAACCCGAAGGTGCCCCATAACCCATGTCGTGCAGTGTGGCCTCAGGGCGGATCTGTGGTACACTCAATCGGTTTGAATTAGGCTGCACCTCTCTGACAATCCCGAACCCGATGCCCCTCAGATTGTTAGCTTTCAGACGAGGGCTCACACAGGTGGTTGCAAGAGGATTGCACGAAGGCCTCGGCCGAAAACTCAGCTACATGTGCAGAGTGGGTGGTTGCCTGCTGTCCTATTTCCCCGTATTATTCGCTTCAGATTCAGGTGCTTTGACCCCATGGCCGCGTGCCGAAACTGTCCACGAAGTTGCACGGAACATGTTTAATGCTTTCTGTCTAGCCCACAGGTTCTTGGACGCAGGTCAAGACCTCTCAAACTCTCAGAGGCACACTCATGCGCGAGACACATGACCACCCTGACTTCAGTCATTTCAGAGTGCCGAGACCACGCCCAGGGGGCGTCCGCAACAGCCGCAGGGATGATGATGATGTTGGTGCGGGCCCCGGGCTCTGGGCTCCGGTGAACCCCACAAGCCTCTGAAGGATCTCACCCATGTGGGGCCAAGGAGCGCTTGTAGCGATGCGATCAGCTCAAGAGAGGCCTCACAAATGCGAAGGGGCCATCCAAAACTAGCACCGACCTTCGTATAACATACCAAAAGACGAGAAGAGGACAGCTCATAGTGGTGGCTTTGTGGCCGACAGGTCCCTGCCCAATCCAGTTCTGTTCAACTCCACAGACCAGACGATCTATGAGGGCGTAAGGTGAAGTCGAAGATCATGCAATCCTGAATCCTTACGGCTGTCGGCCAACCAGCTGCGTTGTCAAGTGAGGCGCTCGTAGACCTAGCCGTGGCCGTGAAGATGGCCTGGAGGCTTGCATTTGGGGGCTCTCGGGTTGGTTGAAGTTTAGGGTTCAACGTGTACATTGCGGAAGAGTGTCAGCAAGTCGTTTTCCCGGCTCTAGAGAACGGCCCCCAAGTGTGGAGGGGCTTGCCTACTGAACAGTGATGAGTAATGGTGAAATTTGCTCTGGCTTTCTGAGTCTATACCATTTCCAACCTTGCTGTTAGGTACCTTGCAAGCGACAAACGGCTTTTGTACTTGATAGAAAATTGGCTTTGCAGAAAGTACATAAAGGAGCTGGACTTCGAGGGATCAGAATTCGTTTTGGCATGTTTGATGAAGGGTCCGAATTGGCAGAGTCAGTAAAACACGGTGCCACTTGCCTCAATCTGCACGATCCGCTTGCAAGCTTGGTCCGCTGGCTCACGCACCCCGCCGAGAGCGTTCAGGCAGGACACTTCAGGAGGCTTACTCGGAGGGCTTTTTGGCATTTGGGATTACTTTCTGGCTAAATTCCGACCATGATGCCTGAATGCAGCTTACTCTGTGCGCAAGAGGATCTGGCACGTAGGATGGCTTCTTGCCCATTGCATGTGATACAGAGGTTACAGAGACCGTAAGATGGGCGGCTGATTGGCGAAGCGATGGGATTCAGTCGCATGCGTGCCCGCCCAATGGCGGATTTGTTGTGTTGCCGCCATAACTAAGGTTGCTCATGGCGTCTTGGGGAAGTCAATGAGGATACACATCCCCATGTGGCTAGCAAATATGATGAACATGGACACTGGAAAGGAAGAATACCCTGTGCCAGGCGATGCCGAAGGAGCCGAACAGGCGCCTTCCCGCTGGTGGGATTGGAGACCCGTCCTTCCCCCCCCCCCCCCGCACCAAAGTTCATGATTCGGAGCAGTCGGAGGAGCGAGCTCAAACCTGACCAACCCCGAACGCTCCAGAAAGCTAAAGCAGCCAGTTCACTGTAGCTCCATGCTTTCCAGGCTACCGCCCCGGCCGCAGTTTTTTGAGATCCACTCGGAGGACTCGGGTTGATCGGGGCTGCAACATCCCAAGAGGCTTTGACGCAAGCGCCCCTGCGTACCTCAGACAAGGGGGGCCCCCTCGCGAAGCCAAGCTCCCGCCTTCCGAGAGGGCGAAGAGGCAGCGACGCCGCGGCGACCCAAGAAGGCCGTAGGGTTTAGGGTTTAGGGTTTAGGGTTTAGGGTTTGGGCTCAAGGGCCTAGGCAAAGGAGTCTGAAGGACTTCGGACATGGAGGTTTTTTTGATGCTTCCTGTGCGCCCAGTTCCCTGTAGA
Source organism: Symbiodinium natans (assembly GCA_905221605.1). NCBI lineage: Eukaryota > Dinophyceae > Suessiales > Symbiodiniaceae > Symbiodinium > Symbiodinium natans. Next base: position 229,803 of record CAJNDS010000702.1, read on the forward strand.
AGTGCCGAGAAGTAAAGTCTTGCCTTGGAAACCAGAGAATCCCCACCGCAGGCGAAGGAGCCCGAGCCCCAGAGATCTCCCATAGAATCTTCAGAACTCAGTGAGAGTTCCCGCGAGAGGCATGGGGCCTTCTAGCGGCACCTGTTGCGGCTTCAGGGTCTGAGAGATCTGAGCATGTCTTGATTGTTGATTTTGTTTTTGCGTGAGTTTGGGGGCCCCTGCAAGCCTCTTTTCGCTCTTGTCGATGTGACAGACCCTGCCAAGGAGGCGGCATCAGGAAAAAACGAAATCACTTAAGGCTCTATTCCTCCACGAAAGACGGCAGAAGATGGGCTTGGAGGTGAGAACGACCGGACAGCTTCATTCAATTCTGTGAGACGCCCAGATGTTCCCGGTTCCAATCCCTTGAGGCTGGAAGCTGCCCGCCTCAAGGTGGCGGAGCAAGAGAAGGCAAGCTTGTGTGCTCATTCTTGTAAGGCTTGATTGCCTTTAGGGTTTAGGGTTTAGGGTTTAGGGTTTAGGGTTTAGGGTTTAGGGTTTAGGGTTTAGGGTTTAGGGTTTAGGGTTTAGGGTCACCACTCACCACGTTCCACGAATCCAATCAGACTCAAAGCCTCTGCACAATTTTTCCCCTTGAGTCTGAGAGGAGCTCCTTCAGCAGCGGGCTGTAGCCTCATCCCTGCAAGAGGAGCCGCGACTCCTGCGTCGTTGTTGGGAGTGCGGCGCGTGGCCCTTCTCTGCTGTCAAGCCGCAAAGCCCATGCCAGTGGAACCCCCAAAACAATCACTGATAGTTTTGGGCAACAATAGCAGACATGTAGGAGTACGAGAATCTTCTGCAAACTTCAAAACCCCCTCCAGGCACGTAGACGTCATTACACGATATTATGATGATGATGATGATGATGATGATGATTATTATTGTTACTATTAGTATCATAATAATACAATACTAATATTAACCCGGCTTCTTGGGTTGTTGACTCGCGGGTTTCTTCGAGGAGCTCGCGCAGCAGAAGCAGGCAGCGGCCGCACTGCAGGAGGACCCTGCGGCGAGCCTTTCACTCCCAAACCCATTCTTCCTGCCTCAACCCAAAACATTGGGTTTAGGGTTTAGGGTTTAGGGTTTAGGGTTTAGGGTTTAGGGTTTAGGGTTTAGGGTGTAGAGTAGAATCGTAGAGGGTCTTCAGGCCAAACAGTCTTGAATATCGTGATCCCAAGGCAAACCCTAAGCTTACTGTTGGTTAGTAGGGAATGGAGGAATGAGGTACCCTACATAATCCCTTAAAGGGTATATATAGGGGGATATAGGGTACTTCATTCTTTCATTCCCTACTAACCAACCGTAAGTAAGCAGAAGAGGGGAGCGCGACCGAGGAGTTGCTGCAGCTGCGGGTCAGGACTCGGGCTGGACAGGCCGAGGCGGGCGAAAATGGGCCGTGAGCTGCTGCCAGACTTTCTTCGAGTTTTTTTTTTTAAAGTTTTTTTTTTGTTAGTTTTTTTTTGTTCGGTTGCTTTTTTCCAGGGTTGTGCAAGAGATGCCATGTCCCCTGTGTCGCGAAGAGGCCGCGGCTGTGAGTGCCTCAGAAGCGTCACCGCAATGTCGCAAGGCCACGCAGACGGACGCCGAAGCAGTCCTCGGAGCGGAGCTGCAAGTGCCGGCAACCGAGCTGTTTAGGAGGCATCTCTTTTGGGATGTTCCCCCCTTAGACAAACAGTCCTGGAATAGGGTTTGCAATAGGCGGTTCTATGATCCCTAATTACTAGGGACCGTGAGTATAAGGGGGAAGATTATTGGGCATCTCTATGGTGTCTCGGTGTTTTTGCGCCTTTGCCTCGGAGTTGGGGCAGTTTGATGAAGCCACAGGCCATGGTCGCGAACATCCTATTTCCACAGCTTGGATCTCACACGAAGCCACCTTACACTGCCTTCGGATGCCTTCCGATGCCTTCGGATGCGCCGAAGGTCTGCCTGAGCAGCATCAAACCCTAAACCCTAAACCCTAAACCCTAAACCCTAAACCCTAAACCCTAAACCCTAAACCCTAAACCCCTTTTGGCATGTAGGTACGCAAAGAAAAATGCCGCAAGCTTCGTTCAACTCCTGAGCTTCGATCTGCCAAGCCCTGGCTCAGGGTTTGGAGGTTAGGGTTTAGGGTGTAGGGTTTAGGGTTTAGGGCATCTTGTGCGGGTTTAGGGTTTAGGGTTTAGGGCATCTTGTGCGGGCTTAGGGTTTAGGGTTTGGGGCATCTGGTGCATCGCTAGAATTGCTTAGGTCGCGCAAGGAGCTCGCCGAAGTTCAAGCGGAGAACGAGTCGCTGAGGCCCAGAAAACCTCGTTGTGTTCCTGCAGGGAGGGTTTAGGGTTTAGGGTTTAGGGTTTAGGGTTTAGGGTTTAGGGTTTAGGGTTTAGGGAGGTTTAGGGTTGCGCAACTTTCTCGCCTCAGGGCCTTGTTGGAGGACCGGGCCAAAGAGAAGCAGGCACGGGGAAAATCACAAAGTCACAAACCCCTAGAAAGCCCCTAAACCCTAAACCCTAAACCCTAAACCCTAAACCCTAAACCCCTACAAGCCCCAAACCCTAAGCCCTAAGAGGCTCAAGGAGCCCGTGAAGCCCCCTACTTGTCAACACCGGTTCCGTCAGCCATGGCCCAAGCCCTAAACCCTAAACCCTAAACCCCTAAACCCCTAAACCCCTAAACCCCTAAACCCTAAACCCTAAACCCACTTTTTGCATCCCCTTGGCTCCCCAGACCTGCGCTGACTTGGTGCTCGTAGCCCAGTGGTACCCTTTTGGGCACTTTCTTCTGCTTCACGGTTCCCCTAAACCCTAAACCCTAAACCCTAAACCTTAAACCCTAAACCCTAAACCCTCAACACTAAACCCTAAGCCTATAAAGTAACCAAAAGAAGGGCACCAAAATCATAATATGGCTGCTGGGCTACCAAGCTGAATGTTGCTGAGAGAAGGATTACCTACGTAGGCCTGGAGTCGAAAGTCTACCACCCTAAACCCTGAACCCTAAACCCTAAACACTAAACCCTAAACCCTAAACACTAAACCCTAAACCCTAAACCCTAAACCCTAAACCCTAAACCCTAAACCCTAAACCCTAAACTAAACCCTAAGCCCGAAATCCTAAACACAACACCCTGACTAACCTTTTTTCGAGAGCAGGCCCTACTCAAAGAGTTGGCCGAGCAGAAGGCAGCTCGGGACTTCCGAGTCGCTGGGGCTTCTGCGTTTTCCTTAGAAAAGGTTCAAAGGTTTAGGGTTTAGGGTTTAGGGTTTAGGGTTTAGGGTTTAGGGTTTAGGGTTTAGGGTTTAGGGCTTAGTAGCAAGATAATGTAGCAGCATATTCTCTTATAGTAAAGAGAATATTATCCGTTATGATATTACATAGCAATATAAGCATGTCATGTGTGTGGATAGGCCAGCTGGGGAGCTGATTGCGCCTTGTTCCCCAATGACTTCATGCACTCTCTTCACCAGAACTGTCAACTCCTGGATCGCCGTACCCTATAGAATCCCTTAAAGGGTATATACAAATGAATGCACGGCCCTACTCCCCTCCTTCCCTTTCTCAGAAAGCAGGGGGTTTAGGCCCATACTCCCCAGACCCAAACACCCAGCAGGCCACCATGGCCGACCTCGCCACCAAGACGCAGAAGAAGCATCTCGGACAATTGTGCACGCAGTAGGTGTGCCTAGGTACCCTAGACCTGAAATCCTAAACCCCAAGGCCTAAACCCTAAACCCTAAATCCTAAACCGAAGCATCCTTCAGCCTTCTTGCTTTCCAATGCCATGTAGATGCGAGATACGGGATGCTCTTCCACTTTTGAGTTCTCTTATTGTTGGTTCGTAGGGAATGAGGGAATGAGGTACCCTAGAAAATCCCTTAAAGGGTATATAATAGAAAAAACATAGGTAGGGGACATAGGGTACCCTATATCATCCCTTAAACGGTTATATATATATATATTTATCTATACATATATGTATATATATATATAGGAAGAGGTAGGGTACCTGATTCCCTCATTCCCCACTAAGCAAGAGTGAGTTCTCTGACGGCGGCGGGGCCGAGGCTCGTGGCAGCTGCTGAGGATGCCCGTCTGCTTTTTAAGGGTTCATAGGGTTTAGGGTTTAGGGTTTAGGGTTTAGGGATGAGGGACTAGGGATTGAGGGAGGCTACTGCGACGGCTCCAACAAGACGGGATTTTTCAGTTCGGGGTTTAGGGTTTAGGGTTTAGGGGTCTAGGGGTTTAGGGTTTATGGGTTTAGGGTTTAGGGTTGCAGGTTTAGGGTTTTTAGGGTTTGGTTTGCAGGGTTTACAGATGTTTCTAGGCTTTATGGATGCTTAGAGATGTTTATAGGGCTTATAGGGGTTATGGATGTTTATAGGGCTTATAGGGCTTGTAGGGCTTGTGTGGTGTATGTGGTTATAAGGCTTGATAGGGTTTATAGGGTTCTTAGGGTTTTTAGGGTTTTTTTCGGTTTTTTTGATTTAGGGATTAGGGTTCCTGCTTTGATTTCAGCATTTGCCCGGGAGTCTATCGGGTTGATTGCACAAGCACGTACATCGGCCTAAAAGCTGGAAGTATGGTGTCCCCCACAGCAGCAGTTTAGGTTCTAGGAGGTCTCGGACACAATGCTGCCGTAAACCAGAAAAGCCCTGAGAACTTTTGACATCCTTTGAACTGCGGCGTTTGAAGCTGCCGGACATCTGGGGCTTCCAAGTTGCGGTTTCCAGGCTCGTCTTGCTGTGTAAGTCTTGACTCGTCAAGGGCTGTACGGAGCCTACAGGCTTGTGAAATCCAGCCGCGCAGGCGAGGGCAAGGCAGGCTACAATGTGGGTATCAGGCAGCTGATGCACCAGTTGGGGTTTTGTTTCCTAAGCAGTCGCCGGCATGCCAAGCCATATCAACCCAGCTTCAAGCAAGTTGCCTGTTGCGCCTTCAGGGCCTTGCGCGTGCAAGCTCTTGTGCTCCTGGGGCGCCTTCGCTCTTTCTCTTTACGCGCAGCATCGAGGCGAAACGTCGGATGTCTTGGCTCTTGGGGCATGCAACTCACGCCGGCGCGACATTCGATGTTCGCGTCGAGCCCTTCATGAAGCATCCCCCCAAATTTCAAATAGACCGAAGCCCCCATCCGCATCCCTCGGGGGGGAGCTGCGGAGGAGAAGCGCGACTTGCGGCGTGAGCTGGAGCTCGTGAAGACTCCAAGGCCGGAGTGAGCAGCGATTGAAGACACTTGGGGCTTTGTCGGGGGCCCCGGGGGTGAGCTTCAATTACTCGTAGTTCTCTTGAGAAAACTTGGGAAAACGGTATAGGCTTATAGGGTACAAATTTCTATCCGAAAGAGGATCAGGGTTTAGGATTTCGGGTTCGAGACAGCCTGTATATTGGAGCACCTAAACCCTAAACCCTAAAGCCTAAACCCCGTTTGCAGCCGAAAGAAAAAGACAACGCTCAGAGTGTGCCGCTAGCCCTGACCATCTTACGATACGAGCCAAAGCAGGGTTCTAAGGCAGCAAACTGTGCGTGAAGCCGAAAGGCCACACACCGGTCAAAGAGAGCTGCATTCCAGCCTAAACCCCAAACCCGAAACCCGAAACCCCAAACCCCAAACCCTAAACCCTAAACCCTAAACCCTAAACCCTAAACCCCACATGCCCCCCCCCCCCCCCCCGGCCCCCCGGCAGAGCTAGATCTTCGCCTCTGCTGGCAGGAAGCCATCGTCCTGGTGGTGAGAATCGCTTCCCACTATGGGGGTTTCCGAAAATCTGGTTTAGGGTTGAGGGTTTAGGGTTTCCCATAGATAGGATTATGTAGTATTTCGGGCTTTCTTTGGGGTACCCCTGCTTGGTGAAATCCCCATAATTATGTGTTTAGCAAAGCCTGAGGTGTACATATGCGCAGAGTTTCCTCAGGCGGGTAACTTGAACCTCTGGTTGACGTGAGGGCGATCCTTGCAGCAAGCAATCAATGTTGCAGTGTTGGCAATACCTACACGTTTCATGAAACCCTAGACCCTAAACCCTAAACCCGGAGCCAATAGAACCTCAGGATCTTGCCAGTCAAAATGATTGTTTCAGATCCGTGGAACTCAGCCCCATCGTGCGGCAACCCTGGACACATTGAAGTGCCTCAATTGCTTGCAAGGCGTCCACTAAAAGGATCCTCTGAAGGATTTCAGCCCGAAGAGGCCGTCAGCACACACCCGTTTCGCATATATAAGGGTTGCAGTTGACTGTAGTCGCAGGCTGCCAGTGTCTGTGCTTGCGGCGGCTCGATTGTCTTGTTTGTTTATGTGCCTCTTGGCTAGCTTGCTTGTGTGTTTCTTTTTGTGCTTGCGTCGTTGAGTGCGTGCCTGTTTGTGTTCTGTCCGTGCTGCTTGTGGGTTATTTTTTTCCCTCTGCGTTCTTCAATAAGTTTGCGGAGACCAAACTTGAAGTTGTTTTGAGGTGCGTCAGGTTGACCTGTGCTAAGCTCGCAAGCCAAGCTCGGCGCGCAAGTACATGTATTGGGATTTTCCTCTTTATACTAACAGTCTTTAAAAGGCACTATAGTACCCCCCCCCCAATATATTCCCCATTAAGGACTGTTAGTATAAAGAGGAACATTCCAATACATGTAATGTATGATGTCAGGGCAGGGGTCTGCATGCGGGGAGCTAAGAAATCCAGCGTTTATTGCTGAAACGGGGGGTGTGAGTTCCGCAAGGAACAAGACGCAGAGCTCCGCAGAGAGTTGCACCTCAGGGGGTCTCTGCTAGAGCAGAAGCAGGCAAAGACCAGAGGGCATTGAGGGCATTGAGGGCAGTGAGCGAGACTTGGTACTATGTGCACTTGGCAGTGAAGGCTCGGTGCTTATCCGCAAGTGAGATTGTGAAGCAAGTCTATATACCACAATAGAACCAATGCTTTGTCATTTTGTAGGTGGCTAGCAAAAGAGCTTAGGCCATCGCACAACCGAGTTCCCACATCCTCGAACCCATGCCACGAGAACTGCGGTCATTCTTCACATCGGGGTCGGGTAGAGAACGGTGCGCACCTTTGGTACCCTGCAGCTGTCGACGGAGCTTCCCGACCGGGTTTTTCCACTGCACGGCTGTGACCCAGGGCCTTTGCTGCTTGAAATTCTCAAGTCCTCTACTACATCGAGCTTATGAGCTTGCTCCGAGTTTGCGCAATTGGCAAATGGGCCCCTGGGGCAATTCAGTTCATCGCGATGAGCGAGTGGTGACTTATGTGACATGATCCCTGCAGCTCTAGCTCCCCTCACATGCCCGGCGCTCCGAGCGGTTTTTAGCGGTTGTTTGGTTGGTTTCATCCGAGTGTGATGGAGGGGCTTTGCGTTGACGGGCGTACCAAAACCTTCCCTGTTTGGCTCTTTTTGTGTTAGGCATGGAATCAAGGCCCCAGTATGTGGGTGCTCCAAGACAGTGAGCTCCTGCGTTGTGTGTTGCGTTGCTCGACGCGAATGGTTTGGCAAGTAGGAGTGGACAGGGCAAGTAAGTCGTGAAACCAGGCTCGGTGAAGACGCATATCCTCAAAGGCCTCCTAGCATTCGGCTTCCTCCCTTACCTTTGGATAAGTTGAGACTACAGTCCTTTCTTGAAGCGCAGTGGTGGAAAGGCAGGTGCAGGAGCTTGGTGCGAAGCACCGCCTCATCTGTAGACCCCCCCCCCCCTGCAGTGATGCATAGTTGTACTGTACAGTAGCCTGCCAAGACAGAGCTTTTGTTGCAGGGGGTTACATCTTCGATGAGTGCTGTCTCACCTTTCTACCTCCTTTCGTATCCGGTGCCAGGCCAACTTGGTGAGAGGGAGCCGAGAAAAAGGTAGTGGCAAGCCTCGGTTCCTCGGAGGGTGAGGATTTTGCAATGGCTTACGGAAGCTCAGGGGTACCCCTAAACCCTAAACCCTAAACCCTAAACCCTAAACCCAAAACCCTAAACCCTAAACCCGCCATGAATCATGGATCTTCGGGGTGATCTCTGGGCTTGCTTGGGGCCTATCCTTGGGACGAAGCCTTGACGGGAATTGTGTCTCTTCCACATTGGACACTGTGTTGGCAGGATTTCTGCTATGCCATGGGCGCTCTTTCGAAGCAAATCTGGTCTGGCACGGCTCCGATTGCGAAGGATTGCCTCACAGTCCTCACCAACTCCTTTCAACAGCTTCCTGTCAGCTCTTGCCGCGAGATGCTTCTGGAACAGGCTGGCAGTCGTCAGGTTGAGTACAAGCGAGTGGCACAAGGGGAGGTGGGCATTGCAGCGGCCACACTGACGCACGTCATGTGCGAGCTGCTCCCAACGTCCTGTCACGAAAGCTCTGTGCTGCTCATGGATGAGAATGTTGTTGCCGCTACTTCCTTGGTAGATGCAGTACTGGAAGCAGCGCCGCCGTACCTCCGCGACGACCTATTTGGCGAATTCCCTCGGATGCTGCAGCCGTCGCAGCTGTGCCTCGTCGCTGGCGGGCGAGGGGCGAGGTCCGATCTGCACATCGATCCGCTGCCACTGGTTGCTCGTCGGTACGTTTTCTCTTGGGTTCAGTTGCTGCCAGGAAGAATCAGGGGAAGAATCAGCGGAAGAATACGGGAAATCCAAGAAGCTCCCAACAGCATTGCCTTTCTCGGCCCTTTCGAGGTCGTGGACCGGCTGGAATTGTTTGCTCGAAGGGAGAAAGGCCTGGCGATTCTACCCCGACACGCCGCAGAATACCGAAGCGTTTCGGCCTCTGGGCCGGCCCTTTGGCATAGGTGGCTCGTTCAGCGATAACCCTGACACTGTGGCCACATACGCGTGGCTTCAGGTGGCCTGCTAGGGCAGTGCTATTGTAGACACTGTTCTTAGGTCTTTAGTGCTCGTTCTTGTGCAAGCCGATGATATCTTGCAAGACCAGCCAAGGCAAAGGAGGCGCAGGGAGCGCACAGCTCTGCACCATTGGAACCGGCTGGCGAAGCGAGGTGGACCTCTTCGCGCAATTGACCACCCACAGCCGCCTCAACGACAAGGTCCCTGATGGCTCGGCATCGTTCCAGGCAGACTTCGGAAGATTTCCGCATGCACGAGGCTGCACGGTCTGCCTGGATCACGTGCAGGAGCTTGTGGGGGATTGTGGATTTTGCCAAAACCGACGGCTTTGTTTTCTTTGCTTCTTGATCCTAAGCATGGTAGTACACGGGGCCCTGAACTTCTCTGAGCACATTTCCGGTACGGGTATCTCCCAAAAAAGGGGTACCCCTTTTATACCCCAAATAGACTGGAATCCCCTTAAAGGAACCCCCCCCCCCCCCCCACCACCCATGTTCGACAGTTCAGAGCTCTCGAAACCGGTGTTTCAGGAAGCTGGCGAGACACTGATCTTTCCAGGGCACTGGTGGCATCAAACATACCACCTGAGCCCCACCTTGGGCTTCGCTGGGCAGGTTGGGGCCTGACGGGGTTGAGGGGAAAAAAGCTCAGGTTTAGGGTTTAGGGTTTGGGGTTTGGGGTTTGGGGTTTGGGGTTTAGGGTTTATAGTTCCCTTCTTCACCACTTTTCAAAACCGTCGTTCCGCATCAGGTGCTGAATTCGGAGAACTTGAGACAGGTCCTCGGCCACATCATCAGCTGGTGCCTTGGCTTGTGGGGGCACTCTTTCCTTGGGCAGGGGCTGCCTGGCACCAGCTGTCCACGCGTAACACCAACCAGTGTCCGATGGAAGTTTCTTGGGGGTTCGTGGATGCTTCCGAGCTTGCAACGAGCTTGCTTGTGATCCCGGCGTCGGGTTGGATAAGTTTTGCCACCTCCCCTGCTTGAAGTTGACAACTACTCGGGAGTGGAAGCCACAAGAACCAAAGCAGGAAGAACAGGGGGTCTACCAAAATAGGGGACCATCCCCCTATAAGGACCCCGTAAGTTACCCCCCCCCCCTACTTTCGGAAACCTCCAAAATGAGTCTGGCCTTAGACGGGCAGTTCCCGCGCTGCTTGTAAGGGCTCTCAAGGAAATCTCGGGGCACTGGAGCCGGTGGGCTTCCTGAAGGACGTTGTCCAAAGCAACCGGTCCAGGGTCGGAGAAAATATGCCGGTTTGTCAACATGAGTGAAGCTTGGGTGGTGGGAGCCGCCCCCCAAAAAGATGCCGTGCTCTGGTTGCGAAGAAGGTTAGGATGTCCCCTCCCAACCCGGGTAAGCGAGCGAAGGATGCACAAAGTGCCACCCAGAGTTCAGCCCGCAGCCCTAAACCCGAAACCCTAAACCCTAAACCCTAAACCCACTTACCCGCTGAGTTTCGGAGGTGCGGCTTGGAGGCCCGAGACGAGGTGGCATGGGGCCAAGAGCCACGAGCCCTCATCGCCCAGGTTCTTGGTGAGGCCATCGACTCCTTTTGACTGCAAATGAGACAAAAAGACAAAGCAATGAAGGGTTTAGGGTTTAGGGTTTGGGGTTTAGGGTTTAGGGTTTAGGGTTTAGAGTTTAGGGTTTAGGGTTTAGGGTTTAGGGTGTAGGGTTTAGGGTTTAGGGTTTAGGGGCCAGTAAAGCAATGATGGCCAGATAGTACTTGTACATGATCTTACATGTACTTACGGTATCTTGCGGTTACCTGACTGTGCTGTGGATGCCAGTCAGTCAAAAGTTTGCGGTGTGTGGAACCTCGGATATCAAGCTGTAGCGACTTTGACGTTCCAGAGGTGTGAAATGGCTTCACAAGCGCATACAAGCATCAAGTCATGCACAAAGTTATGCTGCACAATAGGGCAGTCATCTGTACATAAACCGCCACTTTTTGAGAAGCGCTTCTTCTGGATGGGGCTCGGAAGGCTTGAACATGCCAGGATGATGGGGGGTCGGTGTTCGGGAGTCCCTCTCGGCGTTCCGCGTCCCCAGAACCAAAGGGGCCAAGGACTGCTTTGCAGCCTTGGCTTCCGACCTGTGTAAAGCAGTAGAAGGATCTTCAAAACGCTGCAAGGATTCGACTCGCGGCTTCTGGATTGCATTCTCAAGGTTCTTGTTGCAGCGTGTTGTAGGGGGCTTCAGTAGGGTGGTTAATGCCCACGAGATGACAGCTGTTGTGCGTAGATGAGGCGTAGACCCACTACGAAGAGTCAGAGCCATGAGCCCTTCCAGCATCATCTCGAAACCTACGCCTCAAACTTCAAGAAGTCAACGCCCCCAGAGATCCACGTCCCCCCCCGTGCCTGGAGCCATGGCCCCGGACATCCCGCCCAACCCCTCGGATGCGGCGGTGCGTCGGCTGCTCCGGCAAGCTGGCAGCAGGGGTTTGGGGTTGGCATGGGTTGAGCAAGGCTGTGTAATTTGATTGGATTTGGGGCAGGGTTTTCGGCTGTTTGGCGCAAGATTTAGGGTTAGGCCCAATTAGAAACTGAACCCTAGAACCCTAGACCCTAAACCCTAAACCCTAAACCCTAAACCTTAGCGCTAAACTGAGGAACCACCCGAAGATCCCGCCTGGGTCCGCCTACGCGGCAGAGCTCCGGGCGCTGGGCTTGGGGCAGCTGCCGATCCTCGAGTCCGACACATGGCCTGACAATCAAATTTGGGCTGGGGTTTAGGGTTTAGGGTTTTGGGTTTAGGGTTTCGGTTTAGGATTGTTGAATTCATAAGCCTAGAAGGACTTGTGTTAAGGGTTGAGGACTTATAGAGGGTTGCGGTCCGGCATGTCCATTGTACCGCTCACTGGAGTGTTAAGATAGTGAGAGATTGCACAGATGGCTGCCTCCGGTCGAAAGGCACCCAACAGCTGTGTCAAGAAGCTCCTACCTGTCACATTCTGATACGTGCAGGCCATGCACCTGAGCTAGCTTCGGAGATGATGAGTCCTAGGGGCCTGGCCCGCTCACAAGGGTGAGAGGCTCTGCTGGAGATGGTCTCCTCTTGCAACCTCACCCGGCCTTGACAAAGTTGCTACCAGATGCATGCATCGCATCAAAATCGTTGCGGAGCTGAAAAGTTGCAAGCTCTGAGCTCTGAAAAGACCTACGGCGCCTGGGTCGGCTTTGGCACAAGACTTGCGACCAGGAGTTAACTTCCTGATGCACATCGCGGGCTTTAGGAGCAATGTCATCCTGGAGGCTATAGGACTCAACCCCACTCTCGACTCCATAGGGCTGTCTTCTTAAGGAGAGAGCTGATCGCCCGAATGGCTCTTGCTATGTTGCCTTCCGTGATGTTCAACGTCTGCCCTGGCTATGCGACGAAGAACCTCAGGGCAGGGGAGCTGCAACTGCCACAGCTCCTCCGAGGAGAATCGGATTGGATTGACAAGTAAAAGCCCACCCAGTGGGATGAACAAGTCATCACCGAGCCCCACACGCCGAAAGCGAGCAGGAACGAGGTCCACCCCCACCCCCCCCCCTTGAGAACGTGTGCGTACCTAAAATCTTTCCAAGTTTCCTCGGCCAAGGAGGTGGATAAACCATGGGGCGGCTTTGCGGCACTCATATTGTTGGCATTGCTGCGAGATATATACATAACATATATATATATATATATTGTTATGCATATACATTTAAGTATAAATATTAAAGAGTTTAAAATAGTTTAAAAATAGACATTAAATAAAGACATGGCTAAATAAAAACAGTAGATACATGTATAAACAAAAATATACATATAGATACCGATATAAATCGAAATAGAGTTATTAAATATTAAGTAAGTAAGCCTTAAATCAAAACATAGCTGAATAATCACATCATAAACAACTAGAATTATACATATACACACACACACATATATTCTCTTTATGCACATATATACGTGGACCGGGGCTGGGTCTCCCGGGAAGTGTTGTAAAAGCCATCTGCGTTGGGCTTTTTGCTTGTGAGTTTCATGGTGTGGCTGGGTTTAGGGTTTTAGGGTTTAGGGTTTAGGGTTTAGGGTTTAGGGTGCTGTTGCTTGCGCCAGTGTACATGCCGGCCTTGTTTGCAGCGTTGCTTGCTCGATCTTGCTCGTCTAGACGAGATGAAGCCTCCGCGCATGCTCACATGCACGCACCCACTCGTGCCCGTGCACATGTTCACCCCTCACCCACCCACCTACCCACCCACCCACCCACGCACGCGCACGCGCACGCGCACGCTCACACTCACACTCACAGTCACACACTCTCACACACCTCACACATACGCTCAGACTCTCACACTCTCACACACGCACACACTCTCACACACACACACACTCTCACACACTCTCACCCGTGAAGGCATCGTAATTAAAATCATTCACGCGTCTGCCCTTCAGAGTGTCTGCATGCCAATCTGCCCTGTCTAGTCCGACAGCCCACCCGGACAAACCTTCAGCCATCTAGTCTAGCCCTAAACCCTAAACCCTAAACCCTAAACCCTAAACCCGAAACAACCCCAACGTGCGATGCCAAGGGCAATATCTGGAGGGGGAGCCAGCGGCCATGAGGGGCTATCCAGGTGCAGCGCCTGCGCACACAAGCTTCCCAGGGAGTCCAAGGACATGAGCTGCGTGCCATCCATCACGAGACTCATAGGGTTCAGGGTTCAGGGTTCAGGGTTTAGGGTTGAGGGTTTAGGGTTGAGGGTTTAGGGTTTAGGGTTTAGGGTCTAGGGTTTAGGGTTTAGGGTTTAGGGTTTAGGGTTTAGGGTTTAGGGCGCCAGTGGACCCATCCCCTTGACCAACTGAACCCAGTTCAGGCCTCTCAGGGCACGGAACTGGAGCTCCATGGGCTTGCGGCCCCTGGCCGGCTGAAACCGACACGAAGTCAAATCTGTGCATCAACTACTTGTAGGGCTTGTGAGTTGGGCAGCTAGGCCAAGACGGTTTAGGGTTTAGGGTTTAGGGTTTAGGGTTTAGGGTGGTTCAGGGAGGCCATGATGGACTTCTTCATCACACACTGGTGCGAAGCATCGCGAAGCATTGCGAAGCATTGCGAAGCAGCGCGCATGCTGAGATGCAACTTTGGAGGCTTTCCCCTCCGAGGTTGTTGCAGCGCTGCAACAGAAGCATGCCAAGTTTCCTGAGCGGCAGAAGTCCTGAGTTTGTGATTTCTGGCGTCACTCTTCCTTGCCACAGCTCCCCTAAGTCACTGCTGCCAGTGCTACAACATGCCAAGATCTTGCCTTCGCATGGGCCAGCGGAAGAAATCTCTTGCCCTAAACCCTAAACCCTAAGCCCTAAATCCTAAACCCTAAACCCTGAACCCTAAACCCTAAACCCTAAACCCTACACCCTAAACCCTAAACCCGTGGATGTGCATCGTGGCAGGGGCCGCCCCCTGGGAGCCCGAGCCCACAGCGCGACCGCAGCAGGCCCACAGAACAAGTCTCAGACTTTTCTCCACATTTTTGGGGTCGGAATAATTGTTACTAATATTCTTCCCTTAGGGTCCCTTTATGGTTATGCTGGAATAACCACCCCCCCCCCCCAAACCCTATTCTAATCATTCAGGCCCCTATATTGCGTTTCATCCTGTGTTTTTGTTCCATGTGTTTCTTCGTTCTTCAAGTCTTAGATCAGAGAGGAGTCCAAGGAGGCTTATGCCGGTGTCAGGCTGTTGCAATCAGACGATCGGTCAAGCTGTTCTCTGAAGCCTCCAGTGAGAGTTGCCTGCGAGGTTCCTTGGTGGAGCTTCCTGCCTGCTAACGTCTACGTGAGCCCCCTAAACCCTAAACCCTAAACCCTAAACCCTAAACCCTAAACCCTAAACCCTAAACCCTAAACCCTAAACCCTAAACCCTAAACCCTAAACCCTAAACCCTGGCGGAAGGTGGCTGCCAGTTCTTTTCAGATGCCTGTTCCGGAGATCACCATCCCTGACAAGGCTTCAGGGTTTAGGGTTTAGGGTTTAGGGTGTAGGGTTTAGGGCAAGGCTTCAGGGATACGGGAATTGCACTGAAGAATCTGCTTTGGGAGCGAGGCGCTTCGTTTTGTTTCGGCTAAATCTGCCGTGTGCATGCAGCTTCTGCTGGCTGAGCTTGTGAACACTTGCCTGAGTGTCGGCATGGTGCCAACATGTGCCAACCTTCACAATCTGAAGGGGCCTGGCCAAAGGTCAGGTTCATCCCTAAACCCTAAAGCCTAAAGCCTAAAGCCTAAACCCTAAACCCTAAACCCTAAACCCTAAACCCTAAACCCTAAACCCTAAACCCTAAACCCTAACCCCTAAACCCTAAACCCTAAACCCTAAACCCTTAGACCGCCTCACCAAGCGCAGCTCTGGCGCGCTGCCGGCAGGTTCCGCCGATTGCGGGTTTTTCCTCTCTTTCGCCGCCGCTTGGTGAGCAACGGTGCTGTTAACAGTTGCCTTCCAGGATGGGCTAGTATACCCTATATATCATCCCTTTAAAGGCCCTTTATTATACCCTATATATCATCCCTTTAAAGTCCCTTTATTTTGCCCTATATATATATATATATGATCCCGTAAACGGCCCTATTTATTATACCATATATATATATATATAATTCCTTAAAAGGCCCTTTATAGGGTTCATTATGAGGATTTTAAGGCCGAATAGCCGGTCCTGGTTCACACTGGGTCGCGATGCAGGGGGCATTCGGGTAGCAAGGCAGGGATGAGCTTGGGCTCTTTTGGGGCATTTTCGGGTTTAGGGTTTAGGGTTTAGGGTTTAGGGTTTAGGGTAGGGTTTAGAGCAAGGCCCCCTTGGGTCCCTCGAGCTGTGTGGGAGTCAAGCCCTTCATCCAAACCTGCCTCCCAAACCGTTGAGGCCCATGGCCAACATGGCCAACGTGGCCAACGTGGCCAACATGGCCAACATGGCCAACAGGGTACCTGCGCAATCGCCTTTGGCATCGGGTCCCGGCACAGACACCGCACGCCTCATGGCCCTGGACGCGGAGGTCGGGGGAGCTCAGCCTCACAAGCGCACGAAAGATGGGGGTGGATGCTCTCTTACTTTCAAAGAGGCCCCCCTAGGCCCCTTAAGTTGCCATCGCGAGCATGAGAGGAGAAGGCGCTTATGCAGGAGGTCTTGTCTCTGGAGCAGAGCCAGGGCCCTAGATGAGCCTCGCAAGTGCCTCGCTCAGAGTCCTTTTGTGAGCTTGTGAGCTTGCGAGCTGCTTGTGTTGTCAGGGGCCGCAGCCTTCGGACACAAGAAGGCAGACGAGCGTTGGTGTAAAGTACTGTAGCATCTTGTCGACTTAGCTTTCAATAGTTGGGGGTTTGCTTGTAGGGGGCCTTGCCCAAGAAGTGCACGACATGCATGGCATCGACCTGGGTGCGTGTAGGGGGGTAGTGCCTGTAGGTGCTCAGAGATGTCTCTCACAGAGCATACTTCAATAATCGTTACCTGAAGGTTCCGAGGGTGCGCATCCCGGAGGATGCGTTTTGGGGCCTTGATTTGCCACCACAGAATTCATATGAGCCAGGGTTTATATGACTGTTTCTGGTGAGTGTATATAAGGTTCCTGTCTAATATTGGTGAGTGTATGGAATTGGTGTCCTATGGGGGATACAAGGAATCTAAGCATTCCTGACGAGTTTGGGAATTTTCAATGTCCATTGTGGAGGAATGAAGCAGTCAGATTTCTGCACACAGCCTGCTAATTTCACACACACATCCCCTGGTCCAAGGTCCCAGAAATTCGCAAAACAAGCCACCATGGTGTGCACACGCTGGAAGGTGCCGCAGTCACCTAGAGAATCGCCACCCGCACGCAGCCCTGGCAGCCGAAGGTGCCATGGTTACGGCTTTGGGGCTGCTTTTGGGGCGTTTTGCATGCAACAATAAAGTTTCTGAAAAGCCGTTCGACGGAGCTTAAGTTCCACAAGTCAAAACTCCTCCAATCTCTCCGGTCCATCAGACTCCCCCCCCCCCCCCCGGGTCCAGGCGCCAGCTGCGACCACCGCAAAGCAGGGAGGAGAGCGCTGAGGCTGTGGAGAGCAGTGGAGTCTCCTATTTCGGAGGGCTGATTCCCAGGGGGGGTTATTTAAGGCATCTGTACCGATGGCAGGTTAGTTCGAGGGACTCATGACCCATGAGGGGATGTGTTCAGCCAGAAAGCTGAGGAATCTTGAACCCTGGCTCTGTATGAGGCTTTTAACTTTAGGAGCGCTCCACACTCCTGTCACGTGCTGCGCTTCGTCGTGTGCTTCAGGAAGAGGCGGAGGTCATCGACCCCACACCTCCTCGACCTGCGCCGAAGGCTCTCCCAGAAATGGGGGTTTACGAACATAGGGGGCCCAAGAAGGTAGCCCTATTTTCGGAAACCCCCAAAATGAGTGTTGGGACATCTCAGCAGTAAGTTGGAGTAGTTCTTGCCCTCCTGTTACGACTGCGCAGGGTGCAGCCGACACAGTTAAGCCGTCGAACGAAGAGAATCAGGATTCACAGCTCACACGGCCTTGGAGCCGCAGAAGATGCCAATAGCAGACTCAGAGCAGACCCAGCGCATGCAACAAACCCGGAGTTGAAGAACCAGTTCCTGGCTATATCCCCCTTGGGAATTATTTTCTGTTTTGTTTATATAAAGCCCAAGAGGATATTAAAAATACCATTTCTATTAAGGTTCTAGGGGAGTATAGCCTGGCTCTTCCACCCCAAATGAAAGCAGAGGATTGCATGTCAAGACATCACGCCCCATGAACAGACAGCGCCATCTTGAGGAATGCAGATGTGGGGGGTTTCCGAACATAAGGGACCCTAACCCTAAACCCTAAACCCTAAACCCTAAACCCTAAACCCTAAACCCTAAACCCTAAACCCTAAACCCTAAACCCTAACCCCAAGAAGGTAACCCAGAGATGCTGAGGTGCAAGAAAAGCTTGGTCTTTTGTCTCCAAGCATTGTCCAAGCTAGGCCTTTTTTTTTTTTTCGAGGCGGCCCTCCAAGGAACTATAGGGGGTTTTGGGGTTCAGGGTTTAGGGTTTAGGGTTTAGGGTTTAGGGTTTAGGGCTTGGGGTTTGGGGTTTAAAGGTTTGGTGGTGCAATGTGTGTCTCTCGGCTCTGGCCTCCGATCACACCTCGCAGATGTCTGTGATGTTATTCGAGCTGAAACTTCACGATCTTTGTAGTAACAGTCCTAATTTTAGTATTCATAATCGTTATTCCAGTAGGAATAAGAATAATAACACTAAGAATAACAACAAAGGTAACAAGAAGCACAAAATAAATAAGTAGCAAGGCAGAAGTTTGTCGGCTTCAAGTTGACGCGTCAGGGCGTTGCGCCTCCCCGAGCGGTCGATGGACGTCAGCCCAAGGCTTGGCGCCGCACGGGGAAGCTCAGAGCCCTGACATGGAACCCTAAACCCTAAACCCTAAACCCTAAACCCTAAACCCTAAAGGGTCTAGACCCTAGACCCTAGACCCTAGACCCTAGACCCTAGATTCTAGACGTGAAGCCCTAAACCCTAGACCCTAAACCCTAAACCTGGACCCAAACGAGCCCAACCCTTTGATCACGTGAATGAGGGTGAAGGCGCGTGAGGTGAACGGAGGAACCCCACAAAACTCATCAAAATGCAGGTTCCGCCACGACCGCCGCGACCTGGCCCGAGGTGACCCTGGCGTAGGGCAACGGGGAGCTTTCAGGGCGGTAGTAGACTTTTTAGGGTTTAGGGTTTAGGGTTTAGGGTTTAGGGCTTGTCCAGCAGTTAAACAAACCTGTGCAATGCCGGGTCTAGACAGTCGACTGAGCCACTTAGGCTTGGGATGTCAAGGCTTTCCAGGACAGACGTAGGTCTAGCATTTCTGGATTTCGGTGAAGGGCATGGAGGTATTCCCACATGTTGCAGCGAGCTGCTTTCTTGTCGGCTCCAGAGAGAGATGTTGGCTTGCTGCAGGTTTTGTGTTCTGTGTTCCTGGCAGGTCACCGTGAGCATCCGCGTAATGTACAGAGGGCATCCACTCCTGCATTGGGGAAAAAAGAAGCCGTTCTTGTTGATTTACCGGTTTAGGGTTAGGGTTTAGGGTTTAGGGTTTTGGATTCAGGGTTCAGGGTTTTGGGTTTAGGGCTTAGGGTTTAGCTGTTCGAGATCCATTCGATGCAGCCGCTCAAGCGAGTCTCCGTTCGAACTGCTGAAGTCTCCTTGGGGCCTCCCACGGGCGTCTTGATGTTGGAGCTTTCTGCGGTTTAGGGTTTAGGGTTTAGGGTTTAGGGCTTAGCCTTGCAAGAATACTCAAAACATGAACAACGTGAATGCAGGGCTGCTTGCAAAATGATGTAATTAGAGCGCGTCTGCAACGTAATACTGACAAGTAAGCTGCAAAGATTAATGCGGGCTAGCTATACGAACACAGTCATGGCCCGGTGAAAGACTCTGAAAGAATACTCCTTTTGGAAGTATATTTTGTTATTACTGTTACTAATATTTTATTATTGTTATTGTTATTGTATTATTTCTATGATGATGATGAATATTATCATTATTTATTATGATTATTGTTAACAGTTAACACACTCGTTTCGTGCACGCACGTAGAATGTATACTCGCAATGCACTCTGTGCAGGTTTCGGAACGCTGTGCATACCGCAGCCAAGCTAGGCAGGTCCTCGGGACGCCTGAGTGAAGTTCGGCGTACAAGCGCAATAAGTCTGCAGAAGCCCTGGTCACATGTTCACCAAGGTACCACATTTGACCTCAATGTTACTTTTCCAAATTGGCAGGCATCCCCGAAACCCAGCATAGTAGAGTCGCAGGCGTTATTTGAAGTAAAGCCCGTTAGTACTGTTGGAGCTTAGTAGACACCTTAGTAGCAGGACCCTTGCCCCGTGCGTGTGCCCCACATTGACCATCTCGCTGTCGCTCGCTCGAGCGCCGAATTCCGGTGCCATGGCCGATGCAGATGGAACTGCCACGAACGTCGAGATCTTACAAGAGAGACAAAAAGGGACACGCGAGAGAGAGAGAGAGAGAGAGTGAGAGAGCGAGAAAGATTCGCGGGGCGCTGCGTAGCGACTCATCGACCTGGCATGTGCACTTAACCTCTGGTGCGGTAGACATGCCGCAAACTGGTAGCGTTCATACGTGCCCCATAGGAGCCCCTGAATGCTGTGTCAACTACATTCCAGCTATGCTCTAGGCATTGATGCTTTTCGAGTCCGGCGACGTGAGGATCTGAGTTTCTTTCAGGGCACGAATTACGGCGCAGTCCAAAGAAACATAAGGAGGAACCTCTAGTAGGGACCCTGAACCTTGCTTGCCCTATACCCCCCCCTAATATATACCTTATATAGTCCATACATACCTAAGTAGCCCCGAAATAACCCTTAAATATCCCCTCTAAGCTCCCTTTAAGGGTCCCTCCTTCAGTCCCTTGACAGTCGCGTTGAGTCGCATTGTCCCAGATGGAGTTCATCACACGCACCTGAGCGCATGTCAAAGGCAAAGCCGGTCCTAAACCCTAAACCCTAAACCCTAAACCCTAAACCCTGAACCCTGAACCCTGAACCCTAAACCACCTCCTTGCTGCACCTGGGACTTCCAGAGTAGGTCGGAACTTCGAGCTTGCAGCGAAACACCCGAAGCTCTGCCCTGGCACACCCCAACTTCAGCCCTATATATTCATATTTTTAAATGTCTATTTATATGTATACTATATAAATAAATATATATATATGAAGTGTGTGTATATATGTATATATATATATATATATTTGTTTGTTTTATTTAATGGTGGGGATATCCGCAGCTGGTGAGTCTGGTGAGGTTGATGAAGACGCGCAGGCGGCCCCTCAGAACTGCGGTGTCAGGGTCTTTGTTTCGGCTGGGTGTGCTGCAGGGGCAGTCGAGGGTGTAGGGTTTATAGGGTTCAGGGTTTTAGAGTGTTAGGGTTTTAGGGGTTTTAGGGTTTTAGGGTTTTGGGGTTTTGGGGTTTTAGGGTTTTAGGGTTTTAGGGTTTTAGGGTTTTAGGGTTTTAGGGTTTTAGGGTTTAGGGTTTTAGGGTTTTAGGGTTTTAGGGTTTTAGGGTTTTAGGGTTTTAGGGTTTTAGGGTTTTAGGGTTTAGGGCAGTCGGTGCGGTACAGAGTAGAACATCATCTAATTTTTTTCCTTGCCCTTAATCCCCTATGTAATCCTTATAAAAACCGTAAGAATGGAATTTTTTATAAGGCGCCCCACATTTACCCCCCGTAGAGGTAGAGGATCATACAGGCCCCAGGATGAAGGAGCACCCACTCGGGATCATGATCCTTGGACTCAAGTCCGAACTCCGAACTTCGGGCGGATGGCCCAAGAATGAACCTAGCAAGCCTCCCGACATGTTACCCTTCAAGGGTTTAGGGTTTAGGGTTTAGGGTTTAGGGAGTATGTAGGGCACCTACTTCTCCCATTTCCTGGGCTCTTGCTGCTAGAAGTGTGGCCTTCTTAAGTGGAAGCCAGGCGGAGGAATCGACGAGAGATGTGGATGAGCTGCAGGCTGGGTTTAGGGTTTCGGGTTTCGGGTTTAGGGTTTAGGGTTTAGGGTTTAGGGTTTTAGGGTTTAGGGTTTAGGGTTTAGGGTTTAGGGTGTAGGGTTTAGGGTTTAGGGTTTAGCCCCCCCCCCCCCCCCCCCTGTCCCCACATGTCCCCATTCTGCCACCCTGCACCCTCAACCATAAACCTAACCTGGGATGGGAAGCCTATGGATGCCCAGACCTGGCCCCGCAACAGGCACCAGTTCTGCATATGGCCTGTGCTATGTGCAACTTGTCCGCATGGTGTAAGAGCCAGGATTCAGGACTTAGGGCTATTTAGGGTTAGGGTGGTTTTGGGTTTAGGGTTCTTAAGGGTTATTTAGGGTTCAGGGTGGTTTTGGGTTTAGGGTTTAAAGTTTCGGGCTTAGGGAGGGGAACGTATTCATGGTGCAGGGTTTTTCCATGTCTGCCGAGGGGCCCGACGACAGAAGCCTTGCTTTTGGCTTTGCAGCTTGCCACGACACGAGATCCGAAACAGGGCTTTTCATCTCTTGACGAACCCTGTGTGTAGCCCGCCCCCATCTACTCACGATGACAAAAGCCCTGTTCTCGGGAAGCCAAAAAACAGGCTTTGGCCTTCCTAACAGTTAGCTCCATACATCAAGCCCAGCTTTCAGGCACGAGATTTCATACAATTGCAATGCTGTATCTTGAAAACTCGGACTGCGGGACTGGGTTTCCTCGAAATTTCACCGACAGCCCTTGCATCCTAAGACAGGCCTCTTCGCGACGGTGCTGTGCATCATGACCATCGCTAGCGTGGGGCTTCTGGCACGGGAGCTCAGCATAGGGGGAGAGCAGTACAAGGTGAACTGCAGGGACAAAAAGGCAGAAACATTGGGTCATTCTGCGGATTGCACCATCTTGCACCACTACGTCAACAATGCAGTCAGTTTGAGTTTACGTCACGGACCTCGGAACATGTCTCGAAAGGGTGCCGAAGAGAAGGTTTGAGACCGCCTCTGGTTCTCACTGGTGAAGCCCAAGTCATTCAGAACATTCCATGTCGCCATGTCGGGGGAGCTCGCGGATAGACTGCAAGTTCTCCCATGAGCCCATGTGAAAGTCGATCCATCTCACCGTGAGACCCGTGAGACGAGTGAGAGCGAGAACGAGAGCGAGAGCGAGACTTGAACTACTGGGAGCCGTATAAGCTCGATACAAGGGTGTACCCCAATGTGTACCCAAGACGCTGACCGCCGGAGAGGCACCGGCAGCTGCCTCAAATGGAGCGCTTGTAGCTGAATCGAGGCCTACCTTGCCTATGAGTACACGCAGTACAGCTCGGCCTGCCCGGCTTGTGAGCCACGGGGTGAGGGTGGTGCATGTTGGTGTTCTCGAGTCAGGAACCAAACCTCTTTCGCAGGTTAGGAGCGTTCGTGACTTCCTTCTGCTGCGAAGCAGCTGCTGTGGCCTGCACCACTTGCAGTCGTCCGTGCCTATGTCATGGGAATCTAGCGGGATCGATCACGATGCATCTTGCTGAGCAACGAACCACGACCTCTACGACGCTCAGGATCTTGTGACACTCCCTCAATGGCAAATCTCAGAAATCAGTATCCTACACTGTTAACGTATCAACCCCCTGGAAATCCTGCGGAGGGCATGTTACCGCACAGTGTCAAGCTTCCGAGAGCAACCAGGACTACTGCGAAGTACCCTTGCAGCTCTGGGTGCAGGCCCCTCAAACTGAGAGGATGCTTACATACGGGCAATTACAATAGTAGGATGTTCCCCCTTATACCAACAGGCCTTCAAAGGGATTATTGTAGGAGGTACTATACCCCCAATTAAGGACGCGTCGCCCCGGCAGCCGGGCCAGCCCACGTACCAAGGCCCAAGAAATTCGAAAAACCTTTCGCAGGTCTGGAAGGTTTTCGGGGATGTGTCAGGGAGGGTTCCAGGGGGGTTTTCTCAGGAGGGGGGTCAGCAGCCAACCCATCCTCCAAGCGATCTGGGAAGTCCCACGAGGGGGGGAGCGCGTCACGAAAAACAGTGTGGGGAAGGGGGGAAGGAGACCGGATGCTGGTCTGCTTGTTCTCGACGCCTCTCGGCTGGAAGCCGAGGCGAATTTCCCACAATAGAAGGCGACAAAGTGAGAAGCCAGGAGCGAGTTTTCGGAATCAGGCTTTGATTCAGGCTTTGATTCTCAGGGGTATGATTACGAATCTAGGGCCCAATAGGGCGCAGGACGAGAGTTAACTTGGTGGGCAGCGGGCTTCAAAGCTACTGGCCTCAGGGTCCTCCGGCAGAAGGATGGCACAACGTAGCCCTCTCCCGGACACGGCTCCAATCTCCGACGCCCCTACAACTAGACAGCACTACATCTGAGAGGTGGTGTTCTTCACGGCCCTGTTCAACATCGTTTGTAACCAGCAAAACAGGCAAGGTCCGGGCGTTGGGATGTGGCGTTCAGTTTTCAGGAAGGCTTTTACCAAGATCAAATCGCAGTATTTTCGTGCCATCATACACAGTCGAAGCGTCTTTTCACTGATAAGGCCCCTTTGTCTGTATTGCTTGGTTGCCCTGAGTGGGTTAAGCAGCGCTTCTGGAAGAGGGTGTCCTTGACAAGGCTGAGGCTTCCGCTCTCAGTAGGCAAAGCCAGGGGTCCCCGCCGAGGGCTTCAGGGCCTGCCCTTTTTCAGTTTTGTGAATTCCTGGTCCGTAACTGAGAGCCCTTTCTACATCCGCTACATCTGAACCCTAAACCCTAAACCCTAAACCCTAAACCCTAAACCCCAAACCCCAAACCCTAAACCCTAAACCCTAAACCCTAAACCCTAAACCCTAAACTCCAGCTACAGCTGAATGGGCCTTCACTGCGGCTGCATTTGGTAACTCGTTCGTAGGGCACCGATGTATATGGCTCCAGGTTCACACGACCTCTGCTCCGATGTAAGAGAACCCCAAACCCCAAACCCTAAACCCCAAACCCTAAACCCTAAACCCTAGAGACCCTAAATCCTAAACCCTAGAGACCCTAAACCCTAAACCCTAAACCCTAAACCCTAAACCCTAAACCCTAAACCCTAGAGAGACGCGCATCCAGCCCCGTGATGCGAGGCACGGGAGCTTGGGTGCTCGGATCTTCTGCGGCTGGTCTTTCGACCCAGAGAACCCCGAGCGAATGCCTGCCAGGCTCCACGCACAAGGGAATACAAAGAGTGTAGGGTTTAGGGTTTAGGGTTTAGGGATTAAGGTGTAGGGAGTGCCACAGAATAATAATACAGGGGTCGGAACAACTACTATTCATATTCCCTTATGGTCCCTTTATCAGCATACTATAAGAACCCCCCCCCTCAAAAAGAAAAGGCCTATTCGAATTATTCAGGCTCCTAAATTAGGGGGACCAAGGCAGAGTCTCTCTTTCTTTTAGTTGTTTTTTTGTTTCTCCTTTTTTTTGGCTTTTCCGGAGTTGAACAAGCTTGACCGCTTGATACCTGGCTCTCTCTGCAAGCCGGCGTGTGATGTGCTTCACGTGAAGATGACGGATCATCTGGCATCTGGAGCTGGCACCTGTAGGACTCCATGAAGAAACAAGAAACCCCAAACCCAAAATCCTAAACCCTAAACCCTAAACCCTCAACCACCATCCGCTGCCAGGGTGCAACTCTACAACATGATTGTGCCCATCTTCACCGCCATCTGGCGGCTTGGCAGCACCGTGTCCTGCGGCTTCGGGTCGTGCACCTCAGGGCTTCCTGCCTGCACCCTGTCACCCCGAAAGTTTGGGGTTTAGGGTTTAGGGTTTGGGGTTGGTTTGGGGTTTGGGGTTTGGGGTTTGGGGTTTAGGGTTTAGGGTTTGGGGTGGAACAGGGAGCTTAAGGGGGGGCGTATTTTGGCGTTCTGGAGGAGCCCTGCTGTATCGTTTGCCTTGATGAGCAAACAGCAACACCTTGTTGTCTGCTTCGACAAGGCAGGGTTTAGGGTTTAGGGTTCTGTTTGGTCCCTCGTGTGCTTGTTGGTGAAGCTTCGGGTGCTCGTGGGCTTGTTGTCAAGTGAAGCCTGGGTAGGATGGTGGGAGCTGAAGGGTTTAAGGGGGTTTGAGGAAAGCACCCTTTTCACGTTTTCTTTTTGTTGCCTTCTCTATGCGAGACCGACCGACAGGCTTGCCCGCCCCCTAAGCCGAACTCCCCATCCAGTTGCCAAGACACCGAGGAATATGGTTGGTCTCTACTGGGCCTGCGCCCAAGATTCTTGGGGCATGAGAGAAGGTTTCTTGTTTCTTGAACTTTTGGCGCAGTGGCTGGTGGGCTTTAAGCAGATGCATGGCTTTTCGGTGCCGGTCTTGAGATGGCTGTCTTCGGCTTAGTTCTGACTTGGACTTGCGCCTAGATGCAGAGCAATCTACCTTTGCCAAGCTGCTCTCACTTTATGCCAAGGCCTTCAAGGCTTCTCTTGAATTCTAACACGCAGACACCTCAACGTGATGTCAACACGAACCCTCATCAGCCCCTACTGTCCTAGTCTCACGCCGTCCCAGGTCGGGCGCGCTCGGCGTCACATGCATGAGCATGATGAGCCGAGCGCAGGCATGGCGCTCAGCTCTGGCGGGTGTAGAGCTTCACCGGGTTGATGATACTATTCATGTGTAGTTGGCTGGGGGCCGCTTGGTGGTTGAAGATTTCAGATGTTTTGGCGGTGAGGTGGAGCGCTGCTTTCAAGATAAAAAAAAACCGCCTGATGTAGAACTTATGAAAAATTAGTAAAGCACATTGGACTTTTTTTTTTTTAATATATTGTTCTTGGTTCAGCTTTGAGAAGGCTTCTGAATCATCTGGGGCTTTTTGGCTTGCTGACAAACCAAGGGCAACTCGCAGCTTGGACGTCTTGAGACGTGTAGGGGTTATGGTTTATGGTTTAGGGTTTATGGTTTAGGGTTTATGGTTTATGGTTTATGGTTTAGGGTTTAGGGTTTATGGTTTAGGGTTTATGGTTTAGGGTTTAGGGTTTATGGTTTAGGGTTTATGGTTTATGGTTTATGGTTTATGGTTGTGGTTTATGGTTTAGGGTTTATGGTTTAGGGTTTATGGTTTATGGTTTAGGGTTTATGGTTTAGGGTTTATGGTTTATGGTTTATGGTTTATGGTTATGGTTTATGGTTTAGGGTTTATGGTTTAGGGTTTATGGCATCTGATCAGGGACGCCGCATGGTCTAGGTTCAGCCATAGCCACTAGCCTTCTGTAACTTCGCCCCTATCTGGTTCCGTATTATGACCTGTCATAGACTCTGTTCTGCCTGCTCTTGGCAAGGCCCCGACGCTGCATTTTGAAATTTGGATTGACAACGACCCTCACATAAGGTGCAACGAGCAGAAAGAACATGTCAAAAGTGAGTTACGAGTTGTCCCCAAACCCCAAACCCCAAACCCCAAACCCCAAACCCCAAACCCCAAACCCCAAACCCCAAACCCCAAACCCCAACCCCAAACCCCAAACCCCAAACCCCAAACCCCAAACCCCAAACCCCAAACCCCAAACCCCAAACCCCAAACCCCAAACCCCAAACCCCAAACCCCAAACCCCAAACCCCAAACCCCAAACCCCAAACCCCACACCCACCCCAAAATAGCACCAGCCTGAAATCCGCAGGGAAAAACAGCACGCTTCCGGCTGTGGACGCGGACGCCAGCGACTTGCCGCGGTGTAAGGAGGCACAGCACGGCGCTGCGAAGCAGACTAGGATTTCGGTTTAGGGTTTGGGGTTTAGGGTTTAAGGTTTAGGGTTTAGGTTTTAGGGTCTAGGGTATTCTGAGGGGAGCTTGGTTTGAAGAAAAAAAGAACTGAGGATGATTGGCCAAGCTGAAAATAAATTGGGGGGGTTACGCAGATGTTAGACACGAACCATCGGGGCCCACCAGGCCAGGCCAGGATGTATTGACAGCCCCCTCTTAAGACAGAAGCTCCAGCACGAGGGTGCTGGCGCGACACGAGATCTACCGGTGGGTGTAACTAACCCTGAACCCTAAATCCTAGACCCTAAACCCGAAACCCTAAATTTCAGAAATCTCTCTAGCCAGACGGGAGGTCGCTTCTGGCCTTGTAGCTGCCATCCACGCCTATGACCGGAGCTCGGAGCGGCTTTTGGATGAAACTGCTTACCACCTTTTGCCGCCTTAGTTGGCTGTTGTACCTTTTACCTGTGCTCCTGTACTTGCGATCCGCAGCCGCAACTGTGAGCCGCTTGCCTCAAATTCCCAGCAAGGCTAGCTTCAATCTCCTCTACTCCTTCTTCATCCTCATCGGCGTGGCCGGCTTGTCCCAGCGCCTCAGTACCGGTTTACAGTTACAGGCAGGCAGAGAGAGAGGGAGAGAGAGAGAGAGAGAGCGAGCGAGCCAGCTTCGCGGAATCTTTTAAATGGAAAATATATCTGACTGAGTCTCTCTCCCTCTCTCTCTCTCTCAGCTCAAGAAGCCGAGGATCCTTTTCTGGCTGGCGAGGCGAGGCCTCATCCGGATGAGCCCCTCGGCTCCTGACTCGTAAACCGCTTGCAGACACACTTTACAAGTGTATACGTGCCTCAACTCTCAACCACTTGCGAGAGCTCTCAGCCACACTCTCCCGAACCTTGCATCTCTTCACTTCCTTCAGAGCTCCCAAGCTGAGATGATGCCGCCCCACCGGGTTCCTTGGAGCGGAATACGGAGGCGCGCTGGAGGGACCACAAGTGCAGAAATGGCGCGGAATGCTCGCGTGCAATTTTTGTGGAACAGATATTGGATGACATCCGATGGCCGATCGGAGATGTAATCGAGTCCCCCCAAGCTTACCTTGACCCAGTGCTGAGTTGCGCCCGAGGCACGGCCTCAAGCCGCCAACCAGGGCACAAGAACTGAAACCCTAAACCCTAAACCCCAAACCCGAAACCCCAAACCCTAAACTGGCCCTAAACCCTAAACCCTAAACCCTAAACCCTAAACCCTAAACCCCACTGGAAGCTTGCAGGTCGTGACCTTGGACGATCCCGCCTTTGTTGAGCAGACGCAGTGCTCGATCTGCCTGGAGGCGAGTGCCCTACCGACATGAAGGGCCCAGACACCCCTAGGGTTTAGGGTTTAGGGTTTAGGGTTTAGGGTTTAGGGTTCAGGCGTATGCTGTGCCCATGCATGCCCATGCACAGATGTAAATTCTCGTACGCTCCTGATGTTTGATATTATGGAGGGTTGCCAAAATCGTCTCCGAGGATTTGAGGACTTGAGGAAAGCCGGCACTGGAGAAAGACCGCAACCCTAAACCCTAAACCCTAAACCCTAAACCCTAAACCCTAAACCCTAAACCCTAAACCCTAAACCCTAAACCCTAAACCCTAAACCCTTAATAAAATGGGCAGCTCCGTGAGTCCAGCCTGTTTGCCAGGATTTCGCGGCGGGTGACGTGCTTGTGAAGACGACCCGCGCTGAGGGATTTCGAAAACTCTTTGGGGCTGAGTACAGAACGAGGTGCTTCCATAACGGCTCTGGGGAAATCTGCAGGCCCCAAGATCTGGATGGGAAGAGATTTCAAGGAGACTTCGAAACCTCCTCAAGCAGATGTTAGGGTTTACCGGATTCCACTGTGCTTCCTGGCCTCTGCCAAATTCGCGAAGGCGAGGATCAGCCAAGATCCTGTAGAGACTGTATGGAGGCAGCGATTTCCAGTGTGTATGGAGGCAGCGATTTCCAGTGTCACCCTGAAGTAGGCTGAAGTTAGCTCAAGTTAGCTCCTTCCAGGGAAGGGCCTTTTGTGGGTGGTGAGAAGCCCGGCCCAGGAAGCAGTGCGGCCATGTCTTTCACAAGGCGCCGGCCCGACAGGGTGGATTCGTGGATTAATGGGGGTTGACAGGCTTGATGGATTCAGAGTCCAAGGTTTCCAGGGGGGGGGGGGGGAATCATAAAATTCACCCTACACCCTAAACCCTAGCCCCTAAACCCTAAACCTAAACCTAAGCCATCACGACTTGTGAGCTGCTCACTATTGCACAGCGAAGAGGAGTGCTAGGGAGCGCCGATGGATGATTCCGGATGCGCTCTTGGATGGACTTGATTCCCGACCAGCGAGCTACTTGTACCAGTACCAAGTACCAAGAAACCAGCCAGGATGAAGAGCAGCAGGAGAATTGTGAAAGCACTGCGCATGGGCTGGCCCAGGATTGGTTGGAGAGATCCTTTCCGCAAAGTTTGAGGATGATCGCAGTTGCCCCACTTGCCGCCCCGAAGACGAGCTCGATGCAAGAGTCCAGCCGCTCTTGCCGCCGTCGCCTAGTGCGGACTCTTGCGACCCGAGCTTGCAAGCTCGGTTCAGCGCCTGCCGTCCGGCTGCCTGCTGAGTTCTCTTCAGCAGATGTCACAAACCACCCGAGAGGAAGTCAAGAAAAGCCTCCCGAAGTTCAGCCCCCAGCCCCCAACCCGTCTCACGAGCCTAGGCCCCGAGAGGCTTTGTGCCCTAACCCTCCATTTGAAACAGAGCAACTCTTCAAGTTCTGCTGACTCCTGAAGTATCCAAAGTCGCTACCGGCATCCAACATCCACGAACCTGCTGCCCAGGAAAACCGTACCTCAGTCGATCACGAAAGCCCTCCCCCGGGACCCTAAGACCAAATGAGCCCGAAACTCGCCAGGAGCACCTCGCCAACTGGCTGGGCGTCCACAGGCCCCCCCCCAAAGCCCGCTGCACCCTAGACAGCCCTTCAATCCAAGAGCCGCTGCAAAAGCTGCAAAAGCCGCTAAGTCGGAGTTCCGAAGGTTCCGACAAAATCACGGGGACACCTCGTTCGGGTTGGAGGTAGCGGCCGCATCATCGGGACGCACAACTGTACGCACATATTCCAGAACAATAAAGATAGGCACATGAAACTGAAGTCCGAAAGCACATAAGCCACATTGCCTGTATAGATTTGGCCTGCGTAAGGAAGCGTTTTCAGCCGGCTTCTTCAGGTCCTTGATGCTTTTTGACTTTGAGAGATTGCACAAACATCTCTTCATGGCACATCAAAGCAAAACCGAAGCAAGACCAGGGCCTTACGAATTGGGGCCTGAAGCCTTAAATTCCAGAGCCCGTCCTCTTGCATTGCAAGTCAATCTCTTGATAAGCGTTGAATCGGAGGACCTGCCCCCTTTGCCGGACAGATTTAGGCGCGGAGCTCGCTGATGTGTGTGGTAGGGCTCAGTGCTCTTCGTGGTATGGGCTCCATTGCGGGCTTCAACTTGAGTGAGTGAGAGAGTTGTACGCAGCAAGTCTAAAGCTTAGGGCACATTGTTTCGGCTCTCGGTATTGAAGGATACTGCAATCCCTACAAGCCGTTCAGCCCCCAGCGATGGCGGCCCTAACCAGGTCGTATAACGGCGGAGGGAATTCTGGGAATGTAGACTCCGGTAGGTTCACAGGTTGGTCACCGGTGCAGCATCCATCGCAACAGCAGTCTGGTGGCACAGACGGGGCTCGTCATTGCAACTTCTGGCGGCGGGATGGCAGCTGTAAGCATGGAGACTGTTGCAAGTTTCTGCACTCCGAGTCACTCAACGTCACAGGCATGGAGACCAGGGCATGTTCATTCTGGCGCAATGGTACTTGCAAGTTTGGCAGGAGCTGCAGGTACTTGCATACAGATGTGAAGAAAGCTCCCTGCAAATCTTGGGAGAGTAGAAGCGTCTGCAGAAATGGAGAGGAATGTCGGTTTGAGCATGGAGAGCTGCCCAACTGTGCGCAGTTTTTGGCGGGGAAGGGGTGTCGCAAAGGTTGCAATTTCAAGCATCCAGCGCCAAACGGAGAGGTGCCACTGTGTGGAAAATTGGTGGCCGGTTTTCAGTGCAGCGAAGGCTGCAAGCTCAAGCACCCAACTCCGAGGCTGATCATGCTGCACGTGCGCGGCATATCCGGGGTGGAGCTTCTGCGTGACTTCAAGATCTCGGAGTTTGAGAGGCTGGCCACAATGTATAACCTCATCGCGGAGAAACTGCCGGGTGAAAAGCAGTGCTTGGAACTCCTTCATGGAACTGAACGCCTGCACTGGCTTGACACAGCGTGCACGGCAAGCCTATCTGACGGAGACGACCTTACCGCAGTTGTTGGCTTCTTCTGCATCGAGTGTGGAGGCAACCACGAGGTCCCAGAACCCACCTGCTATCACCAGGGAATTTCGCAGAACACGCCCGGGCGGCGTGGTGGGTGGGTTCCCCCATATGATGGCATGTCTGGCAGCTGGAATTGTTGTGGGTGCGACGATGAATCCAACAAGTTGTGTTCCAATCACTACAGCAGACTTTGCTCATGCAGAACTGATAATGCATGACTGCAGGCCTGTCAAAGAAGCGTCTGCCTGCCAACAGCTGGGTCTTCATGATCTGCTTCCTCCTAGAACTCTAAAGCTTTTTGTAGGGTTTAGGCGGTGTATCAGTGCAGCTTTTCTCTAGATTTACGAGCGCACTGCGTTCGCGTAGCTTAGTAAACACCTCACCCGGAGTATTGCTTCTCGACGGTGCCAGGGTCGAGTTTTAGGTCGAGCTTCGCTGCAAGACCTTGAATCAGTGGAAAACCCTACTGCCAGTACCCAAGCATGCCCCCCTACCCCATTGAGGGTAGTTCTCTACCCTTCTTGGGTCCTCATGACAAGGGTATAATAAGCTGAATGAAAAATTATATATATATATATATACACATATCCATACATATATATATATGTATATGTATATATAGAGGACCCAACAAGGGACCTTAATTCAGAAAACTACCCACGACAGGAATTCAGGGGCCGGCTCGGCCGGCCCCATCGGACCCCTGAGATCTGCGAGACGACGCACAGCGCCGAGACCGCAAACTGCAGGGCTTTCGACGGCCCTTTCGAGTTGTAATTACCGGTCTGGAGGTTTAGGGTTTAGGGGTTTTAGGGGTTTTTGGGGTTTTTGGGGTTTTTTGGGGGGTATTTTAGGGTTTTAGGGTATTTCAGGGTTTAGGGTGGTTAAGTTCATTTGGCTGGATGACCTGCAGGCACATGGGATTCACACCGCTTTTGTCTTGCCAAGCCTGTAGACGAGCATGCGCATGCTACCTCTCAGATTTCGTTGCCCCCCGGTGACCCTACTGCTCTTGCAGAAGCATGGCATGTCCCCGACACCATCGCCAAGAGATGCTGTTAGAGCTGGGGGGCCCATGAGAGGAAGCAACTCTATTCCCGAGCCAGAGAGAATCCGCCTCCGAATTCAGGAAATGAGGGGGGGGGACATTTGGGTTGCACGTTACTGTACCCCCCTCCCCATCCCCCCCTTAAGTGGAAGCCATGTGTAGACTGGCCACGGTCTCCAAACTTCCAGCGTCCATGTCAACGCAGACCCCCCTAAACCCTACGTAAACCCTAAAAAAACCCTATAAACCCTGTAAACCCTATAAACCCTTAACCCCACTCGCCTCCGCAACTGAGGCCAAAGGCCAGCTGCCATGGTTTGGCGGACCTGAGTGGTGTGTGTACTTTGAACCCTAAACCCTAAACCCTAAACACTGATAAAGAGCTCTGCCGGCACACTTAAACCCCGCACCCTCTGTTCCCCAAAAGCCCCCCCAAGACAATTTGTCCCTAAGCCCTAAACCCTAAACCCTAAACCCTAAACCCTAAACCCTAAACCCTTTGGCCCTCTTAGAGGCATTGTTTCACAAACTCTGCGGGCCACTGCTGCCTTCTCCCTGGACGCCCGAGGCGCAGATATCCAGGCAGCTACCACACGAGTCGTCTGCGATTTAGGGTTTAGGGTTTAGGGTTTAGGGTTTAGGGTTTAGGGCAAGTCGCCTCAGGGTGACTCTGCATCAGGCTTCTAAGTGCCAGTGTACAAATGCGCGTCATTGAAAAGAAGCTTGCGCTTGGTTAGACTTCCCGTCACGCACACACACACACATATATATATATATATATATGTACGTATGTATATATATATATATATAGAGAGAGTACTATATTCGAATTAATACACAATTCAAGCTTACTCGTATGCGTATATGTAGTTTTTTACTTGCGGCCCCTACGCCCTTCG
Source organism: Symbiodinium natans (assembly GCA_905221605.1). Taxonomy (NCBI): domain Eukaryota; class Dinophyceae; order Suessiales; family Symbiodiniaceae; genus Symbiodinium; species Symbiodinium natans. The sequence goes on from CAJNDS010000702.1 coordinate 263,196, forward strand.
CCGGCCATTGCATCATGTGCCCGCAGTCATGTCAAGAGTAATCGGTTCTGCTGTTGCTATGATCAGGCGGCCCCAAATATTTAGGGCACCCAAAACGGGACCATCATTTCGAGAAATGACCATTTTTAGTTTTAGGTGGAATATACGTATATGCACTTTCATGTCTTGTTTCATTACAGTCAATTCTAATTCTGGACCTTCAGGGCCTTGCAACTTTGCCTCCCTGCACAGCGCCCTTCGACGCCTGTTTCTGTCTACCGCGTGGTATAGAGTATACCCTAAACCCTCAACCCTCCGGACCCAGAAGCCCACACGGCCGGGCGCAAAAGCACAGCCTTCAAAAACGAAAACCACCACTCGACGGCCTGGGAGTCGGCAGCTCCGCGCAACAGTGGCTCTCCTATTGCTTGCACAAATACTTGGTAGCCCAGTGGTACCCTTTTTCCCTTTTATTTTTGTTCAAGGTTCCCTTATAACGTAACCAACCCCAAAAAGGGTGCCCTTAGTATGATATGGATACTGGGCTACCAAAAATACCGCTTCACCATGGTGGAGGCAGCTTCTGGTGGGTGGTGCGGGCAATTGACCCCACGGTGAGGCCTGAACCCTGAAGCCCTAAACCCGAAGCCTCTACTTTGAGGTACATGGTACTTATGAACCAATTATAACTGCATGAATAACTGTACTTATAACCATATTAGGGCACTTAAGGGGCGTATAAGTGGGTTACAAGTACAGTGATGATTCACACGTGCTAGGCTACTCAGGCAAGCTTGTGGATCAAAATCCTAATCCAAGAAAAGGGAACAGCAAGCCAAAATAATCTTCTTGCAATCGCATCCCGAAAAAGTCCCTAATTACAATCCTCACCAAACTCTCCTTGGGCCTGGGACTTGGGCGTGGCTCCCCACCAGAAGCTGTTCTCATCCGGCGAGTTGTCTCAGTGCAACAGGGCATGGAGTGGCTTTGGATCCTTCGTAGTCCTCGGTAGTCCGAATTCTTGATTTCTGGGGCTGCAAGACGCCGCAAAAAGTGTCGTGAGCATAGCACCCCTCGGTCCCGTGCAAACCCGAAATGATCGTGAGAGATTCTAGTTGCTGTCGCTACCAGATATTACGTTACGTCAGGTTTCTGGAGCCATACCATGGTCCTACTGCGAAGGATTAGATGATCTGGCTTCTATTCTATAGTGTCTGGTTTTGGAATTGAGGATTTCTAGTTCATCCTAGCTGCCGCGAGAACCTCCCAACAAAGTAGCTGGACTTTGGATGATCTTGAGAGCCGCCGGAAAAGTTTCGGCCAGGTAACCAGGGTTTAGGGTTTCGGGTTTAGGATTTAGGGTTTAGGGTTTCGGGTTTCGGGTTTAGGGAGCCATACCGAAATGCACCTTCGGAGAGTCTCGTGCCCTGAGCCTTTTATTTTTGCGATGCAGGGCCACGAGAATCCTCAGGAATTCTCAGGACGCTGCTTCAAACTGCTTACAGGGTTCTGCTCTCTTTTGAATGTACACATCCATGTGTAATGAGCAAGCGGCTTAAGGGCTGTGATCGAGGTCTCTGATAGATTCAATCAGACGCGTTAGCATATTTTGAGCTTGCAGGTTTGGGGTCTCAGAATGCGGCCGTGCCAGGACAACTCATGACGAGAATAGCGCGCTGCAATCCAAACAGTCCCACGATTTTCGTGAGTGCCAGTGCGTGCCCGAAGGAGACAAAGGGCGTGTGGCTGCTGCGTATACATGCTTTTGTTTTTCCACGCGCCACCAATCACGGTATGTACCTTATGTACAGGCGAGCCTTTGCTCGAGGTTACTGTAGTAACCCTAAAACCTAAACCCTAAACCCTAAACCCTAACCCCTAAGCCTTGAACCCTGAACCCCATGGTCGCATAGCCGCCATAGCCGTACGAGGTGCCCTAAACCCTAAACCCTAAACCCAAAACCCTAAACCCTAAACCCTAAACCCTCCACAAGCTTTCGATGTGGAGATCATTTGCCAAGCCCCGAGCCTTGCCCTTCGCTGCCTGAGCCCTGTACTCAGAGCCCTTAAGGTCTTCAGGGTTTATAGGGCTAGGGTTTATAGGGTTTGTAGGGTTTATAGGGCTTATGGGGTTCATAGGTGCTTTAGGGTTTATAGGGTTTATAAGGGTTTATAGGATTTATAGAGTTGAAAGGGTTTTTAGGGTTTATAGGGTTTACAGGGTTCGTAGGGTTTATGGGTTTATAGGGTTCTTAAATTTACAGGGTTTGTAGGGGCTTTAGGGTTTAGGGTTTAGGGTTGAGGGAGGCTTCTTGCTTGCCGAACCTTGAAAGCCCCCCCCCCGCCCCCCCCCCCCGCAGGGAGCGAGCAGGACGCGAGCGGAAAGGCTGTGGTCTTATCTCGCAAAAATGGGGGGTGAGTAATAGGGGGTTAGGGTTTAGGGTTTAGGGTTGGCTTAATGGGGAGCTGGAAAAGTTAGGGGTGGTGAGAGGATGTTGAGGGCTCCGGGATGAAGGGTTATGGGGCTTAGGGCCTCGAGGTTAGGGAGTTTTCTGCTCGGTGGACAGGGAGGGCACCTTCGTTGACTTTACCCGTCAAGTACGTGCACCGCTCAGCGATAAGACATAATAAGACTAGAGTATACTATAGCAATGCTATAGTATACTCACGTCATACTATATAGTATACTATACTTTCGTAAATCAGGGCAGAGTTGAAGGATTGCGGGTGGGTTCAGGGCGTAGGAAGCGAGAGCGAATTGTTTGGCATTGGGGATCAGTGTTTTTAGGCCCAGGGCCGTTGATCATAGCAGCCATAGCAAGAGATCGAGCTGAGTCATATGTTACGACAGGTGAGCCTGTTTGTCTAGCTCTGGCACCTGCCAAAGAAGATTTGCCATGTTTAACTGATTTGCTATTTGAGGGTGTAGGGTTTGTGAACCAGCGGCAACACATCCTCAGGATCTGCTGTTGCAGCCACAGTTGGGCATGCCATGGCACTGACCAAGGCAGCAAAGGTAATCCTGTCTTCAGCGCTGCTCTTGGCGTCTTACCTGAGCGGTGCATCGCTTCATGTTGTAGACGGTCCGACCAGGAAGTCTGGATCAAAGGTGTTGGACATCCACGTCGCTTCATATCGCAGGGGACTGATTTGGAGGTAGATCGACGTTGCGCCCAACTTACAGAGTGGTCGGCCTGTTGCAGTATCTGAGAACGAGACGCTTCAAATCTTGACAAGGGTAACAAAGTCTATCCTGGCTCTGTCGCTCTTGCCGTGGCTAGCAGGCTGTCAGTGCTGTCGTCCTGCCGTCCCAACATGGTCTGTCTGTTCGGACCTTCGAGTCTCTAAGAGATGCGTCCCGAAATTCATGCGCTTCCTCATTCAGCTCGATTCGGCCTCGCGCAGAAAATCTGGGACGTCCAGTGTGCGCTGAAGCTTGTACCCAATCGGCCCAGCCCGAAGCTTGCGCCCACGGCCCTCAAGGGAACAAGGTTAGGAGATTTAGCCGACCGACCAAAGAAGATCGAAAAAGTCGTCTCCCAGGACTTGCAATCCCGCAACAAACCTAAAAAAGAAAAGGAGAAGCCAGCGCCTGCTGAAGTTTGCCTTTCCCCAAGCGCTGCTTTCCCCAAGCCACGCCGAGCCCTGCAAATGGCAATCCGCGGTTGAGTCCAAGGTGATAGTGTCCGCAAGGTCTGCACGTCACTCCCTGCCCTCAGCGGGATGTCACCTATGTACTCGAGCCTGGCCCTCATGTTGTCATGCAAGATAATTAACGAGCTCGCAGGTCATAGCTTTCACGAAAAGTTGAGAACGAAACCACGGCTGTAGCATCCCAGGTGCTGGCCTTGTCGGTCACAGCCTTCAGGAAGATCCCTCCCGGATCGAAGGAGAGTTTTCCGCCATGCCCGCGCCGGCATCCATGATGGGGAACCGCCGTTGTTCAAGTCGTTGGTTAGCTCCTGCTGAAGGGGTCTTTGTAGTAGCCAAGCTCCTCCACCACGTCCTCCTCCCATCGCAGCACCTGTGGTCCGCATTCAAGGACGATGCCGAACGAAACATCTTCGCCACCGATCGAGTGGTCCGATAGCTGTTGCCGATCGCGCTGAGTGCCGTGCTCGAGGCAAAGCACTCCCAGTGACAGTTCTGGATGCTGCCACAATGTTTGTGCCCCCGTCCATGGTCACGCAAAGCCTGAGGTAAGGGCTCCCAGACCCCACTGCCTCGCAACAAAGCCAATCTCATCGCGCAGCTGCTGGAAAATAAGCCGGCCACGTTCGCTTGCATCATCAGGCAGCCCAGACATTGGCGTGCAAGGTTCGTTCCATCCATGGTAAGGATCCGCGGCAGCCTGGGGGCAGCCAACATTGTGTTGGGCCGGCGGGCATGTGTTGGATGCGCCGGCGTCCAAAACTTCATCCGCGTCGTACGCGGAACAACTCTCACCAGGATCATCGTAGCATGTCTTCCCATCAGGGCCATCAAGCCAGAAATCCACTTCATCTGCGTCAAAAGGCTCTGCTCAGCCCGCAGCGGCAAAAATCATCTAGGGTGGGCCATACCGCCGCCTCCGCCAGCATGCTCCTGTAGCTCGGCCATTGGCGACCACTACATCTATGACACCCTTGCCAGTCAATGTCTTGGTGAAGATCTGTTTTGGCTCGTCTATACGTGCCCTTCCCGTACATGGGCGATGAGTCTGGCACTGGGGCTACCAGCTATCCGACGCTGTTGTCGGTTTTCTGAGCCCTCCAACATGGTCAGCAAATACCCCTGGGGATGTGGCAAGGGATGTGGAGTCTGGGCTGCTGGAATCGGAGGTGATGCCTGTTCCAATGCCGACCGGGATGCGCGTGAGGCCAACCTCCATGTCTCAGCAGCCACTCGCCCGCAAGCGGCCGTGCGTGGCTTGCTTGCTCGGAGGGCTATGGCTGCAGAAGGGCATGTCGACCTTGCGTTCGAAGACGGCGAAGAAAACGCGAGCCGATTCTACTGTGCTTAGCTTTGCACGGATCGTGGCCCGTGGGCGAGCGATCAAAGAGCTGCCGTTTGAGGTCGGCAACGAGAAGGTTTTCCACGCCTTGGGTTGATTAATGCCCGCTTGTTGAAACGAGACCCTGTCGAGCCGACGACTGATGCTTGGGAACTCTTGGAGAATATTCGGAACCCTAGCTGATCGCTGCGTGCAAGCAAGTGGGAGTTGCTTGCTTTTCTTGCGTTCTCTCAGAAAGTTGTGGTCTTCAATGGCATCGGGACTTTGCAAGGCCTCAGGGCAGGCTCAGTGCTGCTACGACACATGCGCACTTGTGCCGCCACAGACATGGGGCTCGCCTGCTGTGCGCATCCCCAGCGCACGACGCAGAATGGTTTTACGCGCGCGCGCGCGCGCGCGCTGGATTCAGCACATTGGTTCGTCGCGGCTCCGCGCAAACTTATCTGCAGGTGTTGCAAAACTTGGAGCTCCTGGCTCAGACTTGATCAACGCTGGCATGGACTTCGCCCGTCTTGCTCGATATTTGCACGGACGCGGCAAAGGTCACGGCTTCTACTTTTCCGTCGTCTTCCCCCTAACTTTTAATGCAGGAAATGAGAAAGCTCCTCAGCTGTATCTCTTAGTAGGACATGAAGCCGTTTTTTCTAGAGCTCGGTTTGTGTTGCAACTTACGCATTACGAACAATGACTTTAACCAACTTGCTTAAACGCAGTGTTAACGCACCTTTCGGATCCAAGGTTAGCCAGCTTGTTGATTATTTAAAGATGCGTTCCCCCCAAGAAAAGATCTTGCTGGTTGTATGAAATTCTATTGAACATCTCGTCAGGCGAGGAGTATCGAGTAGTATGGTGTTTGTCGAATCATCATGGATGGACGAATCCCCCTGTCACAGCTCATGGACGTCAGCATCGCCCGTCACGAAGACCAAGGCATCTGTGCCCCTTCAGCCTGCATTGAGGTTTAGGGTTTAGGATTTTCGGGCTTAGGGTTAGGGCCGGTTAGGGTGTAGGGTTTAGGATTTCAGGGTGTAGGGCGAGGGTTCAGGGTTCAGGGTTCAGGGTTTCGGGTTTAGAGGTTTTCGAGTCAGGAGTACGACGAAATACGAACCAGGCAGCTGCGTGTTCAACCGCAGTCAAGCTCCTGCTTGTGCTTGCTCGTTGCCCATTCGGACTGGTCGGCTACTCGGTTTCGAGCACCCGTTGCAGCGATTTTCAGCAAGGCAGAAGTCGCAAGATTCCACGTAAATGCTGTGCTGTGCTGCGCTTTTTGGGAAGGCTTGCTCGAAAGCCCTGTGAATGTCTTCGTCATGTGTTCATCCAAAGCTCTGACTGAGGGTAGGCCTAGGGTTCTGTAGAATACAAGATGCGGAATGTGGATATTAACAGTGATAGCAGTGTGAGGGAGGCCTACAGTGTGTGGAAATACCTCAGCCAGCGGTAGCCCCATGGCGGCCCCCGGACCGTACGAGCTGCAGCCAGTGGCGGCACCCTGTCCAGGGCCGAGCAGTCCTCGCCCTAAACCCTAAACCCTAAACCCTAAACCCTAGACCCTAGACCCTGAACCCTGAACCCTGAACCCTAAACCCTAAGCCCTAAACTTCTTAACTCCTAAACCCTAAACCCTAAACCCTAAACCCTAAACCCTAAACCCTAAACCCTAAACCCTAAACCCTAAACCCTAACCCTAAACACGCCTCACGCGCTCCTAGAGATCTTTGAGATGCTCATAGTTCTTGGAGCGAGATGAAAATGACTTCGCGTTTCGCTGTACGCTTGATGCTGGTCCCGCTTGTGATGGCTTGGTTGCCTTAAGCTGCTGCCTTCCTACTTGAGACGACTCGGTAGTTCGCTCGGGTGGACCACGCACATACACATTGAGATGTTGTGAGAGGTCGTGCATGATGTCAGTCATACCATGCATCGCTACTGATTTCTTGTTTCGGGGTGCAAAAACGAGAACAAGAAACAGGCCAAAGCACCTACGAACACAACCCAGCGAGGCGAGTACAAGCCACAACCTCCTTGCCCTCCACCACGCGCACGCTCAAGCTTTAGGGTTTAGGGTTTAGGGTTTAGGGTTTAGGGTTTAGGGTTTAGGGTGTAGGGTTTAGGGTGTAGGGTGTAGGGTTTAGGGTTTAGGGTTTAGGGTTTAGGATGCCCCAGCCTCTACTTTCCGAGGCGTCGCTCCGTACATCGTGCAGCCACAGGTGCGGTTAGGGTCGGTGGACTGGGGGATTTTAAGGACAGGTGGAGAATTGACCCAAAAAAGGATGTTAGCAGCTGCTAGCAGATATGTCCGACCCTTCTTGGAATCTCGGATCTCGGTTTCATCCCTGAGTATTAAGAGGTTTCAGGCCAGGCCCCGGAGTAACGTGCCCTTGCCAGACCTACACGGTCCTGCCCGATGGATCCACGAGACCGCTGCTGGGGCCTGCATGTGGTGGACTTGAAGCGACCCTAAACCCTAAACCCTAAACCCTAAACCCTAAACCCTAAACCCCAAACCCTGAACCCTGAACCCTAAACCCCAAACCCTAAACCCATAGGGGCCAGAAGGCCAGGTTTCCGAGTGGTTACGAGGTAGGCTCGGTCTTAAGAGCACGTGAGAGCTGCTATAGAAGAAAACATGAGGGCTTGAGAATTCGACGAGTCTTTAATTCGATGAACCTCCTGACTGTCTAACACCCCTTTTTAGGGTTTAGGGTTTATAGGGTTTATAGGGTTTGTAGGGTTTATAGGGTTTCTAGGGTTTATAGGCTTTATAGGGGTACAGGGTTTTTAAGGCTTAGGGCTTAGGCGGTTTAGGGTTTAGGCGCTGAAAGCTAGGCTGCTCAATGGCGGCAGCCTGAGCAACCCGGGAAGCCCCACGAGCAGGCGACGCGCCTTTGAAATCTTAAACGGTTCAGATCGAATTGGCGAGCCCTTACTAATGTTGTTACAATTCTTAACGTCATTAGTATGATTATTGCTATTAATATGGTTAATCTTCTTAATCTTATCATTATAGTTATTTTTCTGGGGCGAAGAGGGGGCGTGAGAGGAGGCCAAATTGGCTCAAGGTCTCGGCTCAACCCCGGTGGGGTGCACAGGTAGCAGAGCGGTAGCTGTGTGAACCAGCCTCGAGTCCCCTAACTGTTTTGGGTACCAGGCCTGCTTTTTCACAGCCTTCATTTGAGCCATGTCCAGAGCACCTGTGCAGTCGAGACCCTCACTGCCAACAAGTGACGGGTTGGAGTCTTCTCACCCAACTTGCGATGCAGAGAGCCAGAAGGAAGGCACGGCCCGACTGGAGGGCGAAGCAGCCCGGCTTGGGGAACTCTTCCCTTATGCGAGTCCTCTTACAGCCGGCTGTGGAGTTTCTCCAGCTTTGGAAGACCAGGTAAGAAGCTCGAGCAACCTGGCAAGAGTAGAGCGAACTTGGGCCCATAGAGCCAATTGTGGTCCCAGCCAAAGCAGGAATTTCCACCAAGCACTCTGCTTTCGCTGGCATCACAAGGGCCGGAAAGAGTGGCTGCTCCTCTCCGAGGACAGCAGCGTGTATTTTGTTCGCACCAGCAAATCCGGCAAAACAGTCCGAGCCGGACCTTGTGGGCAATGGAGATGCATGGAAGACCCAGCAGAGCTCCACGGGGGAACGGGAGGCGACCCGCCCGTGCAGTGGCTTCGCCTTTTGAACTTCAATTGCACTGGCTGTGGTAACATTCCAACCCATAACCTCAACTTCGTGCCTGGTCCTGGGGAAAGGCAACCAGCGATCTTGTATGGAGAGGATGGAAGACGCATCGAGCTCCAATGTGCCCTTTGTCTTGAAAACTTCCTGGGGTGCACGTGGAGCTGGCCGAGCTTCGATCAAGCAGTCAGGAGACAGGTGTTTCTGGACGATGCCTCCCTGGCTGACTTGCGTCAGTTAGGTCACCAAGGTACGGAGCCCGTAGAATCTTCGCTGGCGCCGCTGTCTTCTGCAGCCAGCGCACATGGCTGGACCTTCCTTGAGGAAGGGTGTTCTCAGGATCTAGACTCCCCAGAAGAAGCATGCAGCAGTGAATGGCTTGAGTGTGGCTTTGAAGACTTGGAAGACATCCCCTGGGAGGTCTGACCTAATACGGCCCCAACCCACTCAAATTGCAGGAGCTATGCCCTGCCAGAATCAAGGGTGAGACTCTCCCCTCCGGAATCCAATGTCATAGAGGAGACTCTCCTTTTCAAGCAAGGATGTACAAATCAAAGCGAAACTGCTTGCAATGATTGCATAAGGAAGCAGGTTAGAGCGAAAGCAGTTCAGTGCCCAGTCCCGGCACCCCCTTTTCCATCCAACGGAATAGGTTCGCAGTTGTTCCGTTGGACACCCGGCAGGACTGGCCGCCATGATGCGGCCTGTGTTCAGCCTGACACCGGTTCGGCACCCTTGCTCGGTCTGTCAAGCAGACCGCTGGACCGGGTTTTCGGGCTCAGGTGCTTGCGGGTACTTTCAGGCCCAACACGGGGTTCTCGCAAACGCAGCGCACGCACGGAAAACGTCAGTACCGGTCCCTGTAGATCCTCACTGGTTGATGAGGGGAGGGTTGCGCGCTGAGATGTTGAGGAACGGACGAGGATCCAAGTACACCGGCAGGTTGAGGCCGAGGGCATGATGCCCTGCATCAGTTTGGGGTTACCCGTGTTTGGCCTTTGAGTATTTCCTTTGCTGTCCCTGCAGGGTGTGTTGTTTTCTCCTGGTGGTGCAAGCCCAGCCAGGAGGAGCCTAGCGGCAGGCGTTGTTTGTTAGGGACCAAAACCTAGGCTGACGGACAGCCTGAGGCACCAGATTGCGGAGGTTAAAAGCTGTGGCTCGGTGCCCGAAAGCCTGCCCAGCTGAGATGCCCAAATCAACCAAGCCCTCCCTGCGTGCAAGTGGTGTGGGTTCCTCTGGAGCCGCTGAGGTTGAATCAGTGAGTAAGAGCGAGAAAGTTGGTTCTTCCTCCCTGGTGAGTAAGTGCGAGAAAACCAGGTCAGCATACGGGGCAAACAGGAGCTCATGCTGCGGCATGAGTTTCTGGGGCCTAGGTTAGTAAGTGCGAGAAAGCTTAGGCCTGTTCCGGAGGTTGGCGACTTTTGCCAATCCACTTGTTTGCAGTTTGTACAGGACAATTGCCCATGTGTCGGTTCCGGACCTTCTGCCTTTTCTGAGTGAGCCGAATGTGGGTGAGTTTCTCCCCTGTACAGGCAGGGCTTATAGGGTAGGCAGTACAGACCAGGCAGTTCAACCTGCAGAACATTTGCCTAGGGCTTTGTATAGAGCCAAACCAGTGAGTAGCCGTAGGCCGCCGAGCTTCTCGCGGAACTGGTTAAGCCCTCAATGCTTTCTCTCGGTGTTCCCTGCACATAGTTCGGCCGTGTTAAGCAGGCCAAGGACACCTCGAGAGTTTTTCCTTTTCTGTGCATAGTTAATGTTTTCCGGAACTTCGGTTCCGAAGAGCCTAACCTGGCTAGCGACGCAGCCCGCTTTCGTGTGGAGAGGAGGCCAAATGGGCTTGCGTCTAGACATGGCGTTTTTTTAGGTTTTTCCGACCTCCAGGGTTACCTCAGCATGAATGGTTTTCGAGTAGGCAGCCCAGTTAACAGGGCTGAAGAGGAGAGGCTAGAGCCGTGACAAATCTTTAGGACATGTTTTAAGATTCCTAAAGCCCAGCCCCGAGCTCCACCCAAACTGCTCTGACCCACGTGCAGCGCCAGATCTCCCACCTCAGTCAGATCTCCCACCTCGCCAAAATCTGCCTCGACCTTGGATTCGCGCTGTGGCGAGTTGTAAAGCTTGCGCGCCGCCGCCTCGGCAAAGCAGATGCCCTGATTTCCCGCAGAGGAAGCGAGCTTAGGGGTGGCTGCCGGCTTGCTGGCTGACCCCTGAAGCCCTCTTTGCCGCAATGCGCAGCTTGTTGCCCAGGGTGGTGGGAGCTGCCCCAAGAAGAAGTCAAGAAGGCAAGAGAGGATAACCCTAAAGCCCTAAACCCTAAAGCCCTAAGCCCTAAACCCTAAACCCTAAACCCTAAAATTAGATTTTCCCACGCCCCACACCCGGAGGATGCCGACAGCTCAATAGGCCTTCCCCAGGGTGAGCTCTGACGAGGGGGGAGGAGGCCAGACCTTCTGGCCTACTTGTTCCAAACGCCTCTCAGGCCAGGGCTGAGGCGAGAAGTTGTGGTGTGTCTTGGGGTTCCTCCACTCTGGGGTTGCGGGTTTGGGGTTTGGGGTTTAGGGTTTAGGGTTTAGGGTTTAGGGTTTAGGGTTTAGCAACGGCGTTTAGCATCCCAACTTGGGACTCCACGGATTTCGCTGGATTGGTCGTTGCAGATATGCTAAGGGCCTTGGCTTCAGAGCACCTTCGAGTTGTTTGCTGAAGGGCCTTTTCCAAATGTGCTTGAGTCGCCGTCTGAACATGGCTCGGTGGCTTCTCTTGGTAGGTGTTTTTTCCCAGTGGCTTTTTGGAGCACCCGGCCCTCCAAGTAGAACCTTCCAAAAATTTGATGTAAACCCTAAACCCTCAACCCTGAACCCTGAGCCCTCAACCCGAACCCTAAACCCTAAACCCTAAACCCTAAACCGTCGGCCTTTCCGTAGCCGTTTTGGCTGCACCGAAGCATGCAGAACACTTCTGGGCCTTGCCAGTTCATGCAAGCGGACCATGGCCAGTCTGCCTGGGCTTCGGGGCCTCTTGGCAGGTCAACTAGGACCCAGAGTCGGCCCTTGTTTCCTTCTGGTTGGGTTTCCCTCATAATCCCCTTATAACCAAAAAGGGCACCCTTTTCATTCCTAGGTTACTCCTGGGTCTAGTCATCGAAGTGTATGACTGTGTCCTGGCTACCGCCTCATCGCGAGTAACTGAGCAGCTGTTGTATATAGGGGTCTTGACAACACGCGGGGGGGGGGGGGGGTAATCAGTGAACCCCTATAGACCCCCAAGTTATAACAAGGACCCCCAAGAAGGTACCCCTAATATTACGTAAACAAACTCTTGACACCATTGCATCGCGCCCAGGTATGCTGGTTGGGGGCAGAGCATTCTCCCAGGTTCCAACGGCATGGCGGATTCCGCCCGCCCGGCTTTTGAGAATCAGAGGCGCCGCACTTGACCAGCGCTTTGCCTTGGGATGTTCCCCCTTATACTCACAGTCCTTAATATGGGGATTATAGTAAGGGGTACTGCTAGTATACTGGGGAACATCCCAAGCGTGGCCCATTGAACGTATTGTCCTCAGAAGAACCTTGAACCCCAAACCCTGAAGACCGACACAAGCCTTACCTTCGAGAGCCCTGAAAGCTATGCCCCCCTTCATCTTTGGACGGGATTGCTTGCTTCTGGCTTATGTTGCATTTTTTGTGTTTTTCCGGTTTGGGCTTTAGCGTGAGGCAAGCTGGAGAGGGTTCATACACCTGTAGGGTTTCGATACTTTGCTTTTCGATTGCAAGAACTGAAGATCTGACAAATTCAAGCCTCTCGAGACTCCAACAACGCAAGAGTGAAGGTAGTCTAGGACCCAGATTATGCCCGCGCAACCATGCACGCATGCACACGCGCGCTCGCGCACAGGCACGCACCCACCCACGCGCACATGCACAGACGCGCGCTGGCACGCGCACACGTGCACACGCACACACGCACACCCACGCACCACGCGCGCGCGCGCGCGCGCGCGCGCCCCCGCGCACACACACACACACACACTCAGAAAATCACCTTCTCCTGAAGGGATAGGGCCTCAGCAAACGCTGTATCCACGTCTTCTGCACACATGTGCAGCATCAACATCTTCTGCGCTAGGTGTAGCATCAACTTCTTCTGCACTAGGTGCAGCATCAACATCGTCTGCACTAGGTGCAGCATCAACGTCTTCTGCACGAATGCAGCATCAACATCTTCTGCACTGATTGCAGCATCAACGGGTATCCATGAAATCACATGAGTATAGATCTAGATGCTTTAAAACCAAGGACGGTACACAGCTGCCTAAACATCACAAACAATTTTGTTGCAGGTACGTCTTCGAGGCGTCCCTCAAAGATATCACGACAAACTGGAAAGGTCTTCGTTGGGCAGTGCCTTCCAGAATGTCCACTGCCCCCCTGCACTGAAAAGACTCACAAAGGTACAGCGGGCCGTCTTAGTCGCATCGGTATTGGCCTGAAGGGCGCATCTCATGCATTTCACGACACTCCAGCAGATATGACGGGGTCACATCATGGTCACATCAAACACACGCCACCTTGCAGAACACTGTCCGGCAGTGATTTCCAGCGATTTACAAGGAATGTCGCAGTTTGAGGCAACCTAGGAGAACCTCTATCTTTGGGAAAAAAAACCGGCATTGCAGCTCCCGCGCACGCACGCACGCACGCGCACGCACGCACGCACCCCCTGCACTGAAAAGACTCACAAAGGTACAGCGGGCCGTCTTAGTCGCATCGGTATTGGCCTGAAGGGCGCATCTCATGCATTTCACGACACTCCAGCAGATATGACGGGGTCACATCATGGTCACATCAAACACACGCCACCTTGCAGAACACTGTCCGGCAGTGATTTCCAGCGATTTACAAGGAACTGATGCGACCCTCTGCACTTGCTTCCCCGCTGTGGTTGAAGATATCTGATCAACAGCGATACGACTAGAATACCCCGCTGTATCCTATATTCCAAGGTGGCCACACACACAGTAGCCACGGGGGCAACGATCATTCATATCGCAACAGACGCTCCTGGCTAGTTCCCCTCGAAAGTCGACATTAAATCAGCTGGCCAACTGCTGCATGAGATCTCTGAGATCAACTGAAGACAGCGAAGGCAAAAGAATGTAACAGAACGCGCAACACTGAGAAAGAACCTCAACTGCTTCACATAACAGGTCAATTTTTGCAACAGCGCAACATTCGTGCACTGATTGGCTGCAACTCGGAGTGTGCAAATCCGAACTGTACATAAGCATCAAGCAAGGTTCTTAAATCTGTCTCAATCAAGTCAGAAGGGTAAGTGTGCGCACAAATCAATGAGCATCTGCTTCGAAACCCTGACACAAGATGTGCTCTCGCCCCGGCTGAGTCGGGAAGCCGGAATTGCCACGCAGATTTTGGCTGAATAAATCTGATGGTTCGACAAGCGACATCAATGTAGAATCCCAGGAAGTGGTTGTCCTCGACAACTTCGATTTCAACAGGTTTTTGATAAAACCACTTGTCCCGCAGCGTGCGAATGGCAGGATCTCTTCGCAAATGTTCAGCAAAGATCACGAACCGATTGTCGACGTATCTGCAAAGAAAAAAGGAGAGTCGATTCGACCTGAGAAACAAAGAGAATTGCTGCTGCCAAGTGACTTCCTGCATCATAACAGTAATGCTGCTGATAATGGGCGAAATTTGGTTTCCAATGGTGGAACCTCTGATCTGAGCAAAGACCGTGCCGAGGGCCACAAACATGTTGGCCGAAAAGGACACCTGTACCACTTGGAGTAGTTGTTTGATACTCACACGTTTTTTGCTGATGTGGCCCTTGAAGACCTGTCCAGGAAATTGCTCCTCTCTAAAGTTGACGGAAAAATATGTTCATGATCAGCACCGAACATGTGCATATATCTGCTCAGAACAACTTTCACGGCACAGGCACGCACCCACCCACGCGCACATGCACAGACGCGCACTGGCACGTGCACACGTGCACACGCACACACGCACACCCACGCACCACGCGCGCGCGCGCCCCCGCGCGCGCGCACACACACACACACACACACACACACACACACACACACACACACACACACACACACACACACACACACACACACACACACACACACCCACACGCACGCGCACGCGCACGCGCACGCGCACGCGCACGCGCACGCGCACGCGCACGCGCACGCACACGCACACGCACACGCACACGCACACGCACTCATGCGCAGGCACGCACTCACAGGCATGCACACGCGCAAGCGCACACATACATACATACATGCGTACATACATACATACATACCTACATACATACATACATATGTATATAGACAGGTAGATGCAAATGTACGAAGAGGAAGTGGAGGATCTCCGAGCACAGGACGTATAGGCGAGAGCACGAGCTGTTGTGGGGTAAATAAGCAGAATCACGCATTTTGCGATCGCACCTAGACGGGAGCATGCTTTAGCAAAAGAAACACCATGTCCATAGGCGACAACACAAATATCCCATTCAGGTTCCGCAAAACAGTTTTACATTGATTGATCTTGGAGCGTTCGTGAGGGTATCCCTGACCCTAACCAGCTTGTCTGTCGGCAAACGATTGCTTCTGCACACATGTCCCACTTCAGGATGAATCCACAGCAGATCGCTGCACAACAGATCGCTGCGCAGCAGATTGCTGCGCAGCTGAGCTCTGCGCAGTCTGCCGTCGCGCAAGCGGCCGCGAGCGTCGGTGCGTGGGCCAGCATGACCCCGACAAGCACGTGGGCGCCCAACGTTCCGAACCAGGTGCCGATTTCGATGGTTTTTGATTAAGAGATTTAAGAGCGCCTGCAGGGGCCTTCGGGCCTAGATAGCGCAAACCGTATCCCTTCGGAGGCCCTAGGAACATACTTCTGACTTATCCTCCAAACACGCAGCCTGAAAGCAAGCTGCCCCTTCTTTGTAAGCCTGACAGGCTTCCGCCAAGAATGCTATAACACTGCCGCAGATGCTCCCTCATAGAACCCTCTATAACTATTGAAGCTATATTGGAGATCTTAGAAAACTCCCTGCGAGCCGGACAGATTCAGCAGAACTCGCTCCCTCCGTGGGCCAGCACTGCGGCGACTGCGCCGCAAGCGGCGGCAGCTCCTGAGCAGCCGCAGCCGGTCACCAGGGTCAGCCGATGGGGTCAGAGGCCTGAGAAGACAGAGACTCGGTAGGCCCTTGTATGGGGATATTTTGCATTTTCCCATATTTTCCTCTTTTTTTTGGGGGGGTGGGGGGGGCGTGTAAGAGGATCTATTTTTCCCTTTTTTTCGGTTTAAGAGGATCAGATGTTTAGGAACATGTTGTCCGAGGGTTTTTTTCGGGGCCATCCTGGGAGAGCTTGACATTTGTGCAGGCTTTGGTTGCGGTCGGCTTAGCAGCTCTTGTCTTTAGGGGTGGTCTCTGCTTACGCGCCGCGATATCATGCGCCACAAAGCTTACGTAGTTCAGGCCCCCTCCATAGAGCCAGCGTCACAGAACGGCAGCCAGGCAGTTGTTAGGATTTTCAGCGGGTTATCTGGCCTTTTTCGTGTCCAAACTTGGCCTTCCAGAGTCCCCAATCGTCCCACCGCAAGGATAGCTGGTCTGACGGGGAGCAGAAGTGGAAGGACAGGGAGCAGAAGTCCAACTGGTGGTCTGAAAAGTCGCAGCCCTATCGAAACCCCCAAGACGGGGCCAAGACAGAGCCCGGCCCGCAACTTCAGAAAAGGTTTTCTGGGATTCTTATAGGGCTTCGGACCTGCCATGCGCAGAGCCATGTGCCTTGCGCATGCCTTGCGTTCTTGGTGGCCTGGGTGTCTTTGTGGGTTTGTTTGCTGGTTCTCCTGCCTCCATGTCCTTCCCTCGAATCCTTGGCATGCTGCACTGAACCGTGGCTTAGCAGAGGCACCCAAACCCTTGAGTTTTTCAGTTAGTCCAGATGGCAGCAACGACCATAAATCACGACACTCCTGAGAGCCTTCACCCTAAACCCTAAACCCTAAACCCTAAACCCTAAACCCTAAACCCTAAACCCTAAACCCTAAACCCTAAACCCTAAACCCTAAACCCTAAACCCTAAACCCTAAACCCCAAACCCTAAACCCTAAACCCTACTCAGGAGTGGCAGGATCGAGCCCAGGCCAGCCCGCCGGAGCCTTTGATCGCCCCTGACTGGTCGAAGGTTCCACGTCAACCGTGCCTGGGCTTCAATGTCACCAACTTAAGGGGTTTAGGGTTTAGGGTTTAGGGTTTAGGGTTTAGGGTTTAGGGGATCAAAGCACCACGTGGCCAGAGGGTCAAAGGGAGAGGCAGGGTGCAGCACCTTTGGCGCTTATGATCGCGTTGCGTCGCGCAGCGTCAAACGCAAAGGTACACGAGAGCAGTTCTGTACTCGTACCCGCCATGGCAGAAGGCCTGCATGAGCCGCATAAGCGTCACCCAAGCCACAGTTCAGCTTTACCCTCGGCATGTGCATCAGCACGTTCTAGACCGACCATTGACAACAATGATATCAGACATCACCAAGTGACCGTTATCTGTTATGTCAATAGAGCACGGTATGAGTTGGCGATCATTTGCATTGTTGTCGTGGTTTGCTGTTTTTTCGCAAAAAACTCAAGAGAACGCGAGTCTGCTGCATTAGCTAGAGCATCATTGCATCAGACACCTTGTCGAAAACAGAAATGCAAGTCCGTCAATCCGTGTTCAAATCTGTGTTTCAAGGGGGGGGGGGGGGGGGGGGAAGGCCCTTGGCAACGCCAATTTGTTAAATCTTCCACACCTTTGCGGATCAACACATACACGCAAATTTCATGTCTTACATGTTCAGAGTTTCGGGAAGTCAAGGCCATCATCCAAGACGCACTTCAAAACATTTTTGTCGGCCACTGTGTCTCTAGAGCAAAAGCGTTGTGATGAGGAGTTCTTGGCATTGAGCAGAGTTGAAGTTGCAGAACTCCCTTCTTCGGAGAGACCCTTGTTGCCCGTGAACGATTCAGGTTCCAACGCAAGTTCCTTTGCACCCTGCAGCAGGAGGAGCCCGAAGGGGTGTGGGGCTGGGTCTGGGGTTGGAAGTTGGCTGTAAGACGCAACGGCTCGACCCGCTGTGTGCAGTGACCGCTCAAGGGCTGAACCAAGACCCTAAACCCTAAGCCCTAAACCAGCTCATGTCAGTTGCTGCCCGGGCAGTTCGGGTTCACAAGCTTCTCTTGGTAAGATATCCGGCCTTCAAGACGCATGCAGCGAGCATGCTTAGTGCCATTGCCCCTCGGCATGGCTGGAGTTGTTCGGTGCGGCTTCGCAGGAAGAAGGTGCCGAGAAGATGCGGCAGCAGCTGGGGATCTGCATTGAGGATCGAGGCTGGCATGTGCAGGGATCACCGTGAAGATTTGAGGTTGGTCAGGTCAAACCCTAAACCCTAAACCCTGAACCCTAAACCCTAAACCCTTGTCTTCTTGCGGCAACTTGCGATGGGAGTGCCTCCTTTGGAAGGCTCTCTCCTGGCGGCGCCTAAGCCCATCTCTTCCTTCGAGGCAGCACAGTCGTGTTGAAGCTGTCAAGCTGAGAATCTGTGGCTTATCACCCATGGCCTTGAACCCTAAACCCTAAACCCTAGACCCTAAACCCTAAACCCTAAACCTTGAGAACACCGTGCACCGCGGATTGCTCTTCCAGCGCCCCCCCCCCCCCCCCCCCCTCTTAGCTTCTGCGTCCACGTTTGCGGCCCCCCAAAAGTCAGAGTCAGTAGCAGAACTTGCGCATGAGAAGCTGCAGAGACTACGATTTGCTTAGCCCCCCCCCCCCCCCCCCCAAAAAAAAAAAACAAAGTCGAAAAATTGTTAATGCCTATGTTGCCCTTACAAGGAAGAATCTAGTATTTTTTGGGGGGTTCTTCAGCAATTGGTAGGAGAAGGGGCGTAATACATTTTTTGTGTTCGAGGAGCTTCAGGTCCTGCCGCAGTACGTGATTGAGGGCCTTTCGCAATGGAGGCTGTGCTGCACCTACTTGGAGGTTTAGGGTTTAGGGTTTAGGGTTTAGGGTTTAGGGTTTAGGGTTTAGGGTTTAGGGTTTAGGGTTTAGGGTTTAGGGAGGTTCAGGGCACTTATGAACCAATTCGAATGAGTACTTATAACCCACTTCTAAGTCCCTTAAGTGCCCTAATATGGTTAGAATTGTAAACGCTTGCGCGCGCCGCCTCGTCAGCCGGGCCGGCCTACGGAGGGGAGGAAAGAGGGTTTCTGGAAAAGGTCTCAAGAAAAGGTGGAGGGGGGCCCAGGGGTCCCAGAGGTCCCAGGGGGGGTCCGGGGGTTTGGCATTGGGTTAGGGAGACCGGATCCGTGTCTGCTTGTTCCAAACGCTTCTCGGCAGCAAGCCGAGGCGAATTTGGGTCATAAGTACAGTATAGTTGGTTAGTTAGTGCTGAGCACCCTCCCCGGAGCTCTGTTGCACGTCATCCAGCGATGCCGACATCTGGCGACCAGGATGTGCTGCTCGCGCTTGGCGTGGGGCGAGGTTCCTACCCTGACCTTACGCCTTAAGCCTATCCCTAACCCCAACCCCAACTCCAACCCTGTAACCCTACCCGTGCCCTAACCCTAACCCTATCTCAATCAACAACTTGAACCCTACCTTAACTCCAGCCCCAGCCAGCCATACCCTAACCCTCACCCTAAATCTCACTCTTTCCTAACCCTACCCCAACCCTACCCTAGTCCAAACCCTACCACAACCCTACACATACCCTCACCCGAAGTCCAGCCTCAAATTACGGTTTCCGGGCTTGGGGGAACTCGACCCTTACCCTCCCCTTGGATCCACGAAGCAAAGTCCAGCGACTCGCCCGTGCAAGTAGCTTCCTTGCTAATTGAGATAACCCGGCCTCTGCCTGAGATCCTGCAAAGCCTCAGAAGCCTCAGGAACATCAACGCCCCCATGCCCGTGCAGTCTCAGGTGCTCCTGGGGGTTAGGGGCTTTCCGGGTTTGGCTTTGCCTTGGCATGCTGCAGCCGTCTCTTGAAGGTTTGGGGCCTGGGCTTCGTTGAGGGAACTCTTACGATTTGTTCGATGTTGGGGGGGCGTCTCTGTGCTTGAGTTGCCAAAGAAACGTCCCCCGAATTCACTCCAATAAATACTTAATTAAAGTCTGGGGCTTTCAGTTCTTGGTGTGGCGGGCGCCAAAGCCCGGCTATCGCCTCCCTGCTCCTGAGACCTTAAACTGCACTCCTCTTTCTTCCTTGGGATATTTTTTTGTTTGAGTAGCCTCTTCATGCAGGTTCGTGAATGCCCTCTGTGTGAGGCCTCGGAACCCTCGCCCATGTGCGAGAATGAATCAGACGACCTTGCCCAGGCTCTTCCGCTGGCCATGTCCGGCTGCAACCTTGTCGGCATCGCGCAGACAGGCGCGGAACACAGCTACCAGCAAAAGGACCCTGCCACTTCTGACATGAGCACCACCCCCCCTCCCCCCAGTACACACACACATGACATCCAATAAGTCGCAGCACATGGCCACAGCATGCCGCAACCAAGATTCCGGACCAAGATCAAGCAGAACGCTTAAGTGTCCCCTCAGGTAGCGGCAAGACCCTGGCATACCTGCTGCCTGCCATTGTCCAAATAGAGGCCTTGTGCAAGGGCTTGTGCCAAAGTCTGCTTAGACGCGGCTCCTGGCTCTTGGTTTCAGGAACGCTTCAGCATGCCAAGCAGAATTTTCCGAAGGAGATTCGGGTGTGAAGTTTGCCTCGGGCATCGGTACTGTCGGCTCATATAGGGACCCCGATGGGGCGTGAGAGCAGGATACTGCAAGTCACTGCAAGCAATGGCCTTCGGGTCAACTTGCGGTCAGGGTGTCGCCTTACTAGCCCCAGTCCTCCACGTCCCACTTGTGTCCGCCCTCAAACTACCCTTTGCTGTTCAGGCACAGGAGCCTGTGCCCAAAGGCTCCGTGCTGCCGATCGCGCTCCTGGTCTTTGCTTAGGATGCCGTGCATGGAGCAGGGATCCGTTGTCCAGCTTTTTCCGAGAGAACATGTGGTGAAGTCCCACCCTCGATCGAATCTCGACAAATCGTAGGCGCACAACTTGACCACGTGCTGAGAGTGCAAGGCATACTGCAAGGTGCTAGCCGGAAGGAGCGTTTGTGCCAAGAGCCTCTAAGCGGCCAAACAGGAGTGGTAATGAACAGGTTCAAAAATTCCGTAAGTCTGCAAAACAAGGTTGATCTTGGCGCCGACGCGGGAGCTGGCAGTGCAAATCACGGAGGACCCGACCCGCTCTATAGGCCTTAGATGATGTAGAGAATATACAGACATGATAGGACTCTCGGATGTAAGATCTGAGGTATTGTGAGGTCAGACACGCATCTCGGGTTGAAGGCTTTGGGCGCAGATTAGAGTGGCTCCAAGGGAGTTTTCCGATGTGCGTTTGTCAAGCCTTGGCTCGATTCTTCAAACTCTGATCCCAGGAGGCCACGAAGGTCTTGCGTGGATCCAGAAGTGGTTCACACAAGCAACCCGCATGATTTCAGGTGCTGCTTGCGGGACTCCGGAAACCGAAGTTTGAAAACGGAGCAGCAAGCACGCGCACATGTGAGCGATTGTGCGCGACTGCGTGTGCTCACCCATCCAGTCATCCACCCATGCATGCCTTTGCATCCGCCCAAGCCATCCCGGCAGCCCCCTTCGAGCCACCACCCACCGACCACGCCACCTTCCACACGTGCATGCCATCCATGCGCGCACGCGCAAACACAGGTACCAGGCGGAGGCACAGGCCCGTGCATTCACAGGCGCTGGCACAGAAACATGCCAGAAGCAGGGTTTGAATTACTGTTATTGGTGAGTGTATATAAGGGCTCCTTTTTAATATTGGTGAGTGTAGATATTGGGTGTCCTTTTGGGGGTACAAGACATATAAGCCCTCTTCCATGTGCAGGCACACATAAGGCTTCTTTCACCATTGGACCATCCAATCAGGAATGGCATTTGGGCATCCTCGGTCTATGGTGGTGGCAAGAAATACGAACAGCAGCTCGGCAAGTTGTGGTGGTTTTAGTCATTTTTTGTCCAAGGCCCCTTGCGACTTGAATGGCCCATACTCAGCTCCAGATTTCCGAGCTGGTGTAAGAAACGCAATCCTGCAGCCTCACTCTAAACTGCATGCCGCCCAGGATCAAGAACTTGCAGTGGGGCTGCGAGGTCGTAGCTGCCACCCCGGGTCGCCTCATTGACTTTCTCACGTCCAAGGTCATGCCTCTTGGCCGAAAAGCAGACATGCGCGTGAGGGTTCGGATTGAGGGATGGGCGGCTCGTCTTCATTTGGATGGGGTGTCTTCTTGCGACATGCTCTCCGGGACAAGCCTGCCCCTCGATGGTAAGATGGCAACCCTCGACTTTTTGTGAATTCCGTCATCATCAGTCATCATCAGTCACCATCAGCCATCATCAGCCATCATCAGCCATCATCAGCCATTATCATCCATCGTCTTTCTCATCTTCAGCTTCAGCTTCAGTCATCAACATCAATGTATAATATGACCCACATACCTAGTATGTTGCAGCTATATTACAACTGACATACTGTGTACATACGTATATAAAGTATATTCATGTATGTGTATATTTATATATATAGAGAGTGTATACATATACAGTGCAGACATAATGTCAATTGTTTACGTATATATTGTGTGTCTCGTGTATATGTACACAGAATGCCAATTCCCCCCCATGTACCTAGCGTGTGTGTCTTGAACTAGCCTTGCTTCTCTGCATTTCTGAAGAATTAGTTACAATCCCTGTTTTTCTTGGTAAAGTTCGAGGGGGGGGGGGGGGAATAAAAAGGTTTGGAATGTTACTGATTCATAACGATGCCTGAGCAGCTATTTGAGTCACGAGATGCTAGAAACAAAGGATAATGTTCTAGTTGTTTAGATTTCAGGGAGTCCGAACAGTTGAATGAGAGTCAAGACTGATCGTGTTAGATCTTCTCCGTGTAACTGCTTGAAAGAAGTACCACACAGGAGCCGCAAGAGTAGTCCCATGAAGTCAGTTAGTAGAAGTAAGAGTTATTTTGCCAGTTCAGCTGCTTCAATGAAGTCGGGGTGGGGGACTGAATATGGTTGGTCTCGGAACTACATACATGCATTGTTCGAAATGTCATGTTGCAAGGGAGCCCGAACAGTATCGGAAGTAAACTGCAGAAAATGAAACTAATGTTGAAGGACGTATCATGCAAGTGAAACAAAGGGGGCTGTGTAGGCTCACAGCCATTTCGATTCAACGTAAATATGTTAGTGAAAAATTACCCAGATGTCAGGTGTGGGACATTTTTCGAGGGGCACGTTGCATCCAAGTGAGCGGAATCCTTTTCACCATCCCACTACTGAAACCCCCTCCCCCTAAACCCTAAACCTGAAACCTTATAAGGACTAAACCCTAGTAGCCCTAAACCCTAGCAGCCCTAAACCCCAGAAGCAGACCTCCGAAGCACCGCGGTAGCCCCAGCCATATAGAGATGAAACAATTTGAGGAGCCTCGAGCGCGTGACGCTTCTCGACACTTGGCATGCTCCCACTATGGGGGGTTGGAATAATTACTACTCGCATTTCCTTATGGTCCCTCTACAAATATACTCTAAAGACCCCTATTCTAACAGTATAGGCTCCTACCCGGCCTTGGCGGGGCGGTGGGCTTCTTATGGCTTCGGCTTGGCAGGCTATGTGAGGTTCTTGGGGTTTAGCTCCAGGAGCATGGCGACCGCGATCCATGCATCCTAGACCTTGAAGCATATAATATGGGTTTAGGGTTTAGGGTTCAGGGTTTAGGGTTTAAATTTAGGGTTTAGGGTTTAGGGTTTAGGGTTTAGGGTTTAGGGTTTAGGGTGGCACATTCATACCTGCCTGTGTTCGAACCATTTGGAGGAAATCCTTCTTAGTCTCTTCGCCTGCTGCAGGTCTTAGATGAGGCCGATCGCATGCTCGTGGAGGGCTTCGCTGAAGAAGTCAACATCATTTCGGCGCAGGCGCGCCGCGGAAACATCAGAGTCCGCAGACAGAAGCGTTGCAGCCTCTATTGAGTTGCTATGGTGTGCGCGCCCCTGGCCAACAAGCAGCAAGCAGCAGTCCACGTCCTTTCTCAGCGGCTCTGGGCTCATGGGGGGGGGGGAGGAGTTTGCAAGTTTTAGGGATCCCCCTTAGTTTCGCAAACCCTGGGGTGCCTTATTCTAAGGGGAATCTACCATTTCGCCTCCTTTTTGGGCGTAAAGCCCCGAAAGTTGCCGCAGATCCGGCCAGAGCGGCAAGTGCTGTTCTTCTCGGCGACCTGGGCCGCAGAGGCACTTGCCAGAGATGTGTGCGTTGTTTCGGGACCCAAATACAGACTAAAAATGGGGTAATAGGAAGGGACTAATAGGGGGGTACTAGGGGGGGGGGCAATAGGGGGACTGTAGGGTTTGCTCTGAGCTTAAAGACCGGTAGTAGGGTTTTAAGGTTTAGTGGTCTCCTGTCGAAGGTGCAAGCGCTTGCTGCCGGCCTCTGCCACAGCTCCCAGCCGGTGCGGCTGTCTGTCGACCAGGACAACGTATGAAGGTGTGTTGCCGGCCAATAGAACCCCCTATTACCCCCCTATTAGTCCTTGCCCCCTCTTACCCCCCTTGGTGCCCGCCTATTAGTCCCTATTACCCCGCCGATTACCCAGAACTGGGTTTTTGGCTCCTCCAGGAGCATGGAAGCTGCATGAAGGCCGCGCGAAAGGCACGGCAAGGAATTGTCCAGGAGGTGGTCGTTGTGGCCTGGCAGATCCAAGAAGACAACGGGAGTATCTGGGGATGTTCCCCCTTTTACTAACAGCCCTTGATCGGGATCATCATGGGGGGGGGGGGGAGGTACCATAATCCCTACTAAGGACTGCTAGTATAAGGGGGAACATCCCAAGACAAATCTGTTGTTTTACATTAGGCACCGCATCGGTTTGCACCAGCAATCAGGTCGATTTCCCGGACGACTACGAGAAGCAGGTGGCCGAGAAGAGAAGGCGTCTGGACGATCATCTCCACGAGGCGAATCGCAGGGTTCAGCAGACCCTACAGAGGTTACGATAGGTTCAGGGTTTAGGGTTTCGGGTTGAGGGTTCAGGGTTCAGGGTTTAGGGTTTAGGGTTATCATGGGGTGTAGTTTGGTTAAGGGAAGTGAAGTTGGGGGTGTGGAGTTGGGCCTTCTGACCTTTCCGCCAGAAGCGAGGGGTAGCTCATCGTCTGCAGGGTGCAAAGCCTTCGATGCCTGTTGAGGTCCTTTGGTCCTCAGCGGACAACAAAGTCTTAGTCTTCGTGTCTCAAAAGACGCGACTCGGCGCACAAGTGGTTCGACTCTGAACGTAACGCAGCGGGCATCCTGCACAGAGTGCTGAAAGTTTCGATGGGGTTGGGAGGGGGGAACCCTAAGCCCTCAACCCTAACTTTCGGGGTGGTGCGGGTGCTGGGAACTGTGCTTTGTGCTTTCCAGGTCGTCCTTTTGTTTTGCGGCATTGGGCATCCTGTAGCAACCAGTATCTATCATTTGCAGCTTGGAAAACTGATCTTCGAGGTATGCAGACGAGCTGGCAACGAAGCTGTGGGACGTGACACGCAAGCACTGTGAGTCGAAATGATTTTTAGAAGATTGCGGGCTTCAGCACATTCATGGATTCATCCAACGCGAGGGTAGCTGCCGAACATTGCATTCAGAGGCGGTTTCCATCAGCCGAACACGTGTAGCAATTCCTGCAGGTAACGGCCCATGTCATATCTGTACATAGACCGCATATGTATGTACTCCTACCTTACCAAGACGCCCCCCCCCCCCCCCCCCTCCCCTCCCCAGCCCCAGGCGGGCTTCCAAGCCGCAGCCATGCATGGCATCTTGGCTTTGTAAGGTGCTGTTTAGGGTTAGGGTTTAGGGTTTCGGGTTTTGCGTTGTGCAGAGACACCCCGGAGCTTGACATGGGGCTTTACGAAGATAAGGGGGCCCTAATACAGCCCCCAAGTAATGAGATTCCCTTATCATCAGGACCCCCATAAGGCACCCCCTAATGTCGGAAAGCCCCCTAAACCCTAAACCCCAAACCCCAAAGCCCAAACCCCAAACCCGAAACCCTAAACGCTAAACCCCACATGTTAGAATCTTAAGACTCCCTTCCAGGTGGAAAGTCCCAGGAGGCCCGCCTCGCCACCCTAGACCGCTTCCGCAAGGGCGAGCTGAGGCAAGATAGGGTTTAGGGTTTAGGGTTTAGGGTTTAGGTTTAGGGTTTAGGGTTTAGGGTCCTCCCGTGAGCTCAGAGGGTGGGCGTTTGAGAGCGAGAGGTCTTACCATGTCTTACCCGGAACTGTATCCATGTCCCTTCGCCGGGAGGGTTCCCCAAGATTCCGAGAACTTCTCAGGCTGCTTGTGGCCACTGACGTCATAGGGCGGGGCATCGCAACTGGGCTCCAAACAGTTGGTATCTGTTAGGGGGACGCCGGAAAGCTGGGGGGAGTAGCTGATCATTTGCGACCCGAAGCCCTAAACTCTAAACCCTAAACCTGCCACCCCTCTCACCTGCTGGATGGCACCATAGACCTGAACACCGAGGGTCTATATTGGGGGTCCCTGATTATAAAGGTATCCTACTATTTGGGGGTCTATAAGGGGGATCCCGTACTATCGTAATTGGTCTCCAAGTTGCCTCCAGCTTTCACGGCTCGTTCCCGAGTGCCGTGCACTGAGTTGAACCAAAGGGGCCCAAACCCGCCGTCGAGAGAGTATCCTTTGGGTTTGGGGTTTAGGGGTGAGGGCATATAATACGTAAACCCCAAACCCCAAACCCCAAACCCTGAACCCTAAACCCTAAACCCTAAACCTAAACCCTACCCCAGAACCATGAGCCAAGGACATCCCATCCGTGTCCCATGTCGTGGTGTTTGACATGGGTGGTGTCGAGGCACTTGGGAAGGGCTTGTGGAGGCTTATAAGCTTCCGTGCGCGCAGGTCTCGGTGAACAGGTTTTAGGGTTTAGGGTTTGGGGTTTGGGGTTTGGGGTTTAGGGTTTAAGGTTTAGGGTTTAGGGTTCAGGGAAGCTCTGAGGGCAAAAGGGTTGAGGGTGTTGGTGGTGTCTTGGGGCTGGTGTTTGAGGACTTAGGGCTCCGCAATCCAAACCCCCAAGCTCCAAACTACCTAAGATTTCGAACTCCACAGGGGGCTCAAGGAGGGACCCCTGGAAGGGACCCTTAATCTTATTTTCCTTTTTAACCCCTATGTATACCTTCTTTAGTCCCTATATGCCTAAGTGGCCTCCTAAATAACCTCTAAAGAACCTCTAAGGTTGCTTATAAGGGTCCCTCCTTTAGTCCCTTGAATTCCGAATTCTGTTTTCCACCTTGAAAAGCCCCGAGCTTTGTTGCAGCAGCACTGTGGCACGCAGGCAGCAGCCCTTTTCTATACACGTAATGTGAGAAGAATCCTCTGCATGAAACTCCATGTCCGCTCCGCATGTTCCTTCAGTGCACCGAAGCATCATGAAGGATGCCTTTGTGAATCTGTGTAGCCGGTAGTGAGCAGGACTACATCCATCGCATCGGCCGCACTGCCCGCGGCAAAGACGGCACCGGCCACGCGCGCTTTCGACCGCAAGTAGGTTGCAAGCACAGCCCTGAAGCCACTGCAACCCTGAAGCTGCAAAAGCAGATGCACAAGGTACAGGTATAGGGTTTAGGGTTTAGTGTTAAGGGTGACAGAGCGGAAAGGCTGAGAGTTGTTGGCGGGCGTGGACCCAAAAGGGATGTGGAGGTTCATGATCAATCGCCAGCCCCCGTCATGGCCCTCCCCCCCCTTCCCCGCCTTTTTTCTGTGGTGCTGTTATGCAGGTAGTGGGGTCCAGCTGCCTTCGAGTACTGCGTTTGAGTTCTCTGGAAATCTAGATCTGCGCACGATTCTGTAAGCCAGCTTTTCCCCTGGCATGCTCCTATGTTGGCGATGCTGAGGCTCGTCTTCTTCGAGTATTGGCACAAGGCTGCGGCTGGTTCAGGGCGGCTTCAGCTTCAGCTGGTTAAGTTCGGTTTTTCACTTTGATAGTGCTGTTTATGCATGTGAAGTTGTAGCCTCTATATGGGAAGCTCGATGGTCAAGATCTGAGCAGCTGGAGCCTCTCGAGTTGGCCACGTCGTGGTGCGCTTCAACGGAGTCGTCTCGTGTGCTGGCCACTGGAGGTCGATGGCCCGGCCTAGCCAATGAAGTGATGCCGGTATGCGCCCCAAACAGCGCCAGACACCGACGACAACGACGACCGATGACGACTCATGACGGCGGGAGCACATCCAGGGCCCAAAGCGGTTGGCGCATGCGCATGGGCCGGAGGCGGGAAGAAGTCTTCCATAAGAAAGTCAAGAAGCCCAATCAGAGCCCCTAGGAGATTCCTGACCCTTGAACCCGCTGCCGTGCCAACGCGTGTATAGGCGAAGGCGCAATCATAAGTACAACGACCTTCCCTCCCATGTCGGAGCCCCATCGTGTTGAAACAGAGTTGGGTCATCATCAATCATTGCTCGACTTCCACAGTTCGCCCCCTTTTCTCTCCTTCAGCAATAAGTACCCTAAACCCTAAGCATTGACTTGTTAAACCCTAAACCCTAAACCCTAAACCCTAAACCCTAAACCCTAAACCCTAAACCCTAAACCCTAAACCCCAAACTAATTTGCTGATTGTTTCAGGATCCCGGCATCGCCGCCGAGTTGGCGGAAGCCTTGGCCAGTTCGGGTCAGCCGGTTCCACCGGAGCTGCTGGCTGCAGTTGTTCGGGGTTTAGGGTTTAGGGTTTAGGGTTTAGGGTTTAGGGTTTAGGGTTTAGGGTTTAGGGTTAAGAACGTCTCCTCAGGCGAGCGGAAATTTCAAGAGATGGAACATCGTGGTTGAAGCCATTGTTTGAAGGTGTTGAGTCTCGGGACAATCTTGCGTAGTACTGGTTGAATACCAACGCGCTGAGCATGTGCTGTTTCTTCGCATATACTCTCGAACCCCACATCTCCGAAAGAGCCTGAGTCACATGCCGGAATGTCCCCTCCCTCTCTCCCCGCCCCCTTCCTTAGTTGGCCATATCGCTACGATACTGCACATGCGTAACATTGCTGTGCTTGTTCGTCCTTCTCCCAGCCCTCGCTGTGTCGGGAGCAGGAGCTCTTAAAGATCGTCCAAGAGGTGGCAGCCGGACAGAGGCAAGTGTGGAAGGCCCTGACACTTTAGGGTTTTTTGGGGTTTGCAAGGACTATGAGGTGCTGAAAAGTGGGGGGCAAAAAGCCGACCTTCTTGTCGATGTCATGTTGGCGGGCTTGCAATAGCGAGCTGAGTGATCTGTAGCAGTGGCTCTTCTCCGTGAATCAGTAAGACGCTGGGTTGGTTGGGTAAAGAAAGAAAGCCCAACAGAGCCCAAGTTCTGCAACATGTCCGTAGCATGCGTCAACAGTCGCCCCCCCTCGGGGCCGCAGACCCTCTAGTCCCTGCCTCTTGAGCTTTTGAGCAACTCACCACCTTGACCTCAGGGAAACAACTCGAAGTGGTCCGGAAAGCGATGGGCCAGCAATGAGTGGTCCAGAAGCGAATATTCTAAGCATTGTGCAGACTAGGTTCTGCAACTTGATTATGTCAGAACCCTCAGAACCTTTCAAAACTCGAACCGGGGAGCTGTGCAGATCAGCTGTGCCCGCATGCTCTTGCTACCTGGTTACCTAGTCTGCATGGCACATTCGAGGATGTGATCCTTAAGGAATGCCAGCGAGCGAGCGTGACAAGAAGAGCGAGCCGTCAAAACTGCTGTGGGTCTATGGCTGGGGGTTTGAGATTGTCTTGCCCGAACAATAAGATTTCGTTCAAGTGCAGCCATGGACGGGTTCAGGGCCACCGATGCTGCAGTTGATGCAGCGGGATCTCGGAGGCCAAATCATGGGGGGGCCTCTATTCCTGTGCCCCACAAGTAAGTAAGGACAGGCAAGCCCATGTGAATGCCTTGCGGGTCGTGCTGCTTCGTCTAGCGATCTCCTTGCCTTCAATGGAGAACCACTGCTAAACCTTAAGCCCTAAACCCTAAACCCCAAACCCTAAACCCTAAACCCCAAACCATAAACCCTAAACTCTACATAAACCCTAAATGCACACAGCAGACTCACATCCCCTTGACTGAGGGGCGCAAGGTGACCTTTGCCGGGAGACCCAGATGATTCCGTAGCCCCCCCCCCCCCCCCCCCCCCCCCCCGAACACCCCTTGCAGTCGGCAGAGCGGTCCCGGGTCCTGTTAAAGTTTAGGGTTGCGGGTTTAGGGTTTAGGGTTCAGGGTTCAGGGTTTAGGGTTCAAGGTCTAGGCACCTGAGTCGCAAAGATTTGCGACAGGAGCCTCAGCTTGCCCCTGGGCAGTTGAGACTCTGAATGGGAGTTCTCTTGTTGCGGCCGTAGCTACTATAGGGGTCGGAATAAGTACCAATAGTATTCCCTTATGAATGTACTATACTAACCCCCAAGCCCCTATTCTAATTGTTAAGGCCCCCCCCCCATATTACATCATTACTAGAAGCTCCTTTCAAGAATCCTGAGCCTCAAAAATCTCAACCCCGGCGCCGGATGAGGACCGAGCTGACCTAAACATTTGACTTCTCAGCCCGAGGGTCTTCAAGACATAGCCCACTCGAAGTCTTTCGCCGTGAATGTCATGTAAGTCCACAGGGAATGCTCCTGCCTGCATCCTGCTCAAGAGTAAGCAGAAAACTGGCTGTTGTTCTGGAAGTCCTGAAGCTTCTGAAGCCACCAGAAAGTATCCTAAACTGGACCAGTCCGATGTCCTCGATGCTGGCGGCAATCTCAGCAGTAGTTTGATCCAAGTTTGTGGTCAGTGCTCACGGGAGTTCCAAGGAGAGGTGTTCTGAAGTGCTTCGCATGTTTACTTCGGCCGTCAGGTTCGTAACCGGAAGCAAAAGGGCAGGACCCGATACATGTCAAGTGCAACTAAGTGAGTTATGACGGCCCATTCTTCTACTGTTGCAAAGTGCATTCAGATCGCGACATCGCTGCAGATGAATAAGCGATTGAAGCCGGCATTGGTCGTCACCAGGTTTAATCTCAGCCCACGGTATCGAATAGCAGTAACTAGCAAAGCCAGAAGATGTTGGCAGAGTGCTGATGCGTGAAGAAGACGTTGACGGAAGTCTCTTGACATCCATCGCAGAAGTATCGCGGGCAAACACTACATGTCTTAGAACGCTGACGGGAACGACGCCTTGATTGATGAAGTGGGTGTCACAAGCAATTTGTCCACGTGCCTTCCATCAACCCTGCAAGACCCCACCCAACCCCCCATAAAACCAAATGCAGCAACCAAGCGTCTGAGTCCAGAGCCCAATCCAGATATCAAGTACCAAAGCCAGTGCTACTTAGGCCGGACGGGATTGGAGGAACGAAAGCTGACTGAGGGTAACATTGAGGACTGCTGAGTATGGGGCTTGCATCGGCTGGAGCGGATGCGAAATCGGGTGCTGAGACGAGCCGTGCCAGTCCAGTTGGCTAGCGCAGTCGCCATAGTCATCAAGTCGTGCACAACGAAGCATACCCTCAGCCCTAAAGCCTATAAGTGTACAGCGCGTCCACGTTGATGGCTGTTCATGGTGGGCCCTAAACCCTTAACCCTGAACCCTGAACCCTAACCCTAAACCCTAAATCCTAAACCCTAAACCCTAAACCCTAAACCCTAAACCCTAAACCCCCAACATGTCCTGTGGTGTGTGCTGAAACGGCATCTCGAACCCTTTGCGAAGTACCAAAGGAGCTTCGCAGGTGCCAGCCCGTCTCTGTTGATGACGCCATCGTCGAGGCTGAGACTCCTCAATCTTATAAAGTTTATTCGTATTATGATATTACTATTATTAATATATATATATACATGCAAAAATGTCTGTCTATATATATATATATGTATCTGCAAAAATGTCTTTACATGTCAGCGTATTCGTATGTTGAAAAGGAATATATTTACAGCTTCCTATATGAACACGTTGTTCATCATATACTTCTATATGATTGAATGATTGTATTGTTATATTGTTATACTATTATGCTAAACTAGTGATATATTATAGTACAGTGATTGGAATTTGGTTTTGGGTGGGGTGCTCCGGATGCCTGCGAGGCCGGCGTGGGCCCCACCCAGTACAAGCTGCTGTTCATCTGCGGCCTCACGTTCTGCTCGGATGCGGCAGAGGCAGAACCTACGGATGAGGGCCCGGATGTTGAGATACTCATGATCATATGGGTGGTGGTCAAAATCATGATCGTTTGGGGTACCCTAAAAATTGGCGCCGCATTACAATGGGGTTCCAAAAAGGTACCATAAATTTTGACAGCCACCCATATGTCTGGAAGATGTAAACTGCGCTGTCGAGGGGCTTGTGCTGTGAAGTAGCATGCGTTTCACGCGAATTCGTCGGATTGGCAGGTTTTCTTTATGTCCTGCATGAGCATTTTCGACGTACTTCCGACTGTTTCCAGATGGACGCATCCTCCTTGGAATTGTATCTTCTGCGCTAGAGTACCCTCTGCGCTAACTGTACGTCTCGTGGAAGTCTTGCAGGGAAAGACTGTTAGGCTTCGTACCTTTTTGTGGGGTGTCACCAAATTTTGTATGTCTGTCCTTTAGGTGCCTCACACGATAACGCGCAGGACAGGATACGCACAGGCATGCATGACGGCATTCTTTCCGACGCCTGCAGGTGACCTTCCTCTCGTATGTCACGGAAGTGCTGTCACTTTCCCAGCCCCTTCCTCTTTCGCTCTTCTCTTCGCTCCTACACAGAAGCGTGCTTCTCTTGCTTGTTTGATTGCTTGTTTCATTGCTTGTTTGTTTGCGTGTTTGTGTGTCGCAAACCTCTTGCGTGTTCGTCTTGCGTGTTGTGTGTGTTTTGCGTGTTTGTTTGTCTGTTTGTTCGTTCGTTTGTTTGTTTGCCTGTTTGTGTGTTTGGATGTGTGTTTGGATGTGTGTGTGTGTGGGTGGGTGGGTGTGTTGTGCGTTTTCTGCGTGTGTGATGTGCGGTTGTTGGTTTATTCGTTCTTTGCTGGTTTCTTGTTGGTTGTTGGCTGTTGGTTGTTGCCGTTGCTGTTGCTGGCTTTGTGCTTCGTGCCTTGTGCTTTGTGCCTTGTTTTTTGGGTGGACCTTTGAGTCACCTCGATTGAGTCGAAAGAAAACATGCATTGAGCTGGAAACACCCGGAACCCGAGTCCTGGAGGAAACCCGGTCAGCCCCTGTAAAAAGTGATGATCAGTTGAGGGTTTCGGGTTGCGAGGGGTTTAAGGTTTTGGATTGTGCTCTCTTGTTTTCCGACTCGGCCTTTTTTGATTTTGGAGTCCTGTGGCTGCCGTTCCGGACCACGAATCGGCCCAGCTTTTGTGAAACACTGTCAGCCTGTACACTAGGTCCGGTAGGCCCTTGAAGTATTTCATATTTTTCTCTGTCACTGACTATGTGAGCCCTTGAAATGTGTCATATTTCCCCTTTGTTAAGAGCCTCATATTTAGGAACATCTTCAGAGGGTCTTTAAGGGCCGTCCTAGTACATGAAACCAGCTGGGACACAAGCTCCACCGAGGCGATGCGAGTGGGGGCTGACGTCGAATCAGGCCAGGGCTGGAAGCCATCACAGGGGTGTAGGGCTTAGGGTATCTTAGGGTCTAGGGTTGTCTTGGGGCTTGGGTTCTTGCAAGTCGTGCAGGTCCTACTGTGCAAGACCCGGTTTCTGGAACCGTTGTCGCAGAGCAACAGCGGCTGCTGTTCGTATGACGGTAGTTGCAACAGCTCTCTCCGAAATTGGCGCTGACACGACATCCAACACTTCGCTCATGGTGAAGACCTTGCACGGGACCGCAACATTGTAGATTCATCGCAACATTCATAGGCTCTAGGACATTCTTGTAACCAGAGGGCAAAATGGCCTGATCCGTTGGGAATGGACCGCTACATGTTCCCAGGAAGCATAAGTCGGGAGCGCGGGTCCAGGTCAATCCCGTTCGTTCCTCAGAAGCAACCAAAGAGACCACGAGCAGCATCAACAAACGCAGCTGGGCCCTCGATTTGTTCATGAGGGTACGTGCGCTCTCATGGCCTATAGACCTTGGGATGTTCGCCCTTATACTAACAGTGCTTAATGCTCGCAGGGATTATACTCGGGGGTACTATAACCCCGATATTCCCCAACCTAGACCTGACCCTAAACCCTAAATCCTAAATCTTAAATCCTAGACCTTAAACCCTAAACCTTGAGCTGGGCAGGAGTCTCTGATCACGTCCGCGGTCTTCGGCGGGATGGTCGTCGGGGCGCCGATCTGGGGTCCTCTTGGCTTGAATCAAGTACGGTTTAGGGATTAGCTGGGGTTTAGGGTTTAGGGTTTAGGATTTAGGGTTTAGGGTCAGGTCTAGGTTGGGATGTTCCCCCTTATACTAACAGCTCCTTAATAGGGAGTAGAGTATCCCCTGATAGAATTCTGATTAAGGAGCTGTTAGTAGAAGGGGGAGCATCCCAATTGAAAAGGTTGAATCCTCGCTTTTTGGACCTTGCTTTGGGGATTCGCCTGGTTTGGACCTCTGGAGCGAGAAGCTGTTGGCTCCAGCCGATGACCGGTTTAGGGTTTAGGGTTCAGGGTTTAGGGTTTAGGGTTTAGGGTTTAGGGTTTAGGGTTTAGGGTTGAAGCACAGGCTACATTTCAGACCACAAGGGCCGACGGCAGCCTGGACCTGAGATGTCGTTGGTCCGGAATGCACACAGGATTGCAATAGTTCACGCATTCAAGCGAGCGCAAGGCAACAACAATCTCCGAATCGGTAAGTCGGAAGTGCTTTTTGCATCGCTGTATGTTCAAAGGTTCTGCAAAGATGCATCTAGGAGGATCTGCCGCGTACGACCTGAGTCACACTTGATGTAAGTCCGTCATCCGAAGCCATCGGGTGGCCGAACGTCATGAAAGCATGTGTTGGCTGCTTATGGACTCATGGGTCTTGCACTCTTGCGCCGTCTTGCCTGCTCTTTGGGCCCAGTTTCCGCTTGCAATACGACGCCCGGAAAGGTTGACGGGCAATCTGTATGGCACACAGCCCTGTCATTCTCGACCCGAAGCCTTAGCTTTAGCTACTTTAGCTTCAGCTGTACACTCAGTCCCGCCGAGGCCTTGAAAGGTTTGGTCCATTCTGTTGCGTTAATCTTTGACCGGCGCCAGCAAAGAACTGGCTCCAGGGTGCACAGGCCATGGGAAATGGCTCCGCGAAGTACACAAGGTGCGAGCGAGCCGCCACTTGGTCCAGCAATTGCGGGAAGGGGCGCCTTTTTGTCAGCATGGTCAATATCCAAGTTTCATGGGCCCTTAGTATGGTCCCTTACCTCCCTTAAAGGGTTCCGAAGCCCTTGGGTTGTACGTATAGGGTAAAAAAGGGGCATATAAGGGGTACCCTGTTCAGGGCCCATACTAAGGGACCATGTAACAACCCTAAGATAACAAGGGCAAGTGCCGCAAGTGTCGAGTTGGGTGCGCTCAAGTTGCCACGTTTGCCTCACCGCGTTGGTGTCAGCCATCGGGCCACAGGAGGTTACAGATCTTGGGCAATGGACTTATCAGACATGGGATGGATGATATCATGATACACGCATATATGTATATGATGATGATGATGATGAGGAGGAGGAGGACGAGCCATGTCTGTGTGTGTGTGTGTTTCCCACAATGAGTGCAGACGTGCGAACATTCCAAACTTGGTGTCGTAGAAAAGCTCCTCGAACACGCGCTCGAGATGGCCAACATTGGCCAAACTGACGCTAGGAAGTTCCTGCGCCCGCAAATTCTACTGCAGTTGCGCTCAATAGTGAGGAGGGACCAGCGATGGCCATGACACAGTCCAAGCCCAAGGTAGAGCATGACCGGTGCGAGCGCTGCGGCAAGTCGTATGCCACGACCGTGGAGATCACATATGAGATTGAGAAGGCCAGGGGGGGAATATGTAGGCCCCACGTCGGTGAACAGCTTTGTCGCACCCCCGAACCCTAAAGCGCAAACTCACGTGTCACGCTCCCGTGTTTGCCCAGGTGAAAGAGAGCCTGCGCTGTGAAAACTGCCAAGGCACAGGTCAGACCTTGGGGCCACTTCGAGCTAATTAGGGTTTCGGGTTTAGGGTTTAGGGTTTAGGGTTTAGGGTCATCGAGCAAGATTCTTTGCTGTCTTCTGATGGCGTGACTGCAAGCGGTTTGAAGACAGTCTGCTGCAGGGGATGCTGATGCATCCTCGCCAACAGCGCTTGAGCTGTAGCTGCACCATTCCTCCCATTGTTGGTAGGCTGAGGCTGTCTCTACAAAGCCTTCAGCCTCCAGCTTGAGATTGCATTCTCTCCCCGGAAACTGTGTGATCCGAAAGCTATCCCATGACAACTCAAAAGGCTCCCGAAGACAACGAAGCCGAAGCCCAAGCCCCAAGCCCCAAGCCAGAAAGATCCACCAAGTCAGGCCCCAAAAGAGAGATTCCGAACCCTAAGCCCTAAACCCTAAACCCTAAACCCAAAAAAACGGGGGACCCGAAGATGCGCTCTGAGTCAAGGAATGGTGACATCTGCAAGGCGTGTGGTGGCCGCGGGCTGCCCCTTAGTTGGATGTTGGTTGGTGTGGGCGTAGGGGTTTAGGGTTTAGGGTTTACCGGCCCCTCTCAACTCGCATCATACCTTCAATATGAATTTAAGCCCAACCTTGCCTTCACAGATGTAGCCCCAAAAAACGCCTACAAAGTCCAAAACCTAACCCCCCCCCCTAAACACCGCAAACAGATGAAACTTGAGCGGCGAAAACGCGGGCTCGTCCGTATCAAATGGCGAGCGTAGCACCATCAAACAGGAAGGTGAACCTCTGAACCCCTCTACGAGCAGCTGGCCACTGATATTGAGAAGCTGCCATGGCGAGAAACAGAACCCGGAAGGGACTGCCAAACTACGATGTCTTTGTGGATTGTCACTGCGGCTTTGGGCGTCTTACGCGCTCGACCAATGGACCAACTTCGTGCTCCCCAAAAAGCCTACACCCTAAACCCGAAAACCCTCAACCCTAAAACCCTAAACCCTAAAAGCCTGAGGATCACAAGCCACCGGGAGGAGCACTTTGTGCTGAGTCAGCGGGAGGTCGACGTGGAGCCCCACAAGTGCAGCGCCTCCTGCCCGACTGTTCTGAAAGCTTGTAGGCATCTTAGGGTTTAGGGTTTAGAGTTTAGGGTTTAGGGTTTTTGGTTTAGGGTTTAGGGTTTCCTCAAGTCGGGCTTTGGAGGGTTTTTAGGGGCTTAGGGTTTAGGGTTTGAGGTTTTTTAGGGTTTTTAGGGTTTTCAGGGTTTCAGGGTTTTATGGTTTTTGGGGTTTGGGGTTTACGGTTTCAGGGTTTCAGGGTTTTAGGGTTTCAGGGTTTCAGGGTTTTAGGGTTTCAGGGTTTAGGGTTTCAGGGTTTGCCGAATCTTGGAGTCCAGAGTCTATATGGGAGTTACAAGGCGCCCCAGAAACTGAAGTTCGCTGAGCCTGGTTCAAGAAACAGAAGCAGGTTGACAGAATGCTGTTGATAGAAACCCTGAACCCTAAACCCGAAACCCCTAAACCGAGAATACCCTAGACCCTAAACCCTAAACCCTAAGCATCCCGAAACCCTAAACCCTAAGCATCCCGAAGCCCTAAACCCTAAACCCTAAACCCTAAACCCTAAGCATCCCGAAACCCTAAACCCTAAGCATCCCGAAGCCCTAAACCCTAAACCCTAAACCCTTAACCCTTAACCCTAAACCCTAAACCCTAAACCCTAAGCATCCCGAAACCCTAAACCCTAAGCATCCCGAAGCCCTAAACCCTAAACATCCCCAAGCCCTAACCCTAAACCCTAAACCCTAAACCCTAAACCCTAAACCCTAAACCCTAAACCCTAAACCCTAAACCCTAAACCCTAAGCATCCCGAAACCCTAAACCCGAAGCATCCCGAAGCCCTAAACCCTAAACCCTAAGCCCTAAACCCTAAACCCTAGGCATGTTGACAAGATGTTGAAGCATGTTGAGCTCCTGGTCGAAAAGCAAGGAGATGCCAATCCCACTTTTCTCTTCGGGCCTTGGCCTGGCGGCCGATGTCGCTAAGCTGAAGCTGCGGGGCCTCTGTGCTTAGGGCATTCTGTGAGCTTAGGGTTTAGGGTTTGGGGTTTAGGGTTTAGGGTTAGGGCTTGGGGATGTTTAGGGTTTAAGGTTTTCTGCTTTCGCCCCCTCACACTCTAGGTATTTCTCTTCGGCTCCCTTGTGGGTCCCCTACATAGTACCTTATAAACAGGACCCCCCTAAACCCTAAACCCTAAACCCTAAACCGTAAACCGACTGTATGCAAGGCGCGGCTCCAAAACGAGCGTTCCCGTGAGAGCAAGTTCGGCTTAGACCTCAAGACCCGGGTTTAGGGTTTAGGGTTTAGGGTTTAGGGTTTAGGGTTTAGGGTTTAGGGCTATGGTGCGGAAAAAAGCACCCGCAACAAAAAAAAAAACACTCTTACCGCTAGCACCCGGAACCCGTGTTTTTTTTTTTGTTGTGGGTGCTTTTTTGCTGTGGGTGCTTTTTTCGGGGGCCGCCCCGGTGAGTGAGTGACCTGGCGCGTGTCGCCCCCGCACCCGCAGCAAAAAAAAAAGGGGCCCCCGCACCCGCAGCAAAAAAAAACCGCGCCCCCGCACCCGCAGCAAAAAAAAAAAACGCAACCCCCCCTCCCCCCCGCTTCCTCCCCACCCCCCAGGTGAGTAAGTGACCTGGCGCGTGTCGCCCCCGCGCCCGCAGCAAAAAAAAAAAACGCGCCCCCGCACCCGCAGCAAAAAAAAAAACGCGCCGCCCCCCCCTCCCCCCCCCCTCCTCCCCCCCCCCAGGTGAGTGAGTGACCTCGCGCGTGTCGCCCCCGCAGTGCCCCCGCACCCGCAGCAAAAAAAAAAACGCGCCCCCGCACCCGCATCAAAATAAAAAACGCGCCCCCCCGCACCCGCAGCAAAAAAAAAAAAAGGCGCCCCCCCCCCCCTTCCCCCAGGTCATTTGTTTTTGCAATTTCCTCCCCAACCCCGTCCCCAACGCCCCCCCCCTCCTTTAAACTGTGCAAGCGTTTTCAAAGCACTGAATCCTTCCCAAGGCCATCATGCGAGCATTGTGTTTGCTAACGGTGGAGGGAGGGCTGCACCCCGCCCGACCCCCCCCCTCTTTAAAACCGTGCCAGCTAGCTTCTCAGCATATGAATCCTGTCCAAGCCTATCATGCCAGCATTGGGTTTGCAAATTGGGGGGGGCTGCGCCCCCCCCCAACCCCCCCGCTTCTTAAAGCCATGCCAGCTTGCTTCAAAGCAAATGAATCCTTTCCGAAACCATCATGAGAGCATTCCCCTCCGCTTGAAAGGGGCGGGGGGGGGGGGCTGCGCTTTTTAGCCGGGCAAGCTTGCTTCAATCATACGAATCCCTTCCAAACCCATGATGATGCGAGCATTGTGTTGCAAATGGGGGGTGGGGGGGGGCTGCGCTTTTTAGCCGGGCAAGCTTGCTTCAATCATACGAATCCCTTCCAAACCCATGATGATGCGAGCATTGTGTTGCAAATGGGGGGGGGCTGCGCCCCCCCCCAACCCCCCCGCTTTTTTTAGCCGGCAAGCCTGCTTCAAAGCTTACGAATCCCTTCCAAACCCATGATGCGCGCATTGTGTTTTCAAATGCGGCGGTCTGCGCAGCCCCCAACCCCCTGAAAAAAGAGGAATATATGCCTGCTTTCCTACGAAAATTCAGACCTTATAGTGGAAGTTGAATTTTCCGTTTAAAAATAGAGATATAAACGTCTTCTTAGTAAAGAATCGAGAAAATAGAGCTTGTGTTATGAGACATGAACAAAAACACTTGTTGTCTACGAGTCACAGATAGAGATAATGCATGTACTCTTATGACAATATAGAGAATTAGCTTTTCATGTATTCCTCTCATGTCTTCCTCGTGAAACAAAGAGAAGATGTCTGAAAATACTGACAAAATAAAAAAAAACTATAGAACAATAGAGGTTTTCGCTATACAATATAGAGAAATTAGATGTTTCCTATGACAACATAGAGGAAATAGAGGCTTTCATACGAAAATATAGCGAACATACAAAGTGTTTTCATATCAAAATGTAGAGGTCTTGATATTCAAATATAGAGAATAGAGGTCTTCATGTTCAAATGTTATGACAATGGAGGTTTGCCTATTCAGAGACAGAGAAAATAACGGGCTTCCTATTAAAATAGGACACGAGGAACAAAACACTTTTAATTGCAAGTCACACATTGAGATAACACAGACAATAAGTTTCTCATGTATTCCTCTCTCATGTCTTCCTCATGAAATATAGAGGAAAACTATGACGATATAGACAAAAATAGAGAGAAATAGAGGTTTTCGTTATAAAATATAGAGAAATAGAGGTTTTCGAATTAAAGTAGAGGTTTTCATACTAAATGTAGAGAAAACAGAGGTTTTCATATTCAAATATAGAGAAGAAAGAGGTTTTCCTATTCAAATATAGAGAAGAAAGAGGTTTTCCTATTGAAAATTAGAGAAAATAGAGGTTTTCATAGTAAAATATAGAGAAAACAGCAAAAACGCTCCGCACCCGCAGCAAAAAAAAAACGCGACCCCACGGCACCCGCAACAAAAAAAAAAACGCGCCCCCGCACCCGCAGCAAAAAAAAAAACGCGCCCCCCGCACCCGCAGCAAAAAAAAAAACGCGCCCCCGCACCCGCAGCAAAAAAAAAACGCGCCCCCGCACCCACAGCAAAAAAGCACCTGCAACAAAAAAAAAAACACTCTTACCGCTATGGTGCAATCCAAGGTCATGCACAAGACCAGGAATCCCAGCATCACTGTCGGTGGCTCTGCTCAACTATTCAAGGGATGAAGACTCGGACCCCTAGGGTTGTGCCCCTAAAGGTTCCCCTTAATCTACTCCGAATATGGCCCTTAAATCGGGGCCCCAAAACCTAATGGTACAACCTTAAGGGTCCGAGGTAGAACCCTTAGAACTATCATCTTCTTTAGGCTTTTCGTCGCGCACCACGTAGAGTTTAGGGACACCGGCCTCCGAATGGTGACAGCTGGAAGGATGCATGATGAGGGTTTAGGGTTTAGGGTTTGGGGTTTTGGGATTTAGGGTTTACGGTTTTGGGTTTTGGGTTTTGGGATTAGGAATGTGAGGGACGCCTTGGTTTGTTGAAAGTCCTTTCTGCCATATACAGCGCAACATCCACGCTGCGTGTGCAAACGTAGAGAATGGCAGGCAGTTAATGGATAAAAACACGTCACCTGCAGGATGTTCTTTGCCTCAGAGCACAGTCATGGTGTGCGTGAGCATGTTGCACTGCACATCACATACACACAGCATACACCGCATTTCCTCGCATTCGAAGTCCCATTCATGCGTAGCTGTTGTAAGTTCACCCCTCCGCGAACGCAACATCTACATCTGCAAGTTCGCAGGCCTATGAATTGTGCACTATCCACCGAACGCATCAAGCGTGGTTCTGTTTGGTTGTGCGGTTGCGCGGTACTGCGCTGTGATGCGCGGTGCATATGTGTGTGTATGTGTGCACGTGTGCTGGCATGTGCGGTGCCCGTAGTTACGTGCTCGTGTGCTGGTATGTTCCTCTCATGCACTAGTTATTATCGTATTATATGAAATTTCTTGGTATGTTATAGTTATTGCATTATTATCTACATGAATATTTGGTAGTTATATTTTTCATTGCTAGCTTATCATTGTATTGTTAGATTATTGTTACATCAGGGTAGAGGCGCCTTTGATACTTTCGCCCAGGTCCCGCAGAATGCTTCTGAGAGCGGTTGCGTCGGATCGCAATTGTGCAAATCGTCTGTCTGAGAGAGTCCATCTCCAGGAATTGCCGAATGTGTCGCGGGTCCCTTGCTTTAGGGTTTCAAGGGTTTAGGGTTTCGGCGTTGATACAAGTGGGCCATCACATGCCATCGTGACTGTCTACGCGCCATGTAGGAAGCATGACCCGTGACCCACTTGTGTGTTCCTCCTGGCTGATGGCGCATGACCTAAATTGGCGGAAGAAAGTGCCATGGAAAAAAACGAGTTGCTTGCACATGTGACAGTGTTTCGGAATCCAACATGATAGTCAGAAATAATCTCATTGTCGTTGCTGGCTTCTGAATGCTGCATCGGAGACCTAGCGCGAAGGAAAGCGTCACAGTCGTTGATGGAGGAAGTCGTCTGTGCCTTCTGTACCTGGTGTAGCAACAGTGAACACCCACAGCATTGACAGCAGCGCAGGAGCCCCCCGGTCGTATCCATGTCATGCCCTTGTCTGCCCCGCCAAGGGCCTTCCTGCTGTCCTCGCTGATCATTACCACGTTTGGCTTTCTTACAGCTGCGTGTGAGGTGCTCAGTCCGTGAAATAAACTTGGCAAACTCAAGCAACGACCCATGTTGTGCGATTGCGAATGAGGTAGGTGCAGTGTGGCGGTCTCGCTGAACTTACCTGATTTTTGTACAAGCACAAGCAAGTCCGCCAAAGCAAGAAGAGCCTACGTCCCAAACAACCTGCAAAACTGGGATTTCAACACACGACTTGTAGATTGTAGACTCCTCAAGGGCCCAACCTCTCTGGGACCTATGACACGCGAACACGCGAACTCCCTGGAAGGTTCGATTCGTTCGTTTAGGGTTTAGGGTTTAGGGTTTAGGGTTTAGGGTTTAGGGTTTAGGGTTTAGGGTTTAGGGTTTAGGGTGCCTGCCGTGAGTCCTGTCCGCCCTCGGTCGTAGGAGTTGGCTTTGTTTGCCTTGCGCCGCGCCTTCAGGCGTAGAAACAGGCTGCAGGAATCCAGAATGGCTTCCTTCACGGCCTTCACAGCTCCGAAGCAAACGCTGAGCAAACCTCCTGCCCTAAACCCTAAACCCCAAACCCCAAACCCCAAACCCCAAACCCTAAACCCAAAACCCTAAAACCCCAAACCCCAAACCCGCCACATGCTGCTCCGTTTTCCAGGCCAGGGCTTCTACAGCCTCCTCATCATGCGGGCCTTGGTCGGGGTGGGCGTGGCAGGCTCGGGGTCCTGGAGCACTTGGGGGTCTCCGAAGTTAGGGGTCCTTATTCTAAGGGAATCCTATAATAGTTTAGGGTTTAGGGTTTAGGGTTTAGGGTTTAGGGTTTAGGGTTTAGGGTTTAGGGTTTAGGGTACCATATGGGATCTATATTGGGGGTCCCCTCTTTTCTTAAACCCGCACTTGGTTCCACAGAACCTATACCATAGGGCCCGCCTTGTTAAACCCGTCCGTTAAGTCGACAAACACATGTGTCATGATGTCCAAGTCTCTTTCAGGACAACGCTGCCGGACAGGTCCCTTCATCGCGGGCCTATGCGAACCTTCGAGCTTCGAAGGGATCTGCGAACCTTCCCAGGCCTTCCCCAAACAGGTCCAAACACCGTCGAGGAGACTCTATTCCAGTCAGTCCTCCCTAGACCCAAAACCCTAAACCCTAAACCCTAAACCC
Source organism: Symbiodinium natans (assembly GCA_905221605.1). Classification (NCBI taxonomy): domain Eukaryota; class Dinophyceae; order Suessiales; family Symbiodiniaceae; genus Symbiodinium; species Symbiodinium natans. Next base: position 306,464 of record CAJNDS010000702.1, read on the forward strand.
TAAACCCTAAACCCTAAACCCCAAACTCACTCATCCCTGACAGAGGCCTGCCAGTGGGCTTCGACATCCTGGCTGAAGCGATGCCCAGCTCAGGCCGCAGCGCGAACCCCGCCCGACTTAGGGTTTAGGGGGTTTAGGGTTTATAGGGTTTAGGGTTTAGGGTTAGGGTTTAGGGTTTAGGGTTTAGGGTTTAGGGTTTAGGGTTTAGGGTTTAGGGTTTAGGGTTTAGGGTTTAGGGTTTAGGGTTTAGGGTTTAGGGCTAGGGTTTAGGGTTCACCCTGCCCGAACCCCATTCATTCCAAGGTGCCACGATACATGGGGTTTTCCTTAAGGGGACTCTACTCTATTTGGGGCATAAAAGGGGTGCCTCTATTTTGGGAAATGCCCACATTTTCGGTTCTGCGCGGCCCTCAGCTGTAGGGAACTGCATAGCCTTAATGGCGTTCGGGTTGTCCCATCCGGCATCCTACTACTTTGGTTCGGGGGAGGCTATTGTTTCAGGTCGGGTTACATGAGGAGGTACTGGCCGAGCTTGGAGTCTGGTGTCATTCCAACATTCTATACATACATACATACATACATACATACATACAAACAACATTCTGCTATTGAAACCTGCCACTGATTCTCAGGATTGGAGAACTTTGGAGAACCGTTGGTAATACAGGTTGGCGTACGGGTCAGAGTCGTCTCTGCGCTTCGGATGGGCAGGCCGCGGCAAGTTTGGCCTCTACATGGAGCCCGGTCCCTGGCACGTTCAGGGAAAGGCTAGAATTGGGGGACTGAGACAAGGGATAGGCTCAAGATGCAAGATTGTTCCTGTCTCTTCTGGGTTTTAAGCAGAAAGGGGGTATATACCAGGCACACTCCAAACCCGACGCTGGAGGCTCGATAAGTCTCCGCGGCATTGGGGCACTACATGGCACATTTGAGCAATGTGGCTCTACGCACATTCGTACATACTCGGGCCTCGTGTTGCTGAAGTTGCTGACGCTTGCCAACCAGAACTGATTTGCGATTTGTTTTGCTGCTTGAAGAAATCTGAATAACCTCTCAGGTTTTTCTGGACAGCAGGAAGTCTTTACGTGCCGCTCGGCTGCCAAAGGGGAAAGGTTATTGGGTCCAACTTTGAGGCTTTCAGTTCTCCTTCAAAACCCTAAACCCTAAACCCTGGTGGAAGGTGTTTGCCTGGGGCTGCGTTCCTGCAATCTCTCCCCTCTCTGATTGGGTCAGATAGAGAAATTCTGCGAAACCGCTGAGGGTTGGGCGATCTGGGCTTCCTTCGACTTGTAGGTCTAGGGTTTAGGGTTTATAGGGTTTAGGGTTTAGGGTTTAGGGTAACCTAGGAATCGGCTTTGAGAGCTCCGAATGCCTAGCAAACCCTGGAAAGGACGGCGATCGCATGGCTGCTGCTGGAGCAGGTCGGCTGGCAGGCCGCGCTGTGTGAGTAGGAGGGACATCGGCCTGCGCAGAGCATCAATTCTTGGGGTGTAATTTTGGTTTCGGGTTTAGGGTCTAGGCTTTTGGGGTTTGGGGTTTGGGGTTTAGGGTTTAGGAGAATAAGAGTTGAAAAGGAAGGTTTATGAGCACTGGAGTTGCACAGAGTTTTTTTAAAATTCATCCTGCTGTCGCAGCTTCGTGAGGGGATGTGTGGATGCCTTTCAGGGCCTTGTGGGAAGAGTGCCGTGCATAACAGTATGACCTTAGTTGCATGCGTCATCGTGCCCTTCAGCGACTTTCAGCTGGCAAAAAAGTCCTCATTGCCTGAACCTGCCAGAGATCTCTACCCCTTTAGTGAAGCCCGTTAAAGCGTAAGACTATCTATCTATCTATCTATCTATCTATCTGTATATATATATATATATATATGCAAATATCTATATACAAATTATAAATAAATAAATAAATAAATAAATAAATAAATAAATAAATAAATATAAACACAAGTATATATATATATATATATACATACATACGTACATATATATATAGAGTTTATTATTTATCTATTTTTTTATTTGTTTATTTATCTATACATGCCTTCCTTGCTGTCCCCTCCCTATGAAGCCCCAGTTTCTCTGAGGTCTTCACAGGGGCGGCAGCCATTCCGACTCTTGTGGCCTCCCTGGCCGGGTGCGCAGCAGGGCGTGGCTTAGGAGTCTCGCAGAAGTCCCCCCGCCAACCCTAAACCCTAAACCCTAAACCTTAAACCCTGAACCCTAAACCCTAAACCCTAAACCCTAAACCCTAAAGTCCTGCTGAGGGCTCGCTACCACCACGTGAGAGCCCGAAGCCGTCCGAGCGCTCAGCGAGCGACTTGACAACACGCCACGTGCAGCCCAGGTAAAGCTGGGGCTGCTGAACGCCCTACAAAGATGAGCACACAGCCGTGCGCACCAGGCGGTCGAGCCTTTGAGTGTCAAAGGTTCAAACCCTAAACCCAAGCACCCTGTGGTGGCGTTATTGGCCCCCCCCCCCCCCTCCCAGGGCACCCTCCAAGCCCCAGCCTCCCGCCCCCACCCTGCCCACTGCTGCCGACCCTCTCCAGGCCCCAGCCTCCCTTTCCCCGCGAGTGCAACCTTCAATTGCAGCTGAGGGCTCGCTACCACCACGTGACAGCATGAAGCCATCCGATCAAGCGACCTCACCACACCACGTCGAGCCTTTGAGTGTCTCCAACCTGCACTTGCACTACGCCCGCCCGCTGAAGCCGGGCTCGGGCAGGTGAGGCCACTGAGCCCGGAGTTTGCTGGGGCAGCTCAGCCGCTGAGCCCGCTGAGGCTGCTGAGCGCTGCCGCTCCGGCCGGTCAGGTCACTGAGCTGCTCACCGCTCCAGCCCGCTGAAACCGCCCTCTGCCGCCAGCTTGCTGAGCCCACACATGCGCACAAACCGCCCTGAAGCCGCTGAGTCCGCGGAGTGCTGTGCGGACTTGTTGGCTTGCTGTGCCATAACACCTATTGCCTCTGGAGCTTTTCGGTTGTTCTTCGGCAGCTCATAGAGCACGGTGCCACAATCCTGGCATGTCATGCGGGACACGGTTTTCGTGGCTCCTCTCCGATCAAAATGAGGGTCTCGGGGTTGGCTGGTCTTGGCCGGTCACCTTGCAAAGAGGCGCTCCACTGGGTTTTTGGGGCTTTCTGCCGCCCTGTCGCAAAAGGGTTGTCAGCCGGGTCCACCGAGATGAACTTGAGGACTTGGCCACGCCCCTGCACCCGTCCCGGAAAACCAATTTAACTCCCGGAGGTGAAGCTAGCTATAGGGAGGGCTTGCGCCAGGTTTGGCAGCCCTTTTTTTCCCTCAGGTCGGCTCTCAGCCGGCCGAAACCGAGCTGAGGGTCAAGCCCGAACTGAACGAGGGACGCTTCAAGACAGCCGCATGGCTACACTGGAACAGGCCCACTGCGGAGCACCAACCAGACTCTGGGGCCGAAACCCGAAAATACAATACGCCGGGTGGTTTGGGGTCACGCGACGCGCACGTGGGAGTGGGCTCGTGACACCCATTCTAGAGGGCCCGCGACGCGCGCTAAGAACGTTGCCACACCCTAAGCCCTAAACCCTAAACCCCCCCCTCCCCCCCGGCTTCCTCCACATTCGGGGAGAGAGGTACTTCAGCCTCCCGGAGTCCCCACGCTGGCTGGTGGACATGGACCGTGGAGAGGAGGCACGAAGCAGCAGGAGAAGCGCGTTGGAACCACACTTCGTAGTAGAAGATATCATGTAGGAAGGTCGCATTTTGGCTTCAAAGGACAGGCAGGCATTCCATCGCAGCTTAAGACTTAAGGCTGGTCGGCTCCGGTGGCACGGTGTAGCAAGTTCTGCTGCTACAGGGCTCTCTGACCACATTTCGGACATCTGGATTTGGTCTGGGGTCTTTGAGAGTCAGCTGACGTTTCGGCGATGGCTGGTGCCGGCGTCGGCAATCGTTGAGGTGCAAATTGGCAAGCATGGCCACATGCTGCAAAGAGAAGTACCAGATGCAGGTTTCAGCTAGAGCAGGAGGAGCTTGCCTGGCTGTCAGGCACTGGAAATCGTCAAGAAGTGGGCCAAGAGAAATGGTAACGACATGAGGCAGCTCAGTTTGCACTGGCATGAACAAATGTTCTAGCTCCGGTTTCAAAGGCTGTCCGTTTCCGGGTTTGTCCGATCTTGAGAAACATGAAGAGTCAGGGTGAGCAGCAGCGAGGAGGCTGGTTGAGGAAACACGATTTCTTTCTATAAAGAGTCTCGGAGTGCAGGGAAGGGCTTCCGCCTCGACCTACGACTAAAACCCCAAGCCCTAAACCAAGAACTCCAGGCCCTAAAGAACAGAGGTGCTTGGCAGCAACATCGTGCACAAAAAAAGCTCTTGCCTCCAGCAGCTGAAGAAAACAAACGGAAACCGCCACGCGAACCCTACATAGGCCCTACACCCTCCTGTAAATCTCCCATGGAGTTGCAAGCAAGTACCGTAAAGAACAGAACTCACGCCTGCCAGGCATGAGCAGCTGATCAAGTCTGCGCATCACACCGACAACGTTAGTGGCTCCACTGGAGCTATGAGACATGTCCGTTTTACCCTAAACCCTAAACCCTAAACCCTAAACCCTAAACCCTAAACCCTAAACCCTAAACCCTAAACCCCAATGGTGGATACCAAAAGTGGGTGCTGGGATTTTCCATCATGAGCCCTCCTGGCTCCCTTGAAGTGTCGAGCAGAGCTGGCGTGAGGGTCATGCGAGCTTGCAACCTGGGTTTAGGGTTTAGGGTTTAGGGTTTAGGGTTTAGGGTTTAGGGTTTAGGGTTTAGGGTTTAGGGTTCCTGCCTTTCATCCTGAAGCGCGGGATATGCGGACGGTCATGTGCTACATGCCTCTTGAAACCCTTTTGTCTTAAGGCTCTTTCGACCACGTAGCACCGAGCTTGATACAGTGGTTTGTTTTCTGAGCCCTTCAGGCGTAATGGACCTCTTCCGTCGCAGTGCCCTGCGGTGGAAGACCTTCGCCCATGGGGTGGTCTGGCAAGGACCCAAGACTGTCCCGAGATCCCACAAAGATGCCATGTTTCGGCAAGTTCTCACTACGGGGGTGCGTCACATCTTGTTTCCATGAGTGCCGCCTTGCATTGCCATGAAGGAGTTCTGGCAGTTTTGTGATTGGCGTCATTTCTTTGTTGGCTAGATGATTCGATCCTAGATTCTAGCTTCGATACATGAAGACATGCCATGCGCAGTCTAAGCTTTCATCAAGGCGTTTAGACATAGAACCATAAGGCCAGGTTGAACTGTGTGAAAGTCCGACGGAACCGTAAGACAGCAATAGTGAAACGGTGACCCACGGGCTTGGTCTCTCAGGTTTGCATTTGGGGTGTCCTACTACGGTGCCCCCGATTCCGCTCAGCATCCGTTACGACACCGAGATTCTCGGAGAGATTCTCAAGATTGGGATCGCATACCCTAGACTACCCCACAAGCCCTAATAAGGTACATTGACCACAGCACCTTTTAGGGTTCCTTCGGAGATTCCTGGAGAGATTCTGTGCAGCTGTCGTGCTTTTTTGTTAATTCACCCTCGGGCCGTCTCGAGCAAAGGGGGCCTTCAGGTGCTCGGTTCACTTCAAGGTTCGGTCACTTGCTGGCTTTGAAGTTTTGCGCAGCTGCTAAAAGTACATCATTACATCATTTCATCATTACATGATGGTATTACACTGTTGCAGCAAAATAGCCGACTGCGGCAAAGAACCTGCCGTTCTCAGATGCGCGTTGAGAGTTTTTTGGATGTGTATGAATGGCGACTTATATCACAGGCCTTTGTTTTGGCATCTCCCTCGATGGCGGCTGTGCTTGTCTCAGGTCCATAATTGTAGCGGTGTATAGGGGGTCCGCGCCGACATTGAGAAAAACGATACGCGGACATCGAAAGAAGCACCGTGACAAAAGACAACGTCGAAAAACCTCATGACATCGAAAGATCCGTCCATCCGCCTTCCGTCGTCCATCCCAACCCGTGTGTCGATGAAACAGCGTCTTTTTTCGATGTCCGACATCAACAGACATTCCACGTTTCGATGTCGTGGCGCCTTTTTCGATGTCTGTAGGGAATATTCCTGGACAGTGTGTATATATATATATATACAATGTATATGTATATATAGAGAGAGAGAGACAAAGTACCAACAGTATATGTTATACATATATATATATACAATGTATGCTACCCCCCCGCCCAACGGATCTACCCTTCTTAGTGTTGAAAGTACGATAAGCGCACCCCAAACCTCTCCAGGCCAGAAAACATAAACATAAAAAGCAAAGTATCTGAACACCGCATGCCAGATGAGCCGGGGGGGGGGGGGGGGGGGGGAACCAAACGAAACGTTTGTCGGACCCTGCTCCTAAACCTTATTATTTGATTAAGGTTTCGACCCAAGCCTTATACCCTACTCGCTGAACCTTGTGCCTGAACCTTCTCCATGTAATACTTAAGCCAAACCCTATTCCCGTCTCAGGTTTAGGACCAAAACCAATACGTTGAAGATTTAGTGACAGAAACTCAAGTTTAGGGAAAACAAGAGCGAGCCGTTTCCCTAGGCATTGCGTACAAAGTGTAGGGCGTGCCTCCTGCGGAAAAGCAAAGAACATGCAGAACAACTACCCCACATCGCGTATGTGTAATACAGGGTATGTATGCAAAGTAGAATTTCTGCTCACATCGTGTAGGTATATAGATTTATATGTACATAAAATAGAGAAACTGGCGCGGAAGGGCGGAAATCCTCAAACCTCAAGACTAGGAAGTATTTGAGGGCAGATGCGAGTAAATCTGTGATCTGTAGGGCCCGAGGAAGCGAGAATACTGTGAGCAAATATCCTTCACTCCCCACTCCCAAACCTTTTTCGTCCAAGATTTTGGGGCAAACCTTATTCGTTTAAGATTTAGTGAAGGTAAGGTTGAGGGGAAAACAGTGAGAGCCTTTCCCTATACCTATAGAGTGTAGGGCTTGCCTCCTTTGGGAATGCATTGAGCAAGCAGAACATACATCGTGTATGTATATAGGGTGTATGTCTTGCATGAAAAGCTAGAATTTCTACCCACATCGCGTAGGTATATAGGATGCATGTGTTGTATGCAAAGGTAGAATTCCTACCCACATCGAGTAGGTATAAAGGGTGTATGTACCAAATAGAGAAAATGGAGAGGAAAGGGCGGTAATCCTCAAGACTAGGAAGTAGTTGAGGGCGGGGCCTCGGCTCCCCCACTGCGGCATCTGTGCTCTGATGTGAACGCGGATTCTCCCTTGTGAAGAATCTTGGATTTGCCCGTAGGAAATGGACTTGTCAACCATGCTGACTTGAAAAAGAAACGTCTGGTTAACAAGACAATTTCTTTTGGAAGGTCCGAGGGGAGATGGGTTTGTGAACCATGTTTGGTTTGCTTATTGACTTGTGGATGTATCTGGGGTTTTTTCCATGATTGAAAGCCCTTATTGAAATGTTGGATTTCAATAAGGGGGGACCAAGAACCAGGAACCAAGAACAAGAGTCACTGGTAATCTTGGTTCTCGGTTCTTGGTTCCCCCCTTATTGAGAACCATTATTGAAACATTGAATTCAATAAGGGGTCCAAGAGCCCAGATAATCTTGATTCTTAGTTCTTGGTTCCACCCTTACTGAACTTCAATATTTCAAGTAAGGGGTTTTGATGAAAACACAAATATCCAAGCTTCCAGAAATGAAGTTTAAGATTTGTGACACAACAAGAAGTATGGCACAACCAGAAGACGAAAACCGTAGATCCATTGGGGGGGGTACCATATAATATATACGTATATATATATACATATATATATATAGATGTATGTATGCATAACCTTTCTCTGTAAAGCGGCGGTGCACTTGTCCAGTAGCAGTAACTTCTGCGGAGGTATTGTCATGCTGCTGCCGCGAATCTTCAAGAAAGGGGGCACCGAGCCGGATCCCTACAGTGACCTTTGGGATGGGTTTAGGGTTTAGGGTTTGGGGTTTAGGGTTTAGGGTTTAGGGGTTAGGAAATAAGGGACCCCGAATATACACCCCCAAATAACAGGATTCCCATATAATAAGGACCCCAAGAAGGTACCCCTAATCTCGGAAGCACCCATATGGGAGATTGGAAGAGTTGAATTCCGAACCCACCACTATCCGGCTAGTCTTGGGGGGGGCGGGTGTGACTTCAATTCTAAAGAGGGCATGTTCTTCGGAAAGTGATTTCAGGTCTGTGAAATGTGCGAATCCAACCCGGCTCGGCTCACTGGGATTCGACTCACGCGATCGGGTTCGCCCGGTTTTTGCAAGCTGCGCAGGCGCGAAGACTCACCGGACCTCATGTGACCCCGGCTCTGGTTTCGTTCTTGCTGTGAAGCCATGCAAGATGACCCATCATGTGATGCTGGGCTACGGGGTCTTTGGCCTTGGCTTGCCGGCTTCTGCATGGAGCCCATGGATGCCGAGAGAAAGGAGCCCCTAGCCCCCGGGGAGGTTGGTAGCATGGCCATGGTGGCAAAAAATGCTGGAAATGCAAGTTCTGAGCTCCCTTGCGCACGGCTTCAGTCACCTGTACGATGTGAAAAACCGCGAAACTCGGACGGAAAGCTGTGTAGACATGTCCTGGCATCCTCATCCTGCTGCAGCCCCGAATGCTTGCAAGATACCGTTCGTTCCACGGCCGGACGTGCGCACATGCAAGAAATGTAATCTCACCACCAGATTCAGCCGACTGTGAACCACATGCTGTTCGGAAAGGTCGCCTGAAGAGAACGGCTGCAAGATGGAGTTTGACAACAAGGCGTGTCGGTGCCCTCTTGCATAGGTAAGCTTCCAAGGAGTTTTGCAAGAGAAGCCTGGTTTCGCGTGGGTTTTGTGGCCCGCAGCAGGTTTCTAGAGGGTGTCCAGGAGGCCCTGATGACGGAATGTTCGCAGAACCTCTGGGGGGTTTGTCTGAGATGGCCAAAGTGAACTGCTCCCAGGGCCTTGACGCTGAGCAGCGACACGGTTTTCCCATGAAGCCTGGAACAGGACCTGCTCATTGCGGCGGCGTCCGAGATTATTGGCGTGCTGCTCGGAATCTGCATGACCGGCGCTGAGCCTTGAGAGGTTTGCGTTGCAATTGAGAATATCAGGATAGCGATTCCCAGCAGACACCAGAGAATTCTATCGATGCTTCGAAGCAAGGATGTGCCACGTTCCAGGTTATTTGTTGTCTGAGGCAGCTGGTCATGTATTCTAGGTCCTAGACACAGCTCCCGGCGATCAGTTTTGCCGATCCGACCCACCCCACCCTCACGCGCAGGATTGATGAGCCCGGCCGTGTGTTCTCCCAAGGCCCAGCTGAAATCCTGTGTTGTTGACCGCGACAATACGACCTCTCTGTGACTATCAGTGCTTGGAGCCCTCAAGTCATGTGATCAGGCCTTCTGATGGAAGCCCTCATAGGGGTGCGGCATTTTTGGAGAATTAAATTTGCTTGAAGAGATCGAGGTTTCTGCTGTTGTCATTGGTACAGTTGCTGGAGTTGCTCCATGTCGCTCCTGCCTGTGACGATGCTTTTGTGTACTGAGTGGACGTGTATGACATGACTTGTCTCGTCATCTTCGTCGTAACGGCAGCAGCAAGAGTAACACCATCAGCATGGCTGTAGTGGCGTAACAAAACGTAGTAGTCAGTCGTCATCGTGTAGCAAGAAGTTGCAGCAGTCCTTGTTCTTCTTCTTTTCGTGGCTGCTTTCATTGCAGGAACATGGCTAAGCAAAAGCAGTGGCAGCGGTGGTGATGCTGCATGTTGTCGATGCTGTCGCGTGGAACTCGTTCTTGCTAATCATTGTTCCTCCTCTTGCTGCTGCTGTTGTGTTTCGTGTTCTTGTTGCTATTCCTCCTGCCACTCTTTTTGTGGTTCTTGCCATTGTTATTGTTCCTCCTCCGGCTGTTGCCGTTGCCGTTGCCGTTGCGGTTGCTCTTGTTCTTCTTGTTATTGTTGTGCTTCTTCTTCTTCTTGTTCTCGTTCCCGCTGTTATTCGTGTTCCTGTTGTTGTTTGTGTTCCTGCTGTTGTTCTTGTTATTCTTCTTGTTCTTGTTGTTGGTGGTGGTGCTGGTGGGGCTGGTGGGGCTGGTGGGCTTGGTGGGGCTGGTCGGGCTGGTGGGGTTGGTGGGGCTGGCGGTGGTGGGGTGAGGCAGTCATAGCAGCGAGGTCGAAGGTACTATGCTGATGCAGCTGTCGAGAGAAGACTAGTCACTTTGATTGTTTCTGCAACGCTTGCTTCACTGTGAGGCATGAGTCACGGAGCATGGAGTCCATGCAAATTCGATAATCCGTGCCACAGCGAGTATGAGGGGCGTCTCTGTTGATGAGGTCGACTGATGCGCTAAGACACACATGACCGAAGCTGAACTCTCCTGCACGCGTGCGGAACTCGCAGGTCTCTTCTATACCTCCTGCGGAATTTGCAGTTTCCTGCTTGCTTTTCGCAGTCTTGGCCTGGAGGCGGGGAAGAAGCCTTGCGAGCGGGTTCGGGGCTTCAAATTCCTGACATGTTTTCGGGGAGTTCAGAGTATGGGCTTGCTTCTTCTAGGCAGCTAAGCATGTTCGCCCTCGTGGCCCTCGGAGTTTGTTGTACCAGTTGAGCGCACACCCCGAAGCAGTTTATCTTGAACTTTTAGAGGTCGAGGACAGAGGTGCATCTTTATCCTGCACAGTTAATGCAAGGTTGTCAATTGCCCTTACGGTTCAGGCTGTTGTGGCGCATTGGGTTATGGAGTTACAGATGTTAGAAGTTGGTCACATGGACGGACAAAGGTGAGGGGTTCGGGCACCGGCTACTGCATGACCTCTTTGGAAAAGGCTTCAAGAAGCCAGTCGGCTCAGAAAGAGCCTCAGCTTTAGAGCGCCGGGCTTCAGGCGACAACTCGCTAACTTTGCAATTCGAACGGACAAATGGATCCCGGACCCTAAGCTCCTTCCAACCCGGTCACGAACAAGAAGTGAACCTCCATGAAAGAGATGGGCGTGGAGAGCCGAACAATACCTGAAAGCGAAGCGACTTTTTGCAAGGGGCACTTGCGGACAAAGTGGCCAGGAGATTCATCCGACGCAGACCCGCCATGAGGTCAGAGCAAAATGCAAAGCGGTGGAAGCAGAAGATGAGGACACTGGGAAAGCCATACCCAGTCAGCTAGGAAGTAGACCGGACAGGGCAAAACAGTATTTGCGAAGGAAGATGACAAACGTTACACCTTCGCACCAGCGGGGAAGACAAGCACCAACGGCAAGCAGAGGCCACCTCAAACGCTAACGAGACAGAGCCGAGCCCATGAAGGGAAATTCCACTGCCATTTTAGGGCTTAGGGCAACACGATGGGAAGCGTGTGCGAAGCAGCGACGATGGGAGGAAGTGCCAACATGACAACAAGATACAGGCGGATGTACCGAGACACCGAGCCGGACGACTACAGAGACTCCACCACCGCAGCAGCCCCCTGCACTGCAAATAGACCCTCACCTGGCTGCCATACATGACAAGGCTGGTACTGAAAACCGCCTCTCAAACGATAAAGACTCCGTTAAGAATCCGGCGAATTGGAGGAAGCCGATCACAACCAGCCAAGCTTGCCGGCACAGACCGAGACAAGCCAATCCCAGCCAGCACTTTCTCATGCCACGCTCCATAACTCTGAGTTCCCTGCCTACCTCGTTTCCCCTGCTGTGCAAGAAACCCCAACAGCGATGAATACCCCCCCGTCAAAGCCGTCGCAAGCCATCATATGAAGCTATCCAAGCCCCTCATTATTGAAAGCCTTCCAATGTGCCACGCACATCTTGGACCTCAGTTCCTTACGGTGGTCGCGAGCGTCGGCCGCCTGTCGGCGATGGCGGCCTCCAGTGCGACCTGGGCCGGAGAACCCAGCTTTGGTACGTCTTCGGACGGCTTAAGACGTTCCTCTGCAACTCTCTTGGTCTGTCTCGCTCTCTCGCTCTGTCCCTATCCCTCTTCGTCTCCCTCTCCCTCTCCCACTCTTACTTCGTTGCCGGTCGCGCCCTTGTTTTCTTCGGAAGTCTGGACAACTTGCTGAGCAGTTTGTGAGATTTTGCACGAAATCCTGAAAGGATCAACCCAGTCTTAGGGTTTGAGCTTGCGTCTTGCAAGTTTCCGGACTCGATGGTGGGCCATGGAGTGAGGTTGATGTTGACCCTGAACTCGATACGTTTTAAAGCAAAGGTCTGCCTGTAGGATTTCCAGAGGAAGTCTGATGTTACAGGCGTGATCGAGTCTGACTGCAACTTGGTCCTCGGATCGCAGACCCGAGGCCCCTGTCGGCCCGAACCCTAATCAACCCTAAGCCCTAAACCCTAAACCCGAAACCCCCAAGCTCAGGTGCAGTGCCCTGAGCTCTTCCCGACTGCTGTTCGTGGGGAGGCGGGGTTGTCAGGCTTGTGACGTTTGCGTGTAACCACAGCGCCCTGCTTACGTTGCTTGACATTCACCTTGCCAATTGCCTGAAGATGTTAGAGTCTGTTAGAGGATTCACGTCACCAAGTATACATATTCGCAAAGGCTCTCAAGCTGTTCGACAGGGTTCGGACGCATCAAGATGCCTTTAACCTACGTAGTATTTAGACACGCTCGGTCGTAGGCGCACTCCCTCATGAACTTGGCCTCGAAAATTGGCGCCTTCCTCGCGCCCTTCGCCATCAGCGGCTCGGCAAGGAAGTCTGATGGGCTAAGCCTCCTGAAAGTTAGGGGCGCACAGCCCTCTGCACTCCTCAACCCTGGGGTTCTTCTTAGAGTTGGTGGGCTGCAGGAAGTTCGGGAAGCTTGCAGGCTCTTTGGAGCTTTGAAAGCTCTTCAAGGGACAGAAAGAATGATGAGGTGCACGGGCTTCTTCTGGCTTGCTCTCGAAACTTCGACACAGCTTCAAGACTGTAAAGTCAGCCACTTCTCAGAAGTCATCTCCTGGCAGGCGATATGTTCACGCAATTGCAGAGTTCTTTGATCATGACTGCCCGGGCCTCGTTGATGCGTCCTTGGAGGGGGGGATCGAGGAAGGGGGCCGCACCAGGCGCACGCGCAACCCGCTGAGGCTGCTGATGCTCAGAGTGCAAGGCCCTAAAACCTATAAACCCCAGAGAGTTAGGAGTCAGGAGCGTGCCTCATGGACGCATCTTGCTAGATAGGGCTGCAGCATTCTCCGCATGTGTCGCAGTGAAGATGGTTGCTTTTGGGATTTTGGGGGGTTTCGGTTTTAGGGTTCACACTGCTCCTCCGGGTGTTCTATCTTGTGCTGTCAGCATGACCTTGGCGTCTCTTGTCTGCAATGAGCTTGCAAGCTGCCAGCAGCATGGGAAACAGACGTGGGGAGAATCTGGGGCTCGACAAATACATGCTGTGAAGTGCATACTTGTGGTTTACAGAGACTTTGCCAATGGCTAGCGAGTCCGATGCCGGCTAAGTTTTGCATAGTTGGGTTTGCGCCGCCCTCAGAAGTATACGGTCTGCAGCCGGTGTCCGTTTGTGCGTTTGTTTTCGCGCCGCGCTCAAAGTAGGAGTGGACAGCCTTTCTTCGAGGACCTTGCTGATTGCAAGTGCAGCATTTGGATTAAGATTGACATTTCGTGGGCCTGTTTTTTGTATTCATTCTTTGGTAGTTACTTCCCAGGAAAGGCGTGCCTGAAAGTCGGAAGTTCCCTCCAACTTTCACTGCCCAGGCTGAGCTCCCGAAAAAGATAGTATTGCAATGATCTATGGAATCTGATCGCCAGAAGAAAGAAGTACCTAACCCCGAATGCAACATGTGTGCCCAAAGCGGTAGAACCATCCGACGAACCCCAAAGAATGAGTTATGCACGGTTCGACCCTGAACCCTCAAGCCCTGAACAATCAGAACGTATATTGGCGTCACGCCATTCAGTATTCAAGACCATCGTGGAAACATGACGAAGCCGAAGAGCCTCGGTTGCGAAAATGGAACAGGCGTCCTCGTGCAGGGCCAAGGGTTTTCCGATTTTCTCGAACTGTACGTGGCAAATGCGTTACATGCTGGTTGTCCTCTAGCAGAAACAGCACGTCGTTGCAACAATTGCCAAGTTTACATGACGTTGGCAAGTTCAGGGGTTTCGCTTTTGGCGAACTAACGGGAATGCAACAGTGAAAAGAATATAACAATACAACATGAAGCCCGGTCTAGCCCTGCGCAGACAGGGGTGTTCTCAGAGGTGTTCTCAGCATGGAGCCCTGGAAGCAACCTGTCTCCCAATCAGGCCGCTTCGCTGATCGGTGCTGCCATGGCTTGCAGCCTGCTCTGCCGGCTTGTTCATTTAACTTCAGGCATCTTCAGGCCTCCCTGTGATTACTCTATCAGGATCCTGAGATACCAGAAGCTTGTTTAACATGAAGGGGCTTCAATCACAACAGATCATTACTATCGGCACGAGCTGTCATCCCAGATGGAATGCATCAGCCGAATGCGTCGAGCAACGCTCCATTGATCCATACTCCTTCACATGCGGTCGGCCGGCTGCAGTAGGGCGAAGTGAGCGGCTCGCATTTGGCGATTCCCTGACCCGGCACAGACCCCAGTAATTGGCAATTCTAGGATATGGCCGAACAGCATGGTCATGGTCGAGTTTGTTGCGATGCGGGCCCTGCATGAGCAGCAGACCAGACATGCAAACAATGTTCTGGGAGCTGGTTTGAGAATCGTCTTTGAAGTTTGAAGCACTGATACCTGGAGCGTGATTGACAAACCGAAAACACTTGCAGTCTTCATCCCAATTCATCCCGTCGCCAGGCCGGAGACATCTGGCGAAGAGTTGTCTGCAGTCAGCGAGGTCGTTGTCATCACAATGATCTTGGGTTTGCAAACTTCACTAGGTGACCCCAAGGCTACACGGCGCAGCTTCGGCAACGTAGTAACGGAGGTCCCTAAAAGTTATGAATTGAATCGATACTGTCCGTCAAGGTTATTCTCGGGAAGTTCAGCTTCTGAGTTCAGGCAGACTAGAGTCCTTCTAGGTAGGGCCTTCAGGGATAGTTCATTATTTCCCTTATGGGCTTAACAGGATCATCTATGGGGTTTACGAAGATACGGAACCCTAATATAGTCCCCCAAACAGTGGGATAAGGACCCCAATAAGGTACCCCTAGTATCGCAAATCCCCATATATCCGAAATCCTAAACCCTAAACCCTAAACCCTAAAAAGGGTTTAGGGCTTTAGGGGCCATCCTAACCTGCCACAGGTCCCCGAGACGCAATACGGCAGCGACCAGAGTGATATGGAGTTCAGCTCCTGAGCGGTCAAAAGCTGCGGTTTCGGGTTTAGGGTTTAGGGTTTAGGGTTTAGGGTTTAGGGTTTAGGGTTTTAGGGGTCCAAGCACGTCTTAAGGGCAGAGCCTTGCCCGCCCGTGCCTAAAGGACGACTTCGGATGCGCAACTTCGGATTCCCTAAACCCTAAACCCTAAACCCTAAACCCTAAACCCTAAACCCTAAACCCTAAACCCTAAACCCTAAACCCTAAACCCTAAACCCTAATCCCGTCTAGCTGGTTGGCGCTGGGAAGTGCTCCTCGAGAAAGGGAATTAAGCTGCGCTACACTTACCTGCATGGGCTTTTTGGGCCTGATAATCCCCCCGACCAACCCTAGAAAGGGCCTTTTTAAGGGGTTATAGGGTATAAGCGACCCTAAACCCCAAACCCTAAACCCTCAAGCCCCCTGTAACTTGAAATTATTCAGAAAAATCCAGAAACGAAACCCCTCGAAACTTCCCCAGACCTGAACCCTTAATAATTTCAATAAAACCTAACATGAAACCTGTTTTGGTCGCTGTACAAGCTCAGGCCAAACTGACTCCGAGCGCTCCGACAACTGATGACGCAGTGGCAGCCCAAACCCTCCAGGAATCTACGTTCAATACATGCCGTTGCATACTTTTTTGGAGCCTTATATGCAGAAGTCAACGGTTCGAAGGTGTTAGGTGGAGGAGTTCTAGAAGACTGAGGCAAGAAAGCGGAAGAGCTTCAAGAGAAGCTCCCACAAGCCAGATCTTAGTCCAGAACGCAAGGATCGAGACAGCCACAGCATCGGCGAAGTTGCTGCAGCCTTGCAGGGTTAGGGTTTAGGGTTCAGGTTTCAGGGTTCAGGGTTTACGGTTTACGGTCTACGGTTTACGGTTTCGGTTTAGTTAGGGTTTAGGGAGGATACTCCAAGGATCTGTAAGGTGCCGAGTAGTCCCGACGTGATTCGACAGAGGCGTCTTCATGCCTTTTGGTGCAAGTCCAACTATCGGCTGTGTGTTTGTTGGCAATGCCTGGACACCAGACAAACCACAAACCACAAACCCTAAACCCTAAACCCTAAACCTGGCTATACTGCACCATTGCAGTTCTTACTCAAAGAGCAGGTGGCCATTCCTACCGTAGGGTTCCCCGAAATCCTAAACTGTTTTAGGGTTTAGGGTTTAGGGTTTAGCTAAACCCTAGTCCGAGGCTAGACCGGACGCTGCAAGGCTCTGGGTCCCTTGTTTGCCCTCCGGCACGGTCTGCCCAGTTTTCTCATTGCCAATGCGCTCCCACTCAGCTTCCCCGAGTCTGATCACGCGATTGCGCACCCTAAACCCTAAACCCTAAACCCTAACCCCCAAACCTTGCTCACAATGTTTCTACGCCTCAACCGCCCACCCTCCATCAAGATTCGGCGCTGTGGGAGCTGCATTTTCTCCAATCGCAATACCGCTTCATGACTTCATGACAGGCGTTGTGATGTTAGGTGACTGAGGATTGCGCAGAAACTCAAGATTTTCAGACATGTGTCATTGTGTGTTTGGCACGACCTTATGTTATCATGGGGGCCTGGAGGCAGGGGTGGGGTCACCGGACGCCTGTCCATGCCTACATACATACTATACATATATCATGTATATCTAGACATATATATATGTATATGAACATACGAATATATACATTATCGATGTGCATATTTCATTTTTATGTACACGCCATACTACTTACAAGTCTATATATATATATACATATACATATACACAGATCCGACTCACCCCAACGGTCAAACCAAATCATGCCCAATTTAATGCTTCGGTGTGTGTTCGTAGGGAAAAATAGGTGAAGCTAAATGCCCAGTTTTCCAACAACGTGTAGGTTCATCCAGATAATGCTCCAACATCCGATGGTTTAGTCTAGGAATGTATAAATGACCTACCGGCACTGGCTTCCTAAAAGTTGAAGCCATGTAAACTCAAAGCAGCCTTTCTTCAAGCTTCACTTCGGGATGCCGTTTCAACCTATCGGTTCAAGATGAACTAACCCGGCATCTCTGAATTCGCGGCCAGACCTGTATTCCTGGCAGATATCTCCGGGGCCAGACCTGTAGCAGACATCATCAGGCGTGCATAGCTACATACACATACCTACGCACGTACGTTTATATGTATATGCTAAGGTAGAAGTGTGTGTGTATATATATATATATATGCGCATGCATTTTCGCATGTTCTTCGCATCGACGGGCTGCAGGGACACCAATAGTACACGCTGTATATGGCGGCCTCAAGAGAATATTCAGCACTTGGCGAGCACACCCTCATGTTACCGAGCGTCCTTTGGTAACAGCTTCCCAGGTGTCACAATTGTCATCGCCTGTCGTGAAAGTCATAAAGTGGGCTGGGCCCCGTACTCGACACCCTAGTGTGGTAAGGAGCCCAGCTTGCTAATGCTTTTGATTACTCTGCTGGTTGCAGCAAGTTGATGAAGGCGCCGAAATCTGGTGGTTGAAAATGCCGAGCTTCGCAGTACTTCAATACGAGAGCTTCCGACAGCCCAAAGCGGGGAGCCACGAATCCAAGAGGCAGGTAACTCAAGTTCTGGAACGCTTCAGGCCTTTATACACGATGAACCCACTCAACCTCTCTTCACCTAGTTGTTCTGCAGTCCATGTGTCTTGGTGTCTATGTACGTGTCTATGTACAGCTGATGGTAGCAGCCAGCTGTGCAAGCCACGCCCGCATCGTGACTTTGGACGCTGCTGGCCTACCGAAGCCGAACGACTTGAACAGATTCACTTGCATAGGCTTTACAGGGATTAGGGTCCAGGGTCTGTCCATTCGTTCTTTTCCGGCCCATTCGTCAAGAACCAATCGTCTGAACCCAGACTCAGGCAACAGGCTCAAGCACAGAGCAGAACGGAATGAATGCACGCTGAAAGGAGCCTTCGAGGATCCTAAGGATGTCTCGTGCGCCAATCATTGCCCAAGCCCGAAAAATTTCCAAGCAATAGCCATGTAATTGAGCACAGAAGTCTCGCAGGCAGATTTGAGTTGGGCGCTACCCCCACGGGGGACGCGGGGACCTCTGACTTCAGGTTCGCATGCCTCGAGGGATGCACTGACATGAGAAGTTGTCTTTAATGAGGACCCTTAGGGTTTAGGGTTTAGGGTTTAGGGTCTAGGGTTTAGGGTTTAGGGTTTAGGGTTTTGGGGTGCGGGTGTTGGGTTGGATGCCCCCCCCTCCAGTCCTATGGACTGAAGCTCGTGTTAGCGGCTTCGGGCCAAGTAAATCCTCGAAGGTATGGTGGCAAAGAAGCCCGCGATGTTGTAAAGAGGGGACTGAAGAATTGTGACCGGATCGTTTTGGTGCTATCACCTTTGTCACCCGCGTCCTTCGCCAGAAAGGGCTTATCAAGGCTGAGTCCCATCCCTTCATCTTGCTTTTGCCCCTACGCCCTGACTGTCAAACCCTAAGCCCTAAGCCCTAAACCCTAAACCCTAAACCCTAAACCCTAAACCCTAAACCCTAAACCCTAAACCGCCAAATGTCTCCAACGTTTCGTCCCTGGATCGCTGGGGCGGCCCGAATCCCGAACGCTGCGCGTCCCACACTCGCAAGGCCCAACCGCGTGGCCAAGCCCGCCAAGGCCTGGTGCGATGAATCTCGGGGGTTTAGGGTTTAGGGTTTGGGGTTTAGGGTTTAGGGTTTGGGGTTTGGGGTTTAGGGTCAGAGTAGCATTGTGAACGCTTTGGGACCTGTTTGGAGATCAGGCGTGTCGTAGTCCTTGCGGAAGAGAGTCGCAAGAATCGTTGAACGCGGAGTCGAGGCGATTGTCTGCGCCCGATCTGAAGAAGTCAACCCTGGCCAAGGGTTCAGTCGTGTGCACTTCGGGCAAGTCTTGGGATGTTCCCCCTTATGCTGACAGTCCTTGACAGGGGTTATAGTGCCCCTCCCTATTCAGGACTGGTAGTAGAAGGGGCAACATCCCAATGCAAGTCATGTGCTTTCTCGCACATGACTCCGAAGGTCCAGTTAGTCATTGCTTTGCATGTCCAAGCCTTAAGATAAATGGAGCTACAAGAGCAGCAGCAGCAGCATCGTCCAAAAGGCAGAAGGGACAGTTCAAGACAAGGATATCTGGTCAGAAAACATGGGCAGGGTCCGGCACTTTTGTGGAGGTCTTGAGTCTTTAGTCGAGCAAAAAACCTGTGAAATCGTGTCGTAGCTGAGAGTTGCCATGGACGAATGGCAGTTCCAAGTGCCAAGTGCAGAAGAACATTAGTGTAGTGAAGAAGTGCTTGGAAACCTTTGCTGGGTTTGTTGCCCCGATTTTGCTTGTCTCTAGTTGCCTCTTGTGCAGAATACCGGAACACCCAAGGTGGAGGTTGAGAATAGCCCGTAGTTCGCCTGAACCTGGCTGCGTCACAGTCAATCATCCTAATCTGATCTCAACCACTGGTTCCTCATTGCCTTCACCGGTGACCTCCCTGACCTCCTGCTCACGAGCCCCGCAGGCAGTTGACATCTCCTGGCTCACTGTTCCTCCACCGAAGACAGCAAGGGTCGGCCCAGCCATTATTGTCCCGAACAGGAAGTCAGGCGGGAAGAGTTGAAAGAGACTTGTAACCGTCGCTGGCATGAGCCTTGTGACAGAAGGACTACAGAGCTACTTCGAACTGCCAGACGTATACAATCGAACGATACTTGCGTAGTAAGTCAAGTATCGATGCTGAAACGCATCCCTCAAGCCAAACACAAGACGAGCGTTAGCATGTGCTGCAGGGCTTCGTTGTGGTTCTGAGCCGATGACATTTGAACGGAATCTATGGTGACTCCAAATCTGGCAATGAGGCTTGAGGGGTTCGGCGGCCCTTCGTGACCTCCTTCCCACAACCACCACAGAGATTGCAGTTGTCTGGCGTCAGAATAGGGTTGCGCAAAGCCCGTGTTCTACATTGCTGCAACTGAAGGTATTATCGAAGGATGCACCTGCAGGGTTATAGCCCGCATTTGGGATTTCTTTGTGCACGTTGGTCTGAACCGCTCTCCGTCCGATGGATGCCATGTCCGGCATGGCAATGCGCTGCAGGCAGCGTATGTCCCTGGGGAGTTTAGAGCTACAGCTGCGGGCTTCGCTGTTCGAGGTTTGAAGATCGTGTTAGTGTTCCGATCTGCCGCAACTCGGATTCTGGCACCCGGCACCTCGAAAATCCTGGGACGGAGCATGCCGTTGCAGTAGTCGCCCCCTGCTTTGAGCTGCAATACGATGACGATGGCGCTGAACAGGACTTTGCGCGCTTCTTGTGGCCGCTGCAGCAGCAGGCGCTGGGCGGGATTCGCTGAGTATGTGCCACCACAGCCCACGTGAGGGCAGCCTTTCATCATCCTGACGTACTTGCAGAGAGCTGAGACACTTTGACTATTCCACGGCTCCACAGACAGAGCAGAGTCTGCACCCGGCCCTTGGTCTCAAGCCGAGCCAACCGGTGCAGTGGCAAGCTTCAACTAATGCCATGATTACCAGTATTACCAGTATTACCATTATTACCATTATTACCATGATTTTCATTTTCACCCTTTTTAAGATTGTTAGTATAATATGTCTTTTTGCAATCAGTAGTGCCATTATTGCCATTATTCCTGGTATTGCTTTTGTTACTGTACTATTGTTACCATGATTACCATTGTTTCCATTTTTACCAGTAATACCGTTATAATTGCTATGGTTCCATATTCCCATGTATTCCCACTCAACCTCACGAATACAGCACAGGACCTGGGCCTCGCGACAGCCGCGACAGCCCGGAACAGTGCCAGACTCATGCGGGCAGGTGGGAGTGCCCCCATCGAGCTGTGGGGGAGGGGGGGGAACTTAGGGGGGGGGAGGGGGGGGGGGCAAGTTCCACTTAACGCCGATAATTTGTAGACGGTCCGGTGTTTTGTGTTTTTTTGCTTTGGCTTTGGTGGGGGGGGGGGGTCAAGCACAATTATCAGGGCTCCAGATGTTTGTTTGCATCTGTGGCAGCTTGAGATGCGCTTGCCCGTCATCCCACCATATGGGGGGTGTACGAAAATCACGGATATAGGCCCCCAAATAGTCGGATTCCCTAAACAGGACCCCAAGGTACCCCCATATTCGCAAACCCCCACATACCACCCTGGAAGGCTGCTGTTTGCGAGGCCATGCCGGGAAGACAGCCTCTCGATATGTGATCGATTCACACCTTTGAAGTTTTTTCATTCAAGGCTCCGATGCTTGGCAGTCAGGGGTTATATTAAAGGTAGCACCATGGCCGCTTCCAGCATCACTGCACACAGCTTTCTATCTGGGTAGTTCTCCAAAAAAAGGGGCCTATTTGTGGGTCCTAGATATAGTACGGCACCCCTGTCATAAAGGACCTGAAAAATGTGCGACAATAACCCCCAAACCCTGGGAAGCTTGGGGAGCCTTAGGGAGTGGTAGGGAGTATTAGGGAACCTTGGGTTATGTACTCCCCTTGAACCCCCTCCCTTAAGAACCCTAAACCCGAAACCCTAAACCCCAAAATTTAGAGAACAGCCCATCTCGTGACACTTCCAAGGCGTCGTCACCTCAGGGATGGAGCGCAACTTAATTTGGCTGGGCTCTGGCAGGGCTTACGACCGCCTGGAACCAGGTGGGTTTAGGGTTAAGGTTTGGGGTTTAGTGTTTAGGGTTTGGGGGTGCAGCAGATGTCACTGAGCTTCCCTGAAGTTGGCCACCACCTTGTTCCCGAGACCTTGAGCCCGAAGCCCTAAGCCCTAACCCTGAAAGGTTTCAAGGCGAGATGCGGGCCAAAGTTGCACTGACGACATCACGAGATCACAAACGTCGCTTTTTTGGTGTTTAGGGTTCAGGGTTTCGGGTTTAGGGTTTAGGAAAAATGCGGTGTAGCTGACGAAGGCTTCGCAAACGGAACTCCCTTTAGCCCGGCACACCCGGCCATGGCTGTGAAGCCCGTTCTGTAGCCTCTGTCACCATAGGCGCCGTATGCTCGACCTCGAGAGGCCTAGCAGCCGCCCTGCGCCGCTGCGAGCCCGGGCGCTGCTTCCTCCAGGAGGGCCCCGAGGCGCGTCAGCACTGTTTGGCATTTAGGGTTTAGGGTTTAGGGCTTAGGGCTTAGGGTTTCGAGTTTAGGGTTTATTAGGGTTACATACATGGGAGGTTTCCGAAATGAAGCGTACCTTATTGGGGGTCCTTTTTATACAAGGAAATCCTACGATCTGGGGTCTGGGCATAGCGCCCCCCCGTCCCCCCCCCCCCCCAAAAAAAGAAACTAGAAGAGGGATGGCCCGAAAGCATCGATTTGCCGTGCGTTACTCCATGCAGTTGATTCTTTGCACTCGAACTGCATGCACTTGGACAAATGTATGCACTTACATGGTTGCATAGTCAACTTGTACACTGCACTTGTCCAGTGGACGTGTATGGAACTGCATGGCATTCAAGTGTGTGGAGTTGAATGCCATGCACTTGTGGTCAACTCTGTACACTTTTCATCGGCATTGAAGACAACGCCGAGCTCCAGTGGCTGGTCGCGGCACGCGCCTTCCCTCCAAAACGAGATCACTTTTTTCCCGGTCCGCTGCATGGCATTCACATTCCAATCCCACGAAATATCCCAGGTTTTCGACGCCCCGGAATTTGAGTCCCACGATATTTGCGAGGTTTTCTTGCGAGGTTGGGTTTCGACATCCCGGAATTCGAGTCCCACGCTATTTGCGAGGTTTTCGAGGAATTCGAGTCCCACGATATTTGCGATGGTTTCGACATCCCGGAATTCGAGTCCCACGATACTTGCGAGGGTTTCGAATTCCGGGATGTTCGAGTCCCACGATATTTGCGAGGTTTTCCCGGAATTCGAGTCCCACGATATTTGCGAGGTTTTCAACGAGAAAGGACAAAAACATCCCCGTGTCTTCACGCGCGCGGAAGTCCGTTACCATGTTATTTGCGGTGTTTTCAAGCGCCCAAATGTCCGTTACCATGCTATTTGCGGTGTTTTCATGCACCCAGATGTCCGTTACCGTGCTATTTGCGGTGTTTTCAAGCGCCCAGATGTCCGTTACCATGCTATTTGCGGTGTTTTCATGCGCCCAGGGCGTCCGCGGCGTACTACGTCTTTACTACAAAAAGTCGACTTTCCAGCCACGGAAGCTCCACGTGTCCGCGGCGTACTATGTGTGTACTACAAAAGTCGACTTTCCAGCCACGGAAGCTCCGGGGGCGTCCGTGTGTACTACAAAACTCGACTTTCCAGCCACGGAAGCTCCGGGTGTCCCGGCGTACTACGTCTGTACTACAAAAGTCGACTTTCCAGCCACGGAAGCTCCGGGTGTCCGCGGCGTACTACGTTTGTACTACAAAAATCGACTTTCCAGCCACGGAAGCTCCGGGGGCGTCCGTGGCGTACTACATTTGTACGACAAAACTCGATTTTCCAGCCACGGAAGTCCCCGGCGTACTGCGTCTGTACTACAGAAGTCGAAAAAAACACGCAACAACACTACGGTTTTAGCACCGCGACCACGCGAAAACCCGCAGAGGGGTTACGTTTGCATGTCAAGAAACGCAAAAACACGACGGTTTTGGCACCGCGCCAATGCCGAAACCCGCAGAGGGGTTACGTTTGTATGTCAGGAAACGCAAAAACACGACGGTTTTGGCACCGCGCCAACGCCGAAACCCGCAGAGGGTGTCCGCGCGCGCGAAAAAAAGTACCAAACACGACAGTTTTAGCACCGCGACCCGGCGATCAGCCGCAGAGGGTTGTCCGCGCAAATCAAGAAACGTAAAAACACGACGGTTTTAGCACCGCGACCACGATGAAACCCGCAGAGGGTTGTCCGCGCACAGAAAGAAACGTAAAAAAAACGACGGTTTTAGCACCGCGACCACGCCGAAACCCGCAGAGGGTTGCAATCCCGATTGGCGATGTCAACCCAGCCCGCCGCCTTAGAAAGAGTAATTTTAATTAGAAAGAGTAATTTTAATTTAGAAATCTAGGACTGGGTACGAAGGTCTTCTAAATTCTACGTAAATCTCGCACTTTCTATTCACTTCAACTTCACTCTATGCAATTCACTCTATGCACTTCAATTCACTCTATGCACTTCACTCTATGCACTTCACTCTATGCACTTCACTCTATGCACTTGACTCTATGCACTTGACTCTATGCACTTGACTCTATGCACTTCACTCTATGCACTTGACTCTATGCACTTCACTCTATGCACTTGACTCTATGCACTTGACTCTATGCACTTCACTCTATGCACTTCACACTATGCACTTGACTCTATGCACTTCACACTATGCACTTCCCTCTATGCACTTCACTCTATGCACTTCACTCTATGCACTTAACTCTATGCACTTGACTCTATGTACTTCACTCTATGTTGTTGGGTCAGAGGGCTCCGCACGGAAGAACCCTTCGCGATGCTTTCGGGAAAAAGATAAAAATAAAGGAAGAAAAAGGCCCATTGTTTTACATCATGAGAGTTTAGGTAGGGCTCAGGGCTAGTGGCTTCGGGTTCTTACCGCCTACAGGGTGGGTTTTGACTTTTGGGAGGAGGGGCTCGATGATGTTCGATGCCGTTTGGGTCTCTTACTTGACGCCTTTGGATGAAGCGAATTGGGGCTCAGTCCGTTGGGAATGTTCTGTCCGTGTGTAGGCTGAAGAGCACATGCCTTTGTTGTTTTTCCCATGTTTCACCGGGCTCTACAGTCTCTCGAGCTGTGTCGTTTGCCGTGATATCTTCGTCCTCCCAATCTGCAGGTCACGCAAGCCATCAAACCCCCGAGATTCAATGAAACAGTCCGACTGCAAGGTCGACGACGTAAGCGAGGAGCGGGAGCAGCTAATTTGGTGGCACCTCGGCTGTGGCGGGAGTGCCAGGAAGTTTCTTGGGCGTTAATTCAATACTTCACTTCATGACTCCGTCTAGCATGCTGCTGCTCCTCCAACCGTTTCACTAGGTGGTTTTGTCTTTCGCTGTATATGATTGTAGCATGAAACCCCAGCACGTAGATGATGGTCTCCTTTGGTTGCCATGGCACTTCAGCAGCTTCATCTTTCCTGTCAAAGCCAACATCGCAGAACATTACCGATGGCAAGAAGCAGCCCCCCCCCCCCCCCCCCCGGCTCCCCCCAAGCTCAGATCCAAAGCCTTGGACAACAACCTGCCCTAAACCCCAAGAGCCTAAACCCCGAGCCCTAAACCGCAACAAAATCCAAGAGGCCCTCCAAACTTAAGGGCGCGTTTGGACCAGGCACAACCCGCTCCGCGTGCTTCGTGTCCCTCCAGGGCACTTTGCTTCGCTCCGAGCGGTCGCTTCAGTGGCATCCGCGCCGGTGCTGTGGAACGGCGCCTTGGTAGTAACCCGTGGTAACTCAGTGCCCGGCTGAATAGTCTGATGAGCTTGAGCACGTGTCGAATCTTTGGGGGATGTTACTGACCGTTGCTAGATACTAGGGATTCAACATCCGTTGACTTGAGCTCGCCTCGCAGAGAAATTCAATCTGGCTACGTACACACGCCATCATTCTAAACGGCCATTTCAAAGAGTAGTTGGGACTGGGGGCGGGGGGCCCTTTTAATGATGCGTGGTTCCAGAAGTTGAAGCATGTAACTGCCAGCCATTGCCAGCCCCAAAATCTAGGTTCAAGAGCTCGCGGCCAAACCGAGCACGGCTTTCCCTCAACTTGCTCTTGTCATCGTGAAGTCGAAGCTGCCCTGAACACGGGATG
Organism: Symbiodinium natans; assembly: GCA_905221605.1. Classification (NCBI taxonomy): domain Eukaryota; class Dinophyceae; order Suessiales; family Symbiodiniaceae; genus Symbiodinium; species Symbiodinium natans. The sequence goes on from CAJNDS010000702.1 coordinate 332,522, forward strand.
CCACTTAGATTCAAAAGCGAATGTTTTTAATTCGCAGATCAGGTCAAGACACTGCAGCTCAGCAGCATGCAAAGAATCTGCAGGAGGCAGTTTGCTTGCTTGCTTGCTGGATTTTTGCTTTTTTTGTGAAATCCTCAAGACAGGTTTAACTTCAGTTTAATTTCCGTTGGACCACTGAAGGCTGAAGGCTGAGGATCCCTGAGTTGTTGTTACTGGTTTCAGGATGCACCTTCTCATGATCATCGGATCGCAATGAGCTTTATGCTTCACTTCTTCCGTCTTCTTAATTCGCGAGCTAGCGCTGTGTAGCAATATAGGATGTTGGGCGCGATCTCATGCTTCTCGTTCACTACTTTAGAATGACCAAATCTTTCAAATAAACGAGGGAATGCCGATGAAGTTGTACGTCTTACAAGTTGTCCCTTTGACCGCATAAAAAAGTTGAATTAAGAGATTGACAAATCGGTTCACTTCTTTGTCTTTGTGTTCGCTCCCCCATCACCTTCACAGGTCCTGATGTGATTTGACTCTTGGTTCGGGACTGAGAACGTGAGTTCAAACCTCTTGGGACTGGCATCAACTTCAATGTCGCTGCTGTGACAGCAGAGCCACCAAATTTGCCATATTTCCAAAGAGTGTGCCGACGCTACAAGTTACAGTAAGGTCCTTCAGGAAGCTTCTACTGCGCGCGGCGTTTGGTATGCTTGGGTGTGCGCAACATGAATGCGATGTGGTGTCCTTTTTGCCTTCATGTCGCTCGCTTTTGATTTGAAACAAAGCTTCCGGCGGCACCTTCTTAGAGCGGGGCACCCCAAAGCCAACGACCGCGTTGGCTAAGTACAGTATGTCGTTGCATGTGGGCCAAGATTTGGAGATGTGGCGGCTTGTTCGCCTGTAGCCTGAAGGGGTCCGAGCCAACTGAGGACAACATCTTCCACTTGCTGGTCTCCTTCATTAGCCGTGGCTTGGCAGATCTACAAGCCATCGCGAGTCCAACCTACGCGGGGGTGGGGGGGGGCCCGAATCGAGTCGAAGCCTCCCCCCCCGAATGTTCGTATCCCTAAACCCTATAACCCTAAACCCTTCTACCCTAAACCCGATTAGCCCTAGCATAAACCCAACAGCCCTAAAGCCCACACCCTTGAAACCTGGGCAGACGCTTTTGGGAGCATCAGGTCTTTGGCTCCACTGCCTCGCCCATGCGCCACAAGCCCTGCAGCCTGGCCTGGGCACCGTGCTCCTGTATGCCTCCTCGCAGCACTTTTTGGGGTTTAGGGTTTGGGGTGTAGGGTTTAGGATTTAGGGTTGAGGGTCTCAGCACTGTTTGGGGTTGAGGGTTATTATAGGGTTCTTGGTTCTAAGGGTGATTAGGGTTCTTAGGGTTATTTCGGTTGTTAGGGTTATTGGGGTTGCTAGGGTTTTTAGGGTTGTTGGTTCTAAGGGTTGTTAGGGTTATTAGGGTTTAGGGTATGGGAGCTGGGCTTTTGGTGGCTTCATCCGATCTCGGGGTATTGTTGAAGGGATGCCCTTTCTCAGTTCTTGGCCTGGACTGCAAAAGTGAACTTCAGATGGTAACAGCCAAATGAACCATGGAGTCACGAATCCTGTTTGAGGTTTTCGATCTTCATCCGGGAAGGCAGTCTCGGAAAAGGGCTCCGCAGTGAGATGTCGGGGCTTCTGTGCATTCCTGGAAGAGGGTATGGTCCTGCGGTACTCAAGGTTTGAGGTCAATCTTGGGGAGTGATGCTGGCGTGAGGGTTGCATGGGGATGCTTCAAGAAAGTAGCTTGGGATTCGGGGGTGCCGAGAGCGAGGAGCCATGATTATTTGCCCTTCTTGAAAGGAAGCAGATACTGTGGGATACCAGCCTCCAGTTAAGCCTAATCCGGCTTCCTGCTCTCGGGTTCACATCTTATGTCCGTTGTCGATGCGGCTGCAGGTTTTTCAACGCGTGTGTCCCAGTGCACTGATGTTGTGTTGAACTTGAGTCGCATGCCTCCATTCCCTTTGCAAGTAGTGGATCATCATCAAGAGTCGAAGATCAAAAATGCCCCTAAACCCTAGGCCCTAAACCCTAGGCCCTAAAGCCTAAACCCTGAACTCTAAACCCTAAACCCCAAGCCCGAAACCCCAAACCCTAAACCTAAACCCTAAGCCCCAAGCCCTAAACCCCAAACCCTAAACCCGAAACCCTAACCCCAAACCCTAAACCCTAAACCCCAAACTCTAAACCCTAAACCCCAAACCCTAAACCCTGAATCCTAAACCCTTCTGAAGCTCTGGGCCGAAGGCCGCACCTCCTTGGCTCTGACGGCCGCTTTCGCATCCCGGGGCCCTGGGCCTCCGAGCTGGCCGGAGGGGGTTTTCGGGTTTGGGGTTTTGGGGTTTGGGGTTTGGGGTTTAGGGTTTAGGGTTTGGGGTTTAGGGTTGAGGGTTTTGGGGTTTGGGGTTTAGGGTCTGGGGTTTAGGGTTTGGGGTTTAGGGTTTGGGGTTTAGGGTTTGGGTAGGGTTTGGGGTTTAGGCTTGGGAGGGCTTGGGGTTTAGGGTGTAGGGTTTAGAGGGCAGTAGGATGACAACGAAGAAGCGTAAGAACAAGAACAAAAGGAGGAGAGGTCTGAAGATGTGGGTAGTTGGGGACGTTTAAGGTTCCCGTTCGAAAAGATCAGGGAAGAAGTTGTTGTGGATGCCATGCGAGAGCTCGACAGCTGAGCTCGCTCTCTCCCTTTGTCTCTCTCTCTCTGTCTCTCTCTCTCTCTCTCTCTGTCTTTGTCTCTGTCGCTGTCTCTCTGTCGCTGTCTCTGTCTCTGTCTAAATGCAGCACAGTTTGAAGCCAAGCGCCTTTCAGGTTTCTCATGTTCTTGCTAAATCCCGCTCCAACGGCAGACCTCGCCAGGCTCGCCTGGCATTTCCGGGCATCCGCTTCCTCCACGCGCGACGCGGCCTGCGAGTCATCAATCAAGCCCTGGATTAGCCTGCGGATTGATGTTCACTTTCTTGCCAACAAGAAGCAGACACCCCAAAGCATCTAGTCGTATAGAAATACAGGCATCAGCATCATGCAACCCTAAACCCTAAACCCTAAACCTAAACCCTAAACCCCAAACCCTAAACCCTAAACCCTAAACCCTAAACCGACCACGGGAGCCAATCTTGCGGGCCAACGCCGAGGCGTGAGCTGCTGTTTGCACTCGGCGGCACGGCCTTTGTCTTACTGGTGAGTGTGGGGGCCTTTCTGAAAGCTGTTTAGGGTATAGGGTTTGGGGTTTAGGGTTTCGGGTTTAGGGTTTAGGGTTTAGGGTTTAGGGTAGGGTTTAGCTGTTGGGGATGAGGAGAGTGTGCATGCTGTGGGCTTCTTTGGTTGTTTTTTGTGGCGCATCAGTCTGGCTTCAATGTGAGGGAGTTCAGCTTGGCGGGGTGTGGCGGTTGAATTCCCAGGTTGCCTCGTTGAGTCGGAGGGTTTAGGGTTTAGGGTTTAGGGCTTAGGGTTTAGGGTTTAGGGTTTAGGGTATGCGAGGGCATGAGCACGGCTACAGAGCCACTATATACCAAGCCGAGTCTGCGAGGTTTTCACAGCTGAACTACCCAGTCTCAACAGACAGGCAAGGCCTTCCCAGTAACCTCAATGTCCCATCTCCATCTTGAGCGCCCACCCCCCCCCCCGGACCCAGGCGGAGGACCCGTCCTCTTCCCGCACATTCACTTCAACTTGGTCAACTGGGAAAGCTGGGTGCTGCCCTCCGACGCTTCAGCTGCATCCATCTGCAGCCTCCAAATCTATGGTCACTGTCGAAAAGAAACGGGTTTAGGGTTTAGGGTTTAGGGTTTAGGGTTTAGGGTTTAGGGTTTAGGGGCTCTTGAGCCGTACATGAAATTCCTAAGTTGGGCAAAAATGGGACAGCGAGTTAAGGCGCTGTACAGCTACCCCTAGCCCGGAAACGGCAAGCCCGTCGTATGTTGCCGAACGTGCGTATGTTACATCTTGGAGGTTGCTGGGGGACTCACTTGGGGTATGTTAGGGTCGGCAGGAGGCTTCTATAGGTCAACTACCGTATGAAACATCTTCATATTGCCTCACTTTTTTGTGTGTTTTCATGACAATGCCGACTATGCATCGCCTTCAGGGATGCAACACGAACGCTACTGTCAACGTCACAGAGAAAAGACGCATTCGGACGGGGGGCAATTCGGGGGGCCACGTGTTTACTGGACAAGTTTGGGACATCATTCTGCAAAAAGCGCTTGCGAGGGCAAGGTGGTGGGAAGACAGCCGTGACTTCTGCAATTGTTGTTTTCTGCTTGTTGTGCTGGGCGGCATGCAGTGCAAGAGCAGGCGGTACTGTATTGTGGGTTCCCAGCAGCTCAGACAGGCAGATTCCTCTTTGCCATGCTGGCCTCACGAAACTGTAGAGCTGAGGAGGATTTGCACCCACCCCGGCTGGCACGCACTCTGATCGGCCCCCACCCCGTGCCCTGGCTTTATAGATGTTGTCTCGTCATTCTCATTCTCGTCTAGCAGCCTCTGGATTGAAGGGAATTCCGCAGAGTGTCCCCGCAAAACACCCCCGGAGTACCCGCCCCACCCTAGCTAGAGAATCCGGCAGAGAATCCCACAAAGTATCCCTGGGAGTGCCCCCGTCCCAGTGAGAGAGACCCCCAACATAGTAGTATTCCCTGATAATTAAGGGCCCCAATAGGGTACCCCTAATTTCGTAGACCCCCATAATATGTTGGCTTGTAACAGGCACCGGGCGATCCTTGAGACTTGTATCTCTTCTTTAGCACGCGACCGGGGTTTAGGGTTCAGGGTTTAGGGTTCAGGCAGGGATTGCAAGCAGGTGGCAGCAAAAAGGGCTTGCGACCGAAATTCTTGCAAGCGCATTGATGCAGCATCCCCAGGGACTGCAGCAACTGCCGTCCACAGTGCGGCTGGGCGTCTATATTCTTCCAGATCAGTATAGGGATCCCCAGGGCTGTGATTGCAAACGCCCAGCCCGAACATCTTGAAAAACCGTTGAAGGTGGTCTCAGGGGTGCTTACTGAGGGTTGGGAACTAAGGGGCTTTTGGGCTCTATACTGGTAATTGAGTGATTCTTACCTCTGCCCCACTGAGCCCTTCGAACCCGGACGATCCTAGGCTGTTTGACCATGTGTCAGAGCCAAGGATCAGGTCTCTCCGGGGACTCTCCAGCGTCTCCATCCCCTCCCCGCCCGGAAAGCGTCGAGAGCACATGGCAAGCCACACGGTGCTTCTCATACAGCGGCGCCCACCAGCAGGCGCTCGGGCTTCAAGGTGAGACACAAGTTGAAAGCAAAACATGTCGAGCAGAATAGCCGAGTGTCATCGAGTTTTTGGGAGAGACCCTTGTGTTGAAGTTTTGGATGTGTGTGGGATTGCCGCTGGAACCTACACCTGTTGACATCTTTGCCTCCGACCCCAGCCTATACTGTCCATGAGCTTAGGACGGCGCTTGGCCAACGAAGAGCAGCTGTTGGAAGGCCTTGGTGACGAGGGATGTGTTGATGTGTTGTGGGATGATGTGTGCATGATGCGCCATTCACAATGACTTCTCACAGGCTTGCTAGCTCGCCAAAGCAGATGGCAGGGCCTCGCTCTGCTTCGCGAATCTTCACGGGATTTTCAAGGTTGCGGGGTTCCAGTAGCTGCAGCGATGTAGTGGGTGCTGGGATTTGATCAAGACAGAGACTGGAGGCTTCGGACCGTTGATCATGAGAAGCTTCTAGGAGAGAATTCGGAAGCTGAAGCTAAGCCCGCAAGCCTCTCGCACTGCGAGGCTTGGTGGCCTTGCACGTGCCCACGCGAGCTGAGGACCAGGGCCGACTCACCTAAGCACCTTCATGCAGTACATTCTACATCGGGATGGGCCGGCGGCATCGGTCTATTCTCACACGTGATGGGTTGCCATGGTTTGCTGTTGCTCTGTAACTTTCTTCGAGACCGATACAGGAGACCCTCCCGAAGGGCGGCCAACAGTAGGGGCTGCATTTGCCCCTCCGCATTCTGCCCGCTGCCCGCGTTGTCTCCCTTTCTCTTCTACCCCAGTGCCGACTCTTCATTTCTGACTTCAAATATAAGTCGGAGAGCCGCACGAGGCCATGTGCAAAATGCGGGTGTGAGTAATGCAGGGCGCAGTCAAAGAAGCAGCAGAACGCATCATGAAGATTGGGCAGTGAAGCTGCTTCTTAGGTGACAAGGTTGACACAAGCGCGATGATGGTCACCCAGCGTTGCTTATCGCGTAACGGTCTGGCAGGGGTCAAGAATAGCATATATATAAATATAAATATATATATAGCTTCACACCGGGTGCGGGGCGGGAGGCGCGATGGGAGCGGTGAGCAGCGGGGATGTAAAACCCTTGTTGCCCAGGACCTCAGCTTGATGTCCTTCGCTGCACAGGTGGAGGCAGCAGCTGTGTCGCAACCATTGCACCCACTAGCTTGACTGCAAGGGCGCAGGGCTTTAAGTTCATTTATACCTTGCAAACTCCAGTCTTGCCCCTGGCCTATGTTGCGCTACACCCCCACCTCCTCCCCCCACCCCACTCTGCTCCCCGTCCGCGAAGACTCACCACGTGGCAGAGGAGCATCAATGTGAGAAGCCGTCGACCATGCGGTACTTCTTGTTCACGTCACACATTTGCCCCTAATACCCTAAACCCTAAGACCTAAACCCTAAGCCCAGTACTCCGATATAACTCGGAGCTGTTGCCTTCTGCATCCTCCGAACTTGAGGGCCACGCAGCGGGCAAGGTGCAGGATTGATCACCGCCTTGAAAACCTCCCACTTCTAGGGTTTAGGTTAGGGTTGAGGGTTGAGGGTTTAGGGTTTAGGGTAGCTCCCTGAAACCTCCGCATGATACTGTACCCTTGGCGCAAACTGCAACCCCCGGAACTGGCAGATGGTTGTTTCACACCGTTTGGTAGGAGTGTTCCCCCAGATTGATACTGCTGGCGGAGGTCGCAGGACACGAGGTCATGTGAGGTCCCCATGCGATCCCAGCAACATCCAGCAACCACGTCCACAGCCCAAGAGCCCGAAACCCTAAACCCTAAGGTCCACCAATCTTCTGTGCTTGTGGGCGTGCACGGGCAAGGCCTACCTTGGAAAGATGTTGTCAAGCTTAGAATGAGGGGTTGAGCAATATGCTCTAGGGGTCGGACTATTTCCTAGTAGTATTCCCTTAGGGGTCCCTTTAGAATTCGACTAGAATAACCCCACCACAAAGCCTATTCTAATTCTTAAGCCCCCTACAGCACCCGTGCAGGCTCACCACACACAGCAAGCATCTGCGCGCATACTTGCGAGGATGGACTGGGTCTGATATCTCGAGGTGTTCAGGACATACTTGTGGGCTGATTACTCCTGTACCTTGGAGACCTCAAGCTTCAATACCATAGATATACAAGGGCGTCACGGGTGACGTATTCCAAGGCTTTCGGGCTCGAATGTTGAGGGATTA